>JALPQD010000101.1:1176599-1401599 GCA_023101885.1 Typhlomys cinereus | reverse complement strand
TCAAATCCACATAAAAATCAGCTCAGTTCTTAGCAAAAATCCTGATGGACTTGAGATCTGGAAGAGTGATTCTAAAATCCATGAGGAAATGTAATAGAGTGAGAATGAGTAAAATAACACTGAAATAATGCAGGGGTCATGACACTGCTTGATTCAAGGCACTGTTTAACTGTAGTAAAACAAAAGATATGTTAATTGATAGGAATAAACACAAAGTTGTCAGTGGAACAGAATGAAGAGTCAAGAAACAGACCTACGTGCATATGAGTGGTTGATTTTCAACAAAGGTAGAAAGCCAGTTCACGGGAGAAATGGATGGTTTCTCCATTCTTTTAAACAGGTCTGTAACAGTTACTTTAACTATTGCTGTGAGAGAGCACCCAAAGTCAATCAACTTAAGGGAGAAAGGGAGGTTTATTCAGCTTACGGTTCCAGAGGGGAGGTCTCTCAAAGCAGAGGTGGCATGGCTGGTTGGCCAAAGCTGGAGGAGGCTAAGTCACCGCAGACATCTTGGAAGCTGAGAGCTGCAGACTGCTTGCAGCAAAGGCCGACTTCTCCTGAAGGTAGGGTGGGACTCATCCACCTCAAGGCCCACCCCTTGTGACTGTCTTCCTCCAGCAAGGCTCCACCTCTCAAGGTGCCATGAACTTGCCAAACACATGAGACTGTGGGGGACACATTTCAGACCATGACATTCCACCCCTGGCCCCCACAGGCTCATTGCCCTCTCATTATGCAAACCATACTCAGTCCAACGTTAAAAGTCTTCATAGACTACAATGGTAGTCCCAACAGTTCAAAAGTCCAAAGTCTCCTGTAAAATCAAAATACAAGTTACATACTTCCAACATACAATGGCACAGAGTAAACATTCCCATTCCAAAAGGAAGGAATGGGGGCATATCCAGGAAAGATCAGTCCATAACAAGACCAAAAACCAGCAGGACAAACTCCAAATCTTGTAGCTCCAAGTCCAACAGGTGAGCCTCTCTTTGAAATCATCTCAGTTCCAAAGGGCTTTGGTTCTACCCCTCCAATGCAGCTGCCCATAGAATAAGTTGCTCTCTTGAGCTGGCTCCTCCCAGGGTATACAGCTCTCCTTGGCAGGTGTCCCACGTTGCGTCTAGAATCTCTAACATCTTTACTTCTCAATGGCAAACCAGGCTTTAACTCCACAGCACAAACTGCCCTTCTTGGGCCTCTAAACTGCAGGCTTCTTGCCTCATGATGCCTGGAATCTGCCAATTTTTGAAATTTTGGAGGAGGACGCCATGATCTCTTCCCTCTTGCATCACTGATGCCTCTAAAACCAGAACCACGTGGACGACTTTGCCAAGACTGGCCCCCTTGAATCACAGCTGATTCTGCTTCTCTATGTTGGCCATGTCTTTCACTCCTGGGCAGTTGCTTGGTAAGAGAAACCAAATCTTGCTTTGGAACTCCACCCTTTAGCTCCAGTCTTCTGAAAGGATTTGCATTCTTATGAGTGGGAGCCTTCCCTGAGGATCTTGCCCTCAAGCTAGGGCCTCTCCTATTGTTCAAATTAAGAGCAGGCTTTGATTGCAAATGGAGCTAATCTCTTCAACAGCTATTTTGTTCTCTGCTTCTTCCTGGTTCAACTCTTTAAGTTTGCCATTGTATTTTTCATCATTGGATCTTACAGTTTTTGCTTCTTCCTGCCTGATTCTTTGCTCTTTTTCATAACTCTGAAGACAACTAAAAAGTAGCCATATCACATTGTCAAGACTACATTGCTTTGAAATTTCCTCCGCCAAACACTCCAGCTTAATTTCAGGCAAACTTTCAGGATGAGGGCAAAACTTCACTAAACTCTCAGCCAACACATGGCTCCATGTGTCACTCATCCAGTTGCAAACACAGTCTCTGTTCCCCTCTGGACCATCAAAAGCTGGGCTTCCACTGCCTGTTTCTCTCACAGCATTGCTGTCCTCTGAGCTCTCACAAGATAGGTCCCTTTGGCCCAACCGCCAAGACTCAAAGACTTTCTCAGCACGAAGTCCCAAAGTTCTCTGTATTTCTCCCAACAAACAGTTCCAAAGGCACACTAGCCACATCACAGAATTGGCCATGCTTTTGGGTACCAACTTTTCTCAGCTTCACAAACAACTTCACTTTGTGGTACCAGCTGTTCTTATCTCACAGCAATACCCCACTACCCGGTATCAATTTCTGTAACAGTTACTTTTAACTATTGCTGTGAGAGAGCACCCAAAGTCAATCAACTTAAGGGAGAAAGGGAGGTTTATTCAGCTTATGGTTCCAGAGGGGAGGTCTCTCAAAGCAGAGGTGGCATGGCTGGTTGGCCAAAGCTGGAGGAGGCTAAGTCACCGCAGACATCTTGGAAGCTGAGAGCTGCAGACTGCTTGCTGCAAAGGCAAACTTCTCCTGAAGGTAGGGTGGGACTCATCCACCTCAAGGCCCACCCCTTGTGACTGTCTTCCTCCAGCAAGGCTCCACCTCTCAAGGTGCCATGAACTTGCCAAACACATGAGACTGTGGGGGACACATTTCAGACCATGACAAGGTCAATGGAACAGAACAGAAATAGACCTATGCATATACACGGCTGATTGATTTTCAACAAAGATACAAAGGCAACTTGGTGGAGAAGGAGAAAAAACAGTCTTTTTCAACAAACAGTGCCAAAATCGTATGATATCTAATAATGCAAAACAAAACTTCTAAGTGGGCCAGAGACGTTAATGCTAAATGCAAAAATTAAAATTATAAAATATCTAGCCAGGCATAGTGAGCCACACCTATAATCTCAGCACTCAGGAGGCAGAGGAAAGAGGACCAAGAGTTTAAGGCCAACCAGAGCTACATGAAACCCTTTCTAATAGACCAAGTAAAAGGGGTGAAGGCAACAGCTGAACATGCATTTCACTACAGAAGATTCACAAATGCAAATTAAAATGTCAACAAGATGCCTAGGCCTTTGCTTTAATTACTTGTTGGCAGTGTAACAGAATGTCTGACATAACCAACTTAAGGGAAGCATTTATTTTGGTTTATTTCAGAGGGTTCAGCCCATGGTCACCTGCCTTGATTTCTGGGCCCTTGTGAAACAAAAATATCAAGGTATGAGGTGAGTCAGAAGAAGTTCTCACTCTGTGGTGCAGAGAGAGGAACAGCTTATATGAAGGTGCCAGGTAAGATACACCCCTAAATGACCTGCCCCCTCTCACCGGAGAGACAGTTCCACTGCTTTCCAGTCATCTATTCCAATGTCGGATGTCTCAATGGATTAAACTATTTACTGAGCCAGAGTCCTGATGATCCATCTCTGGAATGTGAACACACACAGGTGTTTTACAAACTTAGCTGTTTTCAGTCCAATCCTGATAAGATTAACCATTAGGGACTGAGGAGGTGGCTCCAAGGGTCAAAATCTTTGCCTCCGGGGTTAAAACCTTTTTCCTCCCAAGCAAAGAGACCTAAGTTCAGATCCCCAGATCCCACATCAAAATGGTGTCGGTCTGGTGTTGGGAAGCAGAACCAGTGCAAAGTAATAAGGAGGTAGAGCAATCCAGGATGATTCCCAAAGTCACCCTTGGGGCTCCACAGGCACACACACGCAAGTGTTCTCTTGTACATGCATGCATGCATGCACACTATATTAATCATCATGACATCTAAATAGCTCAAGGGAAAAGGGCCAACATTTTCAACATATGGATCTAGAGGCCCTGGAATGCTCGTGTACTGTACGTAGAAGTGGAAGAAGGCAAAAACGGCTTGGAAAAATAGTTTGGTGGTTTCTTAAAAAGTGAAGCATTCACTTAATGTATAACCAACTATTGATCTCCTAATTGTTTACCTGAGGCTGGAAAGATACGGACACAAACGTTCATAGCACCTTTATTGGAAGGAGTCAGAGAATGGAGAAAATCAAAATGTTTTTAGGTTAAATAAGTAGGTAAACAAATTGTAACATATCTGTATAATGGAATTCCATCCAGCAATAAGAGATAAGAGCTACTGATACACAATAACATGGGCGAATCTCAGAATACTTAGGCTGAGTGAAGTCAGCTCAATAAAAATATATACCATGTAGTTCCATTTAGGTTTACAATAATGACAATTGCACATTGGTCTGTAGTGATAGACCACACAGATCAATGGTTGCTGCAAGAGGGTTGGGGCTTACAGGAAGTGGGGGGGCTAAGTTTCCCAAAGGTCGGGGAAATTTTGAGAGATGACAGATTGTGATTATCATAGTGTATGGATATCCACATAAGTCAAACTTTTCAAATTATAGACTTTTAGATGTGTGTGGTTTGTTTCAGTTCAAAAGAAAATAGTAAATTTAGGGGGAAGCTAGGGGGCCAGTGTCAGAACACAGAGGACTTTGAAGCCAGAGTGAGCAGCACAGATGAAGGGGGAGAGAGAGAGAGAGAAGAGAGAGACAGAGACAAAGAGACAGAGAGAAACAGAGAGAGAGAGAGAAGAGAGAGAGAGAGAGAGAGAGAGAGAGAGAGAGAGAGAGAGAGAGAGAGAGAGATGGGTAGGGAGAGGCAAGTACCCAGGCATTTTGGGTAGGATCTAGTCATTGGAAGGATACAGACTAGACAGAGGGGCAAAGCAAGGAGCCGTGATCAGGAATCCTTGCAGTGATCCAATCAAAGAGTGCAGCTGGATCTTGGAGCTAAAAGGAAGGGGAAGCAATCAGAGCTGTAATAATCTAGGGTCTAACATCCCCCTTACCCCTGCCACTCCCAGCTCTCAGCATAGTCATTAGAAAAGACAGACAGATCTGGGGCAAGGAAGGTCGTTGGGGGCTTGCGGGAGAAGGAGGAGTGTGTGTGCGGGGAAATCCTGCCACATCTGCTTCTTTCTGATTTCTCTTTGTGGCCAGAGTCCTGTGACCTTGGCTCCTTGTGCTGACCACAGTAGGGTGCTGATGCCTGTCTAAGAGCCACTCGCCCAGCTCTTATTCCCAGCAGAGAATGGTCTGAAGTCCTGCCCCTACAGCCATCTGGCCTTTAAGACAGCAAGAGGCCGGGGCCTGAGAGCCCTTTCTGCTGATTCCAGGAGCCCCGGACTTTGGGCCAATCAGGAATTGGTGTCGCTTTAGAGTCAAGTTCCTCCTCCTGCCTGCTCCAAGTCTCCTAGTGTGCATCTCATCCTGCTCTGTGACTTGTTTAAATGAACCTAGGGGTCTTCAGCGTCCTGCACACTTCCTTCTTGTCCCACCTCAATTTACTCCCTAAAAGCTACAGCTGCCACTGTGCTGCAGCCAATGGATGATCCCGACCAGGTGGCAGCAATCTAAATATAACTGACTGGCTGGCTGGTTTCCTGTCTGCTAGCTAGGGCAAGCGACCAGGACTTGTACCTTCTCTATGCTTGTAGATCCAGATCCTAGCTGGCTGGGGAAGTCCTCAGAGTTCAAGTTCACAGTCTTAATACACACACGGAGGAATGAGGGAAGACAGCTTAATCCAGAGAAAACAGGATGAGGGGGAGGAGGGAGGAAGAGAATGGTGTGTGTGTGTGTGTGTGTGTGTGTGTGTGTGTGTGTGTGTGTGTGTGTGTGTGTGTGTGTGTGTGCTCTACACCAGAAGCAAAGTTTCAAGACTTGCAGAGTGGCTACTATCCCTAAGTAGCAGAAAAAATATTAATGTTGTATAATATTAAATGTTGTATAACACTTTACTTCTATTTCTCTTTTAAAAATGTTTTATTTATTAATTTTGAAGGAGTGTTTATGTGTTAGAAGACAATTTTCTAAGATTGGTTTTCTCCTCCTTCCATGTGGGCTCTTGGGATCAAATTCAGGTTATCAAGTGCATTCACTGTTGAGCTGTTTCATGACCTTCCCAGTTCTTTTATTTTTAATGATATATATATGAATTTTTTACAAAAAATACTTTCATGTAAAAAGTTATTTTAAAAGCTTCAGATTTAAAAATACTCAAAAAAACTTTTATTGAATTTCATTCATGGTCTGTCTTCTTTGGCTAAGTGATTCACATAAACATAGAAAAGTTTCATTCCTGCCTCATCGAATCTTAAGTTAGAAGAACAACCAGACTTGCAGAAGGCAGCAGCTGCGGGAGGGGGTTTGGATTTGCTGCCACAAAATTATAAGCATAGATTTGGTGGCACTGGTTAGCTGTGTGACTTCAGACGCCAATCTTGTTGGCTATCACTACTCATTTGCAAAATAGATAATGACAAAAAAATTCAGCATGGTGGTACAGGCTGTTAAACCTCAGCTCTCAGAGATTAAGGGAGGAGGATCAGGAGTTCAAGACCAGTCTGGCAACATAGACAGAGCTCTCAAAACAAAAAGAAAATGCAAAATCCCAGGCAAGGAAGGAGATCTAGTTATGGCTGGAGGGAAGAACAGTTGAAGTAAGTACAGGGAAAGATTAGACTAGCATGTCAGATTATACCTACTTTTCCCTCTCCCATGGTCCAGCATTATTTGCTATGCCAAAGAATAGGTTTATAATGGTCATGGAAGGAAGAGCCCAGGTGTTACAGGTGGTCAGGGTTTGGGTTAGGTTTCTGTTTCCACGTTCTTGCCTTTTCATTCAAGAATGAAATAAAAACCTGCACAGATTTTGTAAAGTATGCGCAAATAAAGAACCTAAGTTGCCAACTACAGTATTGGAGGTGTGTGTGTGTGTTAGAAGGGTGTTTGTACACAAGTGTACGTGTGTGCATGAGTGTGTGCATGTTGTTCGAGCATATGCACAACTCAAAACAAAAAGTGGACCCAATTGCTAAGCTATTCTCTATGCTTAGTTAGCCTGGAGCCTGCAGTTTGCCTGCTTCACAGCTGTACAATCAAAAGGGTAAGCACCATCTCATCTCTAATCTTCAGTATCTAGTCAATGAGTCCAGTGTCCAGTCATGAGACTGGAAATAAAAACAAGAGAAATAAAGACTTAAGGGGTTGGGGAAAATAGCTCAGTTGATAAAGTGCTTGCCTTGCAAGTACAGGGACCTGAGTTCTACTCCTAGAACCCATGTTTTAAAAAAAATGTTAGACTTAGTGGTGTATGCCTGTGATGCCAATACTTGGGAGGCAGAGGCAGATGGATCCTTGGAGTTTGCTGGCCAGCCAGCCTAGCCTAATTGGCACGTTTCAGTGACAAAGTCTGTCTCAGAAAGCAAGTGGAGAGCTGACGATGTAGCTCAGTTGTTAAAGGGCTTGCTATGCATGAACCCCTGGCTTTGATCCCTAATACTATATAGACTGGTCATGATGATGCACACCTGTAACCCCAGCACTATGAAGGTAGAGGGAAGAGGATCCAGAGGATCAGCAGTTCAAGACCATCCTTGACTATATACTGAGTTTGAGACTAGCATGAGCTACACAAGACCCTGTCTCAAAATCAACAAACAAACTCATGGTAGACAGCTCCTGAGAAATGATTCTTGAGGATGACCTCTGGCCACACACACATACACACACACACACCCTACACACCTCGTATACCTGTGTATCCACACAAACATGAACACACACCAAAAATAAAGCATATGTAAAATTGTAAGAGTTGAAATTGTAATTCAGGCTTGCTTAAAACAATAACCACGAGCAATGATTGATCACAACATTTGATGAGAAGCCTGGAGAAGAAATATATTTTTGCCAAAATTATTTGAGAATGCAAGTGTTCTGTTTAACATTATCTTAGCAAGAAGGAAGGAAAGGTTAACACTGTGGGAGGCTAGCCAGGTGTCTGTCACCAAAGATCTAATTTACGATTAAGCTACACATGCTTGCCTCTCTGCGCCTGTAATATTGGTTCCCCTCAGTGTATTTGCTCTCCAAGGAGAAGGAAGTAAGGCGCTTCCATAAAGATAGTCATCTGTTAGAGTACAAGAGGCTTTTTGTTGCCTAACCTCAGAGGAATGTAACCTTTAACCACAAATTTGGGATAATCATAGAATTTGTGAAATATATTTATTATGACAAATTATATTTGCCTGCTGAGACTATAGAATATACTTATTGTACACAACTGTATTTGCCCATGTAATTTGAAAAGAATCTGGTCATTTTATGATAATTACTGTATCATCTGAATCTGTAATGAAGGATTTATAAATCAAAGATAACGAGGGTGTTCCTGGGAGAGCTGGAGACCTAGGCTTGAGATTTTGCAGCAAGAACCACAAAATTGTAACTGGTGTGGCAATATCACCTCTGCTATCAGTCCACGGGAGACGGTCCCACTGTGGTGCTGTGGGTGTCCCTGGGGCCTACAGATTGCTCCTCTGCCATCTATTCTGCTGCTGCTTGTTTCCTAGTTACATATCCAAAATTTTGGACAGTGCATCTAGGTCCTGAGTTTGTCTTAGTTGCTAAGTCACTTGGCAACTTAACTTTTCTATTTTATTTTTTAATTAATTTGAGAGACACCAAGAAGCGGGGGTGGGGGGGGAGAGTGATAGAAAGAGAGAGAATGAACGAACACATGCATATCATGGTACACTGGTAAAAATCAAAGGACAACTTTTGGAAGTCAGCTCTCTCCTACCATGTGGGCTTCTGAGGATCAAACTCAGTTTGCCGGGTGTGTAAACAGATGTCTGGCAACTTAACTTTTCTTTTGGGAAGAGTGTTATACTCTTCACCAAAGATTGTTAGGGCAGGGTCTCAGATACAGGGATTATTGCAAAAGCAAGAGATTCTAAACATGGGTAGCAATAAAAATGAGAAAAAGTTGGACTGGTAATATAGCCTAAGAGACACTGGGTTTGATTTTCAGCACTTAAAAAAAATCCAAAGTTCCTCATATATGGCTAACCCAAATTATCCTCTTAGTCTGTACTTGTGTCTCTCCCCCTGCCCCAAAGGGACTGTTCTAAGAGAATGCCACTTCAGCATTTGGGATTAACTCACTCTCAGTCAAAAATCTTGAATTTGTAATTGTCAGACTAGTCTATCTACTTTGCTATTTTTCTGAGATAATAGTTCATATTTGTCTCTACTCGAATCTCCAACATTTCCCCGTCATGAGAATGATGTCTTTGTTAGTGACCCCTAGAGACAACCAGACAAAAATAGATGAGGTCTATTGACCCATCTCCTCTTCCCACCAGTGCTCCCTTCCACTTGTTTCCTGGAACTCATCCCCTTTCCCTACTCAAGTTTTGGCTCCAGTAATATTTCGTTTCATATACTACAGGGTCATTCTACTAGTATAGACACACGTGGTAAGATCACTCATCTTCAAAAATGTAAACATAGGCTGTTGGCGAGATAGCTGGGTGGGTAATTATGGCTTTTGCTTGCAAATCTCATGACTCGAGCACAATTGCAGGAAGCCCACATGGTGGAGAGATATCTAATGAAGTTCTTTGATCCATACCATGGCATGTGGGAGTGTTCTCTCCCTCCCTCCCTCCCTCCCTCCTTCCCTCCCTCCTTCTTTCCCTCCTTCTGTCTCTCTCTTTCTCTCCCTCCTTCCCTCCCTCCCTCTCTCTGTCTGTCTCCCCCTCCCCCTCTCTTCTTTCCACCCCCCCAGTCAGGAGCCACCAAGGATCTAATTTATGATTAAAGTGCACATGTTTACCTCTCTGTGTCTGTAATAATGATTCCTCCTTCTCTCCCTTCCCCCCTCTCTCCCTTTCTCCCTCCTTTTTTGCTTCCTTTTTCCTTCCTCCTCAACCCCTCTTCCTCTCTCACTCTTATTCAAATAAATATTTTTAAAAGTCCTCAAAAATATAAACAAAACAAAGGCTTGCCCCACGCCCAAGTCCTTTTCCAACTTCTACACTGTTCTCATTCCAATAAATATTGTCATTTAAGTGATCTATTATCTATTATCTATTATCTCTCCTTCATCTCCCACTTTTCCTTAAGCTGCATCAATTGGGCCTTTGTTCGCCTGTTCAGGCAAGGTCACTGCTAGTGGCCTATATCTTGCCAAAGCCAATGTTTGTTTGTTTGATTTTCTGCTGGCATCTTACTGAACTTCTTAGTGGCACTGGAGACGGTATCAGTCCTTTCTGAAATAGGTTCTCAAGGTCCCAGGGCTCCACACCCGCCCTTTCTCTCTCTTCCTTCTTGGCTGTTTGGCTTCCTTAGGGCTGGGTCTTCAGTTGCCTTCTCTTCTCTATCTACGACCTGTCTCTAGGTGATTTCCAGTCTCTGAAATTTTTTTTCTTCTCTCCATACACTTAATTCTATTTCTCTTTAACTTATTTTGGAATATTAACTTTTTCTACAAGCTGGTAAAATACAGTGAACACCCACATGGTTCTTCGTGAAATTCATCAAGTGCCAACTTTTTGCCAGTATTTGTGTATTCATATGCTCCTCTTCTTTTTCCTTTCTCTCTCTCTCTCTTTCTATCCTACATTCTTTTTAATTTTAATTAGTGTGTGTGTACATGCATGCACACACATGCCAAAATGCTTGTGTGGAGGTCAGAGGACAACCTTTAGGAGTTGGTTTCTCACCCTGTCTGGCAGGGTCTCTCTTGTTTATGCTTCGAGCTAGCTGGCCTGGGGGCTTCTAGCCAATTCTTCTGTCTTCTCTTCCCACCTCACCATAGCAGTGCTGGGATTACAGATGCATCTCGCTGCTTCTAGCTTTTCACAGGGGCTCAAGCTTGGGTGGTTGGGCACACGTGGGGTGGGCTCTTACCTGAGCCATTTCCCCAGCCAGCCTACGCTTCATTTTTTTTGTTGAACCATTTGAAAGCCAGTTTCAGTCAATAGTGATAGTTAAATATTTTAGCATGTACATTCTTAGAGTGGAGTAAAGGATTTCCTAAATACTTGTAATATAATTATTGCATGTAAGAAAGTTAAAAAATAGGGCTGGGGAAGCAGCTTAATGGTAGAACATGTGTTTAACATGCAGGAGGTGCCAAACTTGACGCGCAACACTACACAAAAAAAGGAAAATATGCAGTCCACATTCAAATTTTCTCTAGAATACAATCTTTTTAAAAAAGGGGGAGAAAGGGAGATTTATTCAGTTTACGGTTCCAGAGGGGAGATACAATCTTTTCATGGTAGATGTAGCATGGCTGGCGGGCTGAAGTTGGAGGCAGGCTTAAGTCACTGCAAACATCATGGAGACAGAGTGGCAAGACTCCTTGCTGCAAAGCAGAATCCTTCAGGACAAAACACTATCTTTTTAAAAAAGGTTTCTTGTTTGCGTGTGTGTGTGTGTGTGTGTGTGTGTGTGTGTGTGTGTACACGTGTGTGCATGTGCATGTGTGTGTGTACCTGTGATGTGTTTGTGTGTACCAGAGGACACTTGAATGCATTTGCCTATGGAGGCCCTAGGTCACATTCCTTTACCTCCTTATTACTTTGTGTGTGAGTTTCCCAGGCTTTGCCTTTCAAGGCCAGAAGTGCATGTTGTTGCTGCCATTCAGCCTGCCGGGGTTTTTGTTTTTTTTTTTTTTTTTTTTTTAAAAAACAAGGATCTGACACCTGAACCTTTTGTTTGAAAGGCAAGTGCTTTAACCACCCAACCATTTCCCCAGCTCCAGACGGGAAATTTAAAATGATAATAACGGACGAATATCATTAATGCCCTATATTTGCCCTAATACTAAAGGAGGAAATTACAGGGGACCATTGTTTTGGAACAAACTAGGAAAAAAAAATCAAGAAATCTGACCTTCTAAGGAAATAAGGATTATAGAGATAACAGCCATATTTCCCAAACAAACTAGTTTCAGTTGGCTCCATAACAAAATTCCCTTTGCTCTAATCCTCACTTAAAAGAAGACATCAGAAACAACCTGAGGTTAATCACTCAGTTATTTCTCCATTGTTCTGCCTCTCTGGCCCAACTTCACCTTACAAAGAAAGCAAGTTTGAAATAAAAAGTCAGCGTTTTGCTCTTTTGATTCTACTTTCTTTGGTCTTTTCCTATAGTCTTAGCTGCTCAGCCCACTGGAGCACTTATGCTATTTCATGGGTCATGAGGTTGCTCAACTTGAGAACTGAAAATAAAACCAGTCAGTCAGGTGGATGGTGTGCACTTCTGATCTAATACTCTAGAATCCAAGGCAGAGAACCCTGATTAATTACTAGAACCCTGACAATTAATTGAAGCCTCCCAAAAATCTGAGGAGAGCTATTTTTAAACAACAAACAAACAAAACAAACAGCTGAATCTAGGAAAGAGCAAAGCTTTGTGCTGTTATAACAGCCTAATCCCATCTCCTCGATAGTTTTGTAGTGATCTTGAAAGCAAGCAGGACCCTTGGGGATCTGCCATCACTTGAGGTGTCAGAATGGTTTTGAGTCCTCCACCCCAAAAGTATAGGGTTGAAACTCCTACTGCAGAGAATTGTCCCTGTTTGAATTGTGTGCCTAGTAGCTTTTTGAAAATCAGTGCTGCTAAGGTTGTCTATATTGGAACTGACTCAGCTTACAAGGTAAACAGTACCATCTTCAGGGGCTTTGCTGGGGTAATTGTTTTAACATCAATGCTACTTTGAAAAAGCTGGCAAATGAGATGTCCATAGAGGGCTTTGCTCACCTCTGACTTATGCTCCTGGAGGACACATATGCAGGTTGGTGCCTCTGCTTGGGAAGATCTGAGAAAGTCTTGGTCTTTCACCTCTGGCTGACCTTCAGGCTTGCACAAGCAGGAAATGAAGCTCAAGACAAAATTGTCAACCAGAACACTGATAGTGTGATCTAGCACACAGATAGCACCTGGCAAAGACTGAAAGGTTTGCTGGTTCAAGGAATTCCAGGACATTCCCTAGCCAGTTATTAGCTGGCCATAAGTTAGTTGTGTAGAAACAGCAGTAAATTTGGCTGGGAAGATGGCTCAGAGGTTAAAGCCCTTTGCTTCACAAGCAAAAGGATCTGAGTTTGGATCCCCAAGATACCACGGAAAAATGCAGTGTGTAATTCTAGCCCTGGAAGGTGGAGCCTGGGAAACTCCAGAGCAAAGCCATAAGGAGGTATTTTAATCCAGAATGATTCCCAGAGTCACCCTTATTGTTCAACAAAAGAAGCAGCAATGACAAACTGAAATACTTTCACATACCTGGTTAGGGAATTGGTTTTAAAGCTGCCTTTGCTTTGTTATTTACAATGTCTAGTTTTCAATTAGAAGTTGAGAAAAGCTGCATCTAAGGAATTTCAAACATTGGATTTAACAAATATTTTTTAAAATTAGTTTATTTTATGATTTCTTTATGTTTTGTTTTTTTTCAGACATGGTCTCATATAGCCCAGACTGGCCTCAAGGTATAATCTTTCTGCTCAACCTCCTAACTTCTGGATGCAAGACTTTTTTTCTCATATCTTCCTCACCAACTATTTTTTTTTAATGTGTGTTACAGTTTTAAGAAGCTTGAAAATTCATGCTAAAATCTAAGTGTGAAGCCAAGTCTCTGCTGTTAAATAGCTTTTCACTTTTATTTTCTCTTTGAGAGAAAAAATGCCATAAACCTTCCAAATTTGGTGAAAAATATTCATTTGTTCATCCAAGAAGCTCCAGAGACACCAAATGTGGCAGTTAATTTTAAGTGTCAGCTTGACAGTTAAAAACAGTCTTTTGGCAGGTCAACATAGGACAAAAAAAATTATCTTTTTTTAAACTTCTTTCTCTCTAATCTGATTTAAAAGACAATTATATATTTTCATGTATAATACAATAATTAAAAACTATATTTATGGACATATTCATTTACTATTCTATCAGTAAATGTATTAAATATAAATATACAAAACACAAATACGTACAAATATATGTGAAGATTGGTGATGGATACAATAATCATTAGCTATATGTTTTCTCACAGCCATATTTAATATTTAAATATGATAAACGCATGGAAAAGATAACTAGTGGCACTGGTATATCAGTATTCAAAAGAGAAAAATGATGAATATATTACTAGTACATGAATTATGTACTGGTGGAATGGCTCAGCAGATGAAAGCATTTTACTGTGCAAGTCTGACAAACTGAGTATGAGACTGATAAGCTACAAAAACCCAGATGTGCTCCCACAGCAAGATGAGAGGTGGAGGCAGGAGGATTCCTAGAAGCCCCTGGACTAGCCGGCTGGAGCAGACAGAGTGACAAGAGCAACAGAGAGACCCTGCCTCGACAAGGTGGATGGAGAGAACTAACCTCTACATATATGCCATGGCATGCATGCATGCGCACACACACACACTCACACACACAAACAGTAATAAATATCAATTTTTTAAAAAAGTTATACTTTGAGACAGGAATTGTTGTTGAGATAACTGAGATCATCAGAAAAAAGTAACAGATAGGCACCTAGCAACAGAATCTCAAAATATGTGAGTTAACAGAATTAAAGGGAAAAATAGACAATTCAACAATATTAATTGGAAACTTTAGTTCCTTGCTTTTGATAATGAGCAGAACAGCTAGAAAGACTATCAGTAAAGAAACAGAACACTGAGGAATGACTTCCAAGGCTCTTTAGCACATGAGTTTATGCATACACACACACACACACTCATACACACACACACACATACACACACACACACACATTCGCATACTCACATACACGCATACAACTAAAAAAATGTAATAGAACTGAGGTCTGAAAAAAGAAAAAAACTTTAAATTTATGGCTAATTTATTTTTAACATGGATACCAATAAAATTCACTAGGGGAAGGAATAGTCTCTTCAGCAAATGTGCTAGAACAATACTCTTGTGTTGTGAAATGAATTTGAACTCCTATCTCACATCAAAGATAAAAATAAATTCAAGGGGTTGGAGACATGGCTCAGAGGTTAAGCCTTTGCCTCAAAAGCAGAAGATCCTAAGTTTGGATCCCAGGTCCCACATAAAAATGTCAGGGGGAAATGGCAGGGGCCTGTACTTCTGGTTCTGGATGGTGGAGCCTGTGAAACACCAGAGCAAAGCATAAAGGAGGTAGAAGCAATCCAGGGAAATTTATGAACTCAACCTTGGGCTTCCATATACACACACAGACATTCACGGAAAAAAAAAAATCTGAAAATGGGTACAGAGACCTAAATGTAAAAGCTAAAAAAACATTGAGCTCTAAGAAGAAAACATATAAATAGCCCTGAACCAGTCAGTATTTTATTTCTTTCTTTTCTTAGGGATTAGAGCAGGCTTTGGGCATGCTAGGCAAGTGCCTCTCCACTGAGCTGTACTCTCTGTCCTCAGCCAATGTGCTCTCTCTCTCTCTCTCTCTCTCTCTCTCTCTCTCCCTCTCTCTCATTCATTGGTTGTTTCATTTTAATTTCTGTCCAATTTGGACCCCTGGGTTTGGGAAATATCTTATGACAAATTAGATAGAAAGGGAATAGTTCTCACACACCTCAGGGTTTCTTTCTTTTTCTCTCTCTCGCTTTTTTCTCTCTCTCTCTCGCTTTTTCTCTCTCTCTCTCCTTTTCTTTCTCTCTCTTTTCTCTTTCTTTTTGTCTTTTCTCTCTCTCTTTTTCTTTCTCTCTCTTTCTCTCTTTCTCTTTCTCTTTCTCTCTCTCTCTCTTTCTCTCTTTCTTTTCTTTCTTTTCTTTCTGTCAGGGTCTCATGTAAACCAGGCTAACCTCAAATCTACTCTGTAACCAAGACTAATCTGGAACTCTGAGCTCCCTCCCTCCACCTCTCAAGTATTAAGATCACAAGTGTGCACAACCATTCCTGGCAATTGCAACATCACAAATTCAGCAATTTTCTTATTTTCATGTGCATGTGTGTATGAGTGTGTAAATGTATGCATGTATGCATATGTGAGTATGCATGCACTGTAGAGGCCCAAGGTTGATAGAGGGAGATCATTCTCCATTGCTCTTTTATCTTATTCTTTTGAGGTGAGGTCTCTAAACCTAGAGCTCACTTAACGGGGTAATCCGCTTGTTCTGGGGATTCCTGGGATCTGCCTTTGGGGATTGGAATTACAAGGGAGTAGCCATTCCTAACCAGGATTTTAGGTGGAATCTGGGGATCCAAAGTGGAATCGTTTTAGTTGCTTGGCAAGTACTTTAATTACAGAGCCATTTTCCCAGCTCAATTCAACAAATATTGCCTGTCTGCCATAAATCATGGTTTGTAACATTTTGATACCAAAAGTGTAGCAATTAATAACTTCATGCATTGTTTCATTTTGTGCAGATGTGCATCCTCCGGATGATCATGAAGGAGATTCCTGGCTCAAAGAGAAAAAAAAAAAAAGGAAATGAATAAGCATTTTGTTAAATAGTGTCAAATATTTCCTGTGCAGCATTTACTTCACTCTGCACTTCAGAAACAGTACAACATAGCCATTATTTTCCTCATGGCTTCATTAACAGAGTTTCAAATTTTGTCAATTAGTGGGCAACAAGATGTATCAGTGTGGTTTCAGTTTATTTTCAGTGGTGATAAACATCAGCATATATATATTTTCTTTAATGTATGCATGGAATGTGTGCAAGTGTATATGTGTTTTTGCTTGTGTGTGTGTGTGCACGTGGGTGTGAAGTGTGCACTTGTATGTAGTGGCCTCAGGGTGATATTAGGAATTATCCTTGTTTGCTTTTTCATTTTATTCTTTTGACACTGGGTCTCTAATAAAACCCAGAGTAGTCATTAAAGTACACAGGCTAACCAGCTTGCTCTTTATATTTCTAGGTTCTACCTTCTGAGACTAGAATTATAGATGGAGTTTAAAGCAAGATCTGGGGATCTGAACCCTGGCCCAGCAAATGCTTTAACCACTAGACCATCTCCCCAGCAATTCTGACATATTTTTAAAAGACTTTAATGCCTTTAAAAATAGATTTCCATGTCTTTTGCCTATTTTTCTGTTAGACTTTTGGTATTGTTTCTCTAGATTTTATTACTAGCCTTTCAAATATTCTATCTCAGTCAGTACAAATATCATCAAAATATGATTGAATTCCCAAATCACTTTTCCATAACTGAGTTCTAGATTTGTATAACCAACTAGTTGACATTACATATAAATATATTATGATTCCTCTTAAATGTCAACCTGATGTCTAGAAAATAGGATGCTAGGGCACACCTGACAGGTATTTTCTAGTTTAAGGTGGGCCTCTAAACAAGCCTATGAGAGAGTGTCTTGATTGCATAATTGATGTGAGATATCAATGTAACCCGTAGTGGGAGGGACCATTCCTTGAAAAGGTGGATACAGACTGAGAAGACAAGTTGGACATTCTGGCAAGCTGGCAGGCAAGCAAATATGCAGCAGTCGTCTTTGCCTTCTGTACCTGGTGTGGATAAGATATGACCATTTCTCTTGGCTCCTGATGCTGGTTTGACTTTTTGATAGATTATAACCAGGAATAAAACCTCTCATTTCCATGATTGTTTGGGGCATGCATTTATTTCAATAATGAGTTATGAAACTAAAATGCATACCAAGTAGGCTTCCCAGGCCTACCATGGAAAGCACAAAACTGTTTTCTTCCCTGACTTTTACCCATGTATCATGGCATACACGTGGTAGTTCTCTCTCTCTCAAGTACGTGAATAAATAGATATTAAAAACAAAAAGGGCCTGAAAGATGCCCAAGTGTTAAAGTCTTTGCCTCTCAAGCAAAAAAAGCGGAGTTCAGATCCTCAGATTTCTTGTAAAAAATGCCAGTAGGATATAGTGGTGGCTTATAATTCCTGCCCTGGAAGGCAGAGTCTGGGAATCCTCAAAACAAGCAATAAGGAGGTAGAGCAATCCAGGATGATTTCTGATGTCACCTTGGACCTCCACAGGTATCCACATTCAAGGGGTCCTCCTCTTACCATACTCAAAACAAATAAATAAACAAAAACAAAACAAAAACACAAAAAAGTCTTATGTATGTATGTAGGTATTTAGGAAGTGATGATTATTGTTAATTGTTAAAAATTATGATCTGTAGCCCAGTGTGTGATGAGTAGACAATAGTGATCAATATAAAGTCAAATGACTGCGCTGGAGAGATGACTTAGGGGTCAAGACTCTACCTTGCAAGCAGAAGGTCCTGAGTGCAGATCCCAGGTCCCAAGAAAATATGCTAGGTGGAAATAGTGGAGGCCTGCACTTCTGGCCCTGGTGGGCAGAGCCTGGGAAATCCCAGAGTGAAGCAAAAAAGAAGTAAAAGCAATTTCAGTCACCCTTGGTCTTCTACAGAGACACACAGTGGTCTCTGATACACACACAGACACACAAAATAATTTAAAAAATAATAAAATAAAATAAAGTGCAATCACATAGTCCAATCACACACTCAGACTATAAACCTTCTTGTCACCAAATACCATTATTTGTTTTGTATATTATCTGTATGCTCCTCTGTTCATTTATTCATTCGATATTTGCACTTACTATATTGGGCATTAGACATACAATGCTAGATAAGCAACTCTGTCCCTGTAGAGAAAAAGACACATGGCTAATTGCCAACATAATGTGATGGTTGTGCATAAGGACATTTTGATGCAGGGACAGGAAACGACTATCCCAATAATGCAGGGTTTTTATGTTCCAGAGTCAAAGATTGAAACCAGAACATGTGTAGAGGCTTAAGATAGAGTGTATTAGAGGAGAGAAAGGCTGGAACTCATAGACTCCAGGTGTGGAACTCAGGGTGCTGAACTCATGGAGCTAGAAATGGACTCATGGCATTTTGAGTGCCATAAGGGGCAGGTGCCATGGAGAACTCATGAGAAGCGGGCAGCTAGAAAGAACCCATGGAATCCATGAAAACAGGCATGGAGCTAGAAATGGACTCAAGGCACTAGAGTGCCATGAGGGGCTAAGGCATCAAAGATGGCTGCCAGGGTCAGGCATATTTATACACCTAGGCAAGCCCGGGGAAACTGGCTATTTCTCATTGGTTAGCTCCCATTGGGGCACACCCCAGTTGCTCCTGGCCTTACATGGGGCTAGAGACCAAGATGTTTGTTGGATATGGAGGACTCATCTCCATAATCCTTCCATGGGGAAGTTGGCCATCTTAGAGGATTGGAATCAGTTCCCAGCAGGGGTGTTCCTTCAGGGAGACTCCAGAAGTGGGGGGGGGTGGTCTTTAGGAATTCCAAAGACCTTCAAAGACCTTGAAATCCATCCCAGCATGGCTGTTCTAATCCTGCCTCAATTGGACCCAGACATCAGGAATCCATCACTACCTTTTTGACTTTGCATGAGTTACTCAGCAACTTCGTTCCCATCTCTCCAAAACAGAATTGATAACAGGTTCTCCCCAACCAATATCCCCATTCTAATATTCTTTAAAAAATATTTTTTGACAGACTCATTCGTCACTTGGACTGAGCTCATCTTGACATTCTCGTGAAACTGGATTTCTTTTTTTTTTTTTTTATTTTTTTATTATTTATTCAACTGTGCGCATGTGCGTGTGTATGTGTGCGTGTGTATGTGTGCGTGTCTGTGTAGAACCACGGACGAATTTGCGAACCACCATGGACGCCTCCACCTCTTTTTGCCCCGGGATTCACAGGCTCCGCCCTACCAGGACCAGAAGCGCAGGCCGCCCCTGCTTCCGCCTGGCGTCTATACGTGGGATCTGGGATCCGAACTCAGGACCTTCCGCCTGCAAGGCGGAGGCTTAACCCCTGAGCCACCTCTCCAGCCCCGTGAAACTGGATTTCTTTTGGGGGTTCTTGTGTCCTGGAGTTGAAGATGGAAACCAGAACACGTGGAGAGGTTAAAACATGATTTACTGAAAATGAGAGAAAGGGGAAGAAATTCTCTGCTGCTTGGTTGAAGTCATAGTCTAGACTTAGGTGGGCGATCATTATTAGAACAGAGTTGATAGCTTAAGGTTTGAAGAGAATAGAGAGAGAGCTGCCATTACCATGAGCATATTGGGGGGAGAGCTAGGGAAGAAAGGCAGATGGGTGGAGATCACAATATTTTCTAGTCTTGCTTGGCCGAGAAGTGGACAAGAAATTACTAGGGAAATGAGGTAGTAAAGACTAGAGGTGTGGTAAGGGTGGTTCCCACAAGACATTCCTGACCACACTAGCTATCTCTTTCCACTGTTGGGATGACCTCCATACCCAGGTCATCAAAATGTTCTGAAGGGGATTATTAGATAAATTAAGACAGGGTCATTGTGCCAAGTAGATACAATTGTGTCAACGTGACAGTTGAAGACTGAGCCTTTGGATTCATCTGTTAAGAGGTAGTTGTGGAGGCAAGTCCTGAGCAAGCCTGTGGGAAATTATGTAATTGATATGGAAGGAACCAGCCCTAGGTGGGTGGGACCATTCCTTAGGCAAGTAGATAAGATGGAGAGAGCTGATTCTGTAGTTAGCATACTTCTGCATAGGAGAAATTTTGTTTCTCTCTCAGCAGTTCCTATGAATTGCCAGTTCCCTCAGCTGCTGATGTTGGTATGGACCCTCCTGCCAAGCTGATGACGAGTAACTAGAACTGTAGCAAGAATCAAAACCCACCATCCCTCTAAGTTTCTGTATTTGCTCAGCAACAGGAAGAAGTAGCTAACACAATAATATATGGTATGCGCTGATAAAAGCCAGCCATTTGATTTCTCGGCCATTCTCTCACTATGTGATTGTTGCTCGAAAAAGGGAGTTTCAAGAGAAGGGGAGACCTGCAAGCTCTGAAAATACTTGTCTGCCTATCAAACTACATATACCAAGAAATAATGGACCTCTCTTTGTATTAGCAATGAATAGCTGACAAAGAATTATAGTAAAATTTCTAGTCACTTCAAGATAAACAGTGTGAAATGACATGGGTCTGAAGCTCAGAGACTCAACATGTTAGCTTTGGGGCCTAATCTAGTGTAAACAGGACAATTTTGTTACACATTTGCAAATATTGATCATTTCTACACCTGACCCAAAAGAGTAACTTCACAAATTGACTTCTGTGGATCTGGACCCTAGTTTGCGGAATAAAAACTATTCTTTAAAAGGGGTAGGGGGTATGGTCATCAAAAAGCAAGAAAGAAGGAGAGACTAGGGAAGAAGCAGGCATTTACAGTAACCACCATAAGTTGGAGTTAGGTATTTGATGTCTAGAACTTCCTGGTGAGCCAGAAGACTGGTATATGATTTACATTTTAGACATTAGTAGACAGGGCTTCAAAGAGGTTAAATAATCACACGTTGTGTGTGTGTGTGTGTATGTGTGTGTGAGCAAGTGTGCGCACCAGAGGACATTTGAGTGTGTATGCCTGTGGAGGCGCAAGAGTGACATCGGGAATCATCCTGGATTGTTCTACCTATGTATTGCTGTGTTTTGGGATTTCCCTGGCTCTGCTTTTCAGGGCCAGAGTTACAGGCCACAGTCATATCTGCCTGGCATTTTTACATGGGATCTTGGGATTTGAACTCAGGTCTTTTTTTTTGCAAGGCAACAGCTTTAACTCCTGAGCTATCTCCCCAGCACTGAGGCAGGAGAATTGCCCTGAGTTTGAAGTAGCTTGAACTATAGAATACGGCTCTGTCTAAAAACAAACAAACAACAAATATAAAAACCAGACAAATAAAAAGGTCTGGAGATGGCTCAATAGTTAAAGTATTTGTCATGCAATCAAAAAAAAACAAACAAACAAAACAAAAACAAGTTCAGATCCCCAAGTCCCATGTAAAATGCCAGGAGGGTGTGACAACCACTTGTATTTTTAACCAGAGAAGACAAAGACTGGAATCCCTATAACAAGCTGACTAGCTAAACCAGTGAACTATGGACTTGATTAGAAACTCTGTCTCAAAAAGAATAAGGTGGAAGAGCAATTATAGATAATTTCCAATAACAGTGTCAGGTCTCTACAAGCCTATGTGTGCACTGTATGCACATATATGGACACAGATAGACAGACAGACAGACAGACAGACAGACAGACACACACACACACACACACACACACACACACACACACACACCAAAAATGGACAAATGAAAAAAAAAGCCCCACAAAACAAAAATATTTTAGATAAATAGTTAATCTATGCTGTAATTTGATTTGAAGCTTGGAGCTCTTCCCTTGAAAGTATCCTATATCATGGGAGTGTGTGTGTGTGTGTGTGTGTGTGTGTGTGTATGTGTCTGAGAGAGAGAGAGAGAGAGATTGGCCTTCTGCTTAAGGGCACTCCCCTCCCCACAGGCTGTTTGCTTGGGCAAGTCACAGGAACATGGGTGGATTGGAGCAGAGATTGTGACCTACTTTTCCTTCTCTAGGTCCCAGGAAGTGTAAGTGATTGGTTGTGGCTCAATGGACTAGGAGATCACTGCAGAGAGGGGGACCAGGATGGAGGGACACCAGGATGGAGGGGCACTGGGCTGAGGATGCTGTGACATCTAATTCTAGGACATCTTAGGAAGGAATGCTAGGACCCATGTGATGATGAACCTCTAGGGGAGCCTCTGACTCAGATCCTTCCCCATAATCAGCACTGAAGCTGCCCCTATAAAGGTAAAGGAAGTGCAGCACCCAGTCCTTCTTCTTGGTCCCTTTTTATCTGAAGACCCTGGATTCCAGATGGAGAGGAAAAGCCACTGCAAGTGAGTCCAATCCGCTGAGCTAGGCCACCTGTTCTGAAAGCCATTTTTACACATGATGAAGATCAAGGGATAAGGTGGGATTCATCCTGGAAAACAGGGATTACCTACCCTGTGTCTATAAGGAGGAGAAGAATGAAATAACATGCATGGGAAAGCACTTAGTGAACTTAAATACAGGAAAAAAAAATGAACATAGTACTGTTGTTAGAATTATGGAATCTTGGAGCTGGAGGGATGCTATAGAGTCCAGGTCAATGCAATGCCCCAATAGTAGCAGGGATCATTTCTCAGGAGATTTGGATTAACTGCCAGCTGGCTCTGCTATACTCTTCAGTGACAAGGAGTTCATTCCCTGAAAGGTAACTCTCTCTCACAAGCTCTAGGTGTTGCAGTTGTCTTCATGTTGCTGATAAATTCATGAGCAAACAACCTAGAGGTTTGTCTTAGCCTACTATTCTGGTTACTATTCAACTTCCTGAAGCTGATTAGTGTTATCTGTAACCAGTCCACCTTGGCAGGAGAGTTCATACCAATATCAGGCCACACCGTATCCACAGGAATTGCTGAGAGAAGGGCAAACCTCCTCACCTGCCAGAATGCAAATCTTCCAAAGTATGCCAGCTCTCTTTATCTTACCTACCTGTCCAGGGAATCCACTATGGACTGGGTCTTCCCACGCCAATTAGATAATCTCCCACAACCTTGTTCAGGGAGGGCTTGCTTCAACTACCAATTCTTCACGAATGAGCCCAAAGGACCAGCCTTCAATTTATCAATTTGACACCTATGTCTAACACACTAGGGGAAAAAAGATCTTCCTAAGTTTGGATGAGTGTGTGAAGACCATCTTGCTACAAATTCCAGGAATTTTTGCCAACAGACCTCTAGGGATTTGAGGATACTCTTCATGACTCACATCATCTCTTTCTTGAATGTAACCTTTTTTGATATCCCCCATAGAATAATTTTTAGATGCTTTGTCTTCTAGGGCTCAACTTCCTGAAGCTGATTAGTGTTATCTTACTAATAATGGTCCCCAGAACATATTGTTTGATATGACCCAATAGGGGTAAACTGCAGGAAAAGGCTCATCACTTGTAGTCCCCACTGTGAATCTTCTAAAGAATAACCAAGTAAATGCTTTTTCTCAGCTCTATCTGATCTGCCAATTTGCTTTGCTCTTTTGTGTGTGGGGCAGGGGATGGGAAGGGAGAGGGGAAAAATTGCTTAAGCTGGCTAGAATTTACAATCTTCCTCTGCTCCCAGTAGTTGGAATTCAAGCGCATGTTATTTGAGTGACTCAGATGTCATTTTAACCTTGTAATTGACAAACATCCTTAAGTCTTTTTTTTTTTTTTTAACTTAAACTACATTGAAATTTGCGCTTCTTAGATTTAAAGTCAACCTCTGAGTCTGTGGGGATTGGCTTCAGAATGTGCCCTCCTAAATACCAAAGGCTACAGATATTCAAACCCAGAGTGTTTCTGTTTAGATATCCCCAGTCGCTCATAGGTTGAGAGCTTGGTTCCTAACCTATGGGAAGTGATAGAATCCTGAGGATTCTACCTTAAACAAGGGATTAATCACTCCATTGATTTATGACATTATGGTGGCACTTGTTGCAGTTTGTCTGCATGTTGCCAAAAAATTCACAGTGAAACAGCTTAGGGGAGCAAAGGGGGGTATTCTTTCTTATGATTCTAGGTGACAGTTCATAGTCCAGCTTGGCAGGAGAGCTCATGCCAACATCAGGAACTGAGAGAACTGGCTACACCATATCTATAGGAATTGCTGAGAGAATAACAAACCTCACTTGCCAGATAGCAAGACTGCCAAAGTATGCTGAAGTACTGAAGTCGCTGTCTCCATTTTATCTACCTGACGGGGAATGGTCTGAGACCCACGGTGGACTGAGTCTTCCCACAACAATTAGTCAATTGCCCACAAATTTGCTCAAGGGCTGGCCTTGGCTACTAATTCTTCACAAATGTGCTCAGAGCTCAGCCTTTATTTGCCAAGTTGACACCTATATCTAATCAGCACTGCATTATTGGGAAACTAGGAAGTGGGGCCTGGCTGGAGGAAGTAGCTCAGTGGGGTCATGCCTCAAGAAAGATATATCTTGTTTGTAGCTTTTTGAAAAATTATTTCCTCTCTCCCTCTCTGTGTATGTGTGTGTGTGGTCTGTATATGATGTGTATATGAGTTTGCTTGAATGTAGGTATACATAAGCCATAGTGCATGTGTGGTGATGAGAAGATAATCTGGGGTGTCAGCCCTCACCTTCCACCTTGTTTGGGACATTCTTTTTCTTGTTTTTCTGCTGGTTAAGCTAAGCGAGCTGGTCAATGAGTTTCCAGAGATTCTCTTATCTCTTCTTCTTCCTTCTCCTCCTCCCCTCTCCTCTCTTCCTCCTCCTCCTCCTCTTCTTCCTCACAGAGCTTGCTTCAGGTTTATTTACACAAACAACACAGAAAACCAGCCATCTGCAAAGGAGGGTGGGAGGAACCACACCAGTCCATCTGTCTTCACAATGGCAGACAGAAGCCTTCACTGTGGGGTGTTCGTAGGGGCCTGGGAACCTTTGGAAGCCTGAGCTGGAGTTGTGCTTTTGGCAAAATGCATGTTCTCAGGAACTTGGAGTCGACCCCCTCAAGATACTCATATCTTTGTGAGTAGGGTTTCTTGATGTCATTTCTGTGTGTGGTGTGGTTCTTGGACGTGGCTATGTTCTGTACTGTCACCGTGGCTCCTGAAGCTCCTGGAACCAGAAGAGAAAGAACTCCTTCCATCTTCTTTTTCTAAACAATTTTATTTTGTGTGTGCATGTGTGTGTGTGTGTGTGTGTGTGTGTGTGTGTGTGTGTGTGTGTATCAGAGGCACTGTGTATCCCTGTGAAGGACCAAAGGTGACTTTGGGAATCATCCTGGATTGCTTCTACCTCCTTTTTGCTTTGTTCTGGGATTTCCCAGGCTCTGCCCACTGGGGCCAGAAGTGCAGGCCACCACCATTTATGCCTGACATTTTTATGTGGGATCTGGATCTGAACTCAGGACCTTCTGCTTTGGAGGCAGAGGTTTTGCTCCTGAGCCATTTCTCCAGCCTTCCTTCCATCTTCTTAATGAGAAGTATTTATTGCCCCACAAAGTCAAGTCTTCCATCTTTTTGTAGAAGCAACCAAAAGTATAGATAGTCGTGCTACACATCTGGTTTCTATGCTGATTCTGGGGATTTGAACCCAGATACTCATACTTGCACAGCAGGCACCTTTATCCATTAAGCCACACCCCCCATCATTTCTTTTTTTTTTTTTTTTTTCATTTCTTTACTTTTTGTTTGTCCTGTGCTGAGCAGCTGTCCTCCACCATACCCCCTGCCATGATGCTGTCTCACCACAAGCACAGAAACAAGAGAGTAAAGCAAACATGGACCAAAACTTCCAAAACAATGAGTGATCTTTTAAAAACATAAAAATTATTTTTATTGATGAAAAAGAGAAAGAGAGAGAGAAAATACATGACATGACATGGCACACAGGTGGAGGTCTGAGAACAACTTTCAGAAGTCAGTTCTTTCTATTATGGGGATTGAACTCAGGTCACCAGGTTTGTGAGCAGTCACCTTACCCACTGATGCTTTAAATCCCCCAAATGATGCTTTAAATCCTTTCTGTTAGGCATTTATCAAAATGATAAAGCCTGACATGCATGGTATTTGTATAAAACCTATGCAATCCTCCTATATAGCCTAGGATTTTCAAAATTTAAGCCCGCTCAGACTGACTTGGAACTCACTATAGTAGTTCAAGCTGACCTGAACTTCTGGGCAACTTGAGGCCTATGCCTCATGCTCCCCAGTGCTGGGATTACAGGCATGAGCTGCCACAGTCACCTGCCCCCATGGTTCAAGTCATCTCCAAACTACATGTCATATCTAACCCAATGTGAATGCTATCTCTATCTAAGTAGCTGTTATGCCGTAATGTTTAGGGAATAAAGGCAAAAAGAAATCTACACAAGTTCAATACAGATGAATTTTCTCTCAAATATTTTAATATGCAGTTTAAAACACAGGTGTGGAACCCCTGGCTACAGAAGATCTGCTATGTAGTTTAATAGTATTAATAGTCTTAATAGCATGCATAGTCTACTCCTTCTCTAATCCTGACAATTTTTGCAACTGCCACCATTCTATGATACTGGTCTTCTTCCATTCCTTACTCTTTACTATTTAATCTGCTTTTGGAACTTTATATGAGTTGTGCCATATGATTTTATAAATATTTCTTTCCTTAGATTATATTTGTGAAGAGCTGGATGTGGTCCCTGTGATTTCAGCACTTGGGAGATTGATAAAGGCAACCTGGGCTATACATAGTGAGACTCTGTCTCAAAAGTAAAAAAAAAAAATTATGTTCGTGAGATTCATTTATTTTGACTATGTGGCAATATGGATAATTAAAATAATCAGGGCGCAGAAGAAGGAACTTGATCTGTGAGCATGGGGGACCTGAGTTCAGATTCCCAGCACCCACAGAAAAAGTCAGGTGGGGGTCCCAGTTCCCTGTAATCTTAACCCTGGGGGGAAGAGACAGGGACAGAAGGATCACTGGGACTTGCTGACCTCTAGCCTAGACAAAGAAAATGTTGAATTCCAAGTTCAGTGAGAATAAGGTGAAAAGGGCACCCTCTGGCTTACACACACACACACACACACACACACACACACATCTGTACATATGTGTACATATCCACATGCCATTCCCCTCACAAAACAAAAGAAGGAGAATTTAGGGCTAGAGTGATGGCTCTGTTGGTAAAGTGTTTGCTATGCAAGAGGAGGACCTAAGTTCAAATCCCCAGATGTAAAATGCATGCCTATAATCTTACTGCTGGGGATGAGTAGACAGGAGGAAAGCTAGCCTAGTGAAATCAGTGTGTTCAGGTTCAGTGAGAGCCTGGGTAGGGTGGAGGAGGATCAACACAGACCACCCAGTGTCCACCTCTGGCATCCCACACAAGCACTCACACATGTACAAGCACTTACAAACACAGATAGAGAAAGATAGAAAAAAAATTTTAAAACCCCAGCGTGATGGTGAACACTGAAATCATGGTACTCTGGAGGTTGAGCCAGCAAGACAACTCAGAGGTCAAGGTTCTTATTGAGCAGCCTGATGGCCTGAGTTTATTCCTAGAGCCCACAGTGGAAGGATGGAACCAACTCTAGAAAGTTGTCCTCTGACTCCACGTGTGTGCTGTGGCACTCATGCATCTACAATCTCTATCTTTCTCTCTCACATGCAATGACAATAAATAAAAAAGTTAAAGACAAGAAACAAAACAAAATCAAATCTGCTGATGACATTATTTTATTATGAACTATATTGTGTGGATACTTACATATGTATTTCATTGGAGATACAACATGATGTAATTGATAAGTAATTATGTTGTTTGATTTTTTAATATCCTTCAGAACACATAAATCAAAACTTTTATGGCTAATAAAGTCCCCAAGGGTACATTAGTTTTCTTTAGAGTATATTTCTACGAGTGGAATTGCTGGGTCTTAAGGTTTATCTAAAAATATGAAAACGGGAGTGGGGATGTAGCTTGGCTGGAAGAATGTTTGGGTAGCATGCATAGAGCCCTGGTCAATCCTTAGCACCACATGGGCTGGCAGTGGGGGCACACATCTGTAATACCAGCACTTGGGAGACAGGAGGACCAGGAGGTCAGGTCCAGCCTCAGATATACAATGAGTTCAAGGTCTGCCTGAACTCCATGAGACACTCAAATAAAAAAAAAAAAAAAAAGGAAAAAGAAAGAACAATGTGAAAATGTATAGAACGCTAGTCACTTTTTCAAAGCTTAGCATGGGGAGCTCTTGGTGTCTAATCCTGGCCATTTTTGAGTGACAGTGATCTTAAGGATCTGGGGGCAACCCTGATTATCAAAAATGTACCACTCACTTGGTGGAAGGATCCCATCTGGAGGACATCAGCATCTGTTATCTTTATGACCCTGCCTCCTGTTAGTCATTGTGACAGGACAGATGATTATATTAGAGTGCCCTATGTGGGCCAAAGGTCTCCCTGCTGAGAATAGATTTGCTCACCCAGCAAATTCAGGTATGACGGGGTGGGTGGAGAGGGGCCCTGCTTGCTCTATCAAAGGTGCACCCAACTTTGGGGGGAATATTAGTTGCTCAAGAACCTAGGTCTAAATGTAAGCTCTCCCCTAATGCTAAGAGGACCTGGCGCAAAAGCCTATGTAAATTAGTTAATATTCTAAACCATCCCAATGAACTGTGACCATTGTTAGAGTCTATTCTGACAAATAGATATTGTTATGGTTTGAATGTAAACTTCTTTAATGACCCGGGAATGGATTTTGACTCTGCAATTCTTGGACCCGAAGTAAACAAAAAAAAAATCAAGCCAGCAGGCAGCCAGAGTAACTGAAAGAATTAGCCAGGTTGGTGATCCAGCTAGATAATCCCAGTTACTTCAGAGGCTGGGGCAGGAGGATTGCAAATTCAAGGCAAGGTTGGGCAATTTAGGTAGATGCTGTCTAAAATAAAAACAAAAAACAGATCAAGGGCAAGGGAAATAACTCAGCGACACAATGCTCTGCTTGCTTATCATACACTGTAGTGGGAGAAAAAGAAAAAGAATGAAATGGATATCCCGGGACTCTTAGATGAGTGTGGAGGGGAGCATAGATCCTGGCCTGCAAACCCACAGCTTGCCTTTCTTCTTTTCTCCCTTCTGTTTTGCATCACCAGTGATCTGTGCACATACAGAGTGGCTCAAATGCCCAAGTGCCGTGCCACCACCTCCAAAGGGAGCTGCCCTTTGGCACTTTGGGGGAATGTCCTGAATCTGCCCTAAGAAAGCACAGAGGCCACAGCTCCAGCTATCTGGGGAGGGAATTTTTGCGTCACTGGCAGACAGTGGATTCCTTGCCCTGGTGTAGCAGCGTGGTCAGAGAGGGATAGAAGAAAGTCTTTAGAGTCTGGGGCCCAGGGCAAGCTCTCTTGCGCAGGCCCAAACGCGGTCCTTTGTGTATATTCTTTCTCCTCTTCTGCCTTGAGTAGGCACTGTGTCTCGTTATATCTCCAGCAACTGTCACTGTGCCTGGCACGAGAAAGTCAAACATACTGGTTTAATGGAAAGTCCACTGGACTGACTGCACATCAGAAGATCCAGGGTCCAGGCCCAGCACAACTTACAACTCGTCTTTCTACTTTATTACCTCATTTTAACTTTTCTTAGCCGGTAGCCTTATCCATGAGATGAAGTGACTCTTCCAAGGTCGTACAGCTAGGTGAGGTCCAGGCCGAACTTGCGTTGCACCACCTTGATCGCGCTGGGTTTATTTATTTTTGGCTTGGGTGCTGGGAAAGCCCGGTTCTGCAGGGGCCGGGTCTTTCCCGCCGCCCGCAGCCCTCCTCTCCGTGCTCCCCAGGCAGCCGGACCCCTCCTCCCGGGTCTCCCTGCCCCAGGCCCCGCCCCTCCCCTCAGGCCAGCGTCACGTGCCGCCCCATCCCCCCGCGCCTGCGCACTGCTTATTTCCCGCTGTCAGGATGAGGAGGCGGAGGTCGGCGCTCCGGTCCGTCTCTGCCCGGGGCTGTGGCGGCGCCGGTGGCTCCAGCCTTAGCGGTTCCTCCCTGGGCGGTGGCGGCGGCGGCTCTGTCGACGCCTCCGCCAGCTGAGCCCGCGGCAGCCCGGGACGCCGCTTCCTTCGAGCCCATCCCCGCTCCCCGAGGCCGGTCGCCCGGCCATGGCGCAGCCGGGCCCGGCTCCCCAGCCTGACGGTGAGGCGCCCACCACGGCAGGCGCGGTCGGCGCGGCCTGGCCGGCGTCGCGGGAGGGGAAGCTCGGGGCTGCGGCGGCGGGAAGGCGCGCGCAAGGCCCTGGGGGTCACCCCCGTTGGGCGGAGGCGGGAGCGAGCGGGTGGGCACGCAGGCGGCGCGGGGGGCCTGGGCGCGGGCGCAGACGCGGGGCCGGGGGCGGGCGGGCGCGCGCGGGGCGGCTGCGGGGCGCGGGGCCGGGGGCGGGGATGGTGGAGAGGAAGCTGCAGCGGCTAGCTAGCAGCGAGATGGGCACGTGGGTCCTGCCCGTGGGGAGGATGGAAATCGAGCACATGCGCTAAATTCGTTAAATGCAAAAAAAAAAAAAAAAAAAAAAATCTTCGTTTCGGGAGTGGCAGCGTGCCCTCTCGCCCCGCCTCCGCCCCCAGGCCGCGCTCCAGCAGTCTCTGCACTCGGTTGGGTGACACGAAACTATTTGGGATCCGTAACTGGATTCGGTGACATTCGTCGAGTGACCGTGGTGCTTATGGTTTGAGTCTCAGTATTTTCAGCCAGAGAAGTGCTTAATTCATGCTTTTATCTGTAATGATGGCAGCGCTCATATGTAAAAGGCTAGCTTTTGTTGAGAGCGGCAGATATGAGAATGATGTTAGAGAAAGCCGAAATCTAGGAAATCAGTTGATCCCCTCCCCTTCTTCCTTTCTAGTGATGTGGTCTATGTTGATCAGATTGGCCTCCATGGAACTACTGAGCTCAAGCTATCCTCCTGCCACGGCCTCCCATGAGTAGCTGGGACGACAGGTGCAGGCCAGAACTGCCCTATAGTGTTTATATTCTTGAAAGGAAAAAGAGCCCCGTCCCCAATAAGCCAAAGTGATTGTCAGAGCCCTTCCTGACCTTCCAGCTAGCTAAGGACTCTTCAGAGGTTGACTACATTGTTTGAGATTCTTTTTCTTCTTAAACCTGGGGTTATGTTTGGAAAGAATGCACTTGGTCCTTGGCAAAATCCTGCTGTTTAGCTGAGAAAGTTTTAAAAAGGTGTGTTCTATAATCAACCTTTGTGCTTAGCTAGCATCTTTTAAGGGTGAGTAACATGGGGATATAATGCTTATAGATGGTACTTAAGAACTTGGACATTTCAGAGTGTAGTCTCATGAAATAATATCTTTTCATGAAAACCTCTCTGTTTTTGCCTTTGGGGACCTGGAAACAATGTTATCAGATTTTAAGGCTCCTTCTCTTATGGAAGTGTGTGCCAAAGCCTGTTAGCTTCTAGTTTTGGGTTTGTTAGTTGCCTAAGAAGAGATGTGGGGAGATGTCCAACGTCTGGACCTGGAGAAGAATTAGCTTGCTGATTCTATTCTAGTAGAGAAGAAGGGAGGCATTTCTGGTGGGCTGTCAGGAAACTAGGATGTTTTTCAGACCTCATTTTAATTCTTACCTTTTTGTTTTTGGCATCAGGGAAGACAGCTTTCGCTGATCACAAACCCTCTTTGTTTCTGCAGAGAGAGGCAGAATACAGAGGAAGCTCAGTGGCTGTTGGTTCTGAGCTGAGGTCCTAGTGTGTTTTCCTGGCGGCTGCCCTCTCTTGTGTCACTCGGGCAGCTCAGGTGACATGACAGTCTGGAATCTAAATTCCCCGCCTCTTTCAAGATATGAAATGGTTTTCCCCGTAAATAGGCAGAAGTGACTAAGCACTTACAACAGGCTAGGAAAACATTAGCTTTGGGAAATCTTGTATTCTTGCTGTTCTTAGTGCAGCTTTATTTCCTATTTTTCAAATCTTAGAGTAGTGGATGGCATTTAGTTTGCATAGATTGTAACTTTTATTATTATAAATCAATATAAATGGGAGATTTACTTTTACCCTTTAGTTTCCCTTTACTAGAGCTTATGGATAACTAGTTTAAAGCCCAAGTGGTTGTTTTAGCCTTACTGATTAAAAAAAAAAATTGTAGAATTCCTTTGCATCAAACTGGAAGACATAAATGCTTAGTTTTTCACTTTATTTTGCTTTTCCAGCCATATCAGAAGCAATTGTCTTTTCTGACAGTGTCGAGTTTCTATTTTTGATACAATTTGCTTTGTTTTTCATAAGGATATGCTATTGTAACAATAGGTTTCTTTGTAAATTCACAAGAGGAAATGTCATTTAGATTTTTCTTTTTGATTTCTTATTCGTGGAATTTGGAAGTTTTAGTCTTTTTGATGGGCATTTTAAATATTTTACTTATTTTATATGTGTGTGTGTGTGTACGTGTGCCAGAGGGCATTGGGTATCCCTGTGAGGGTCAAGGGTGACTTTGAGAATCATCCTGTATTGCCTCTACCTCCTTTTAGCTTGGCTCTGGTCCTTCCCAGGGCTCCTCCCGCCAGGGGGGCCAGGCGGGAAGATGTGTGTGTGGGCCATCACTGCTTCTGCCTAGCACTTTTACTTGGGTCCTGGGAATTCAGGACCTTCTGCTTGCAATTCAGAATCTTAACTCCAGAACCATCTCTCCAGCCCTTGATGGGCATTTAAAAAGCCAAACAAATTTCATTTATTTCCCACTGAGAACTCAAAGACATCATTAAAAACCCTCCGATTTTAATCTAAGCTAACTAACTTTTTGAATTTGCTTAATTTTTAATAAAAACTTTCTGCTTTGTATAATCCTTCCATTAAAAAATTATGTCAGAGGGGCTGGAGAGGTGGCTGAGAGGTTAAGCCTCCGCCTTGAAGGCGGAAGGTCCTGAGTTCGGACCTGGCGGAAGCTGGGGCGGCCTGCGTTTCTGGTCCTGGTGGGGCGGAGCCTGTGAATACCCGGCCGAGTAAAGGAGGTGGTGGAGGTGGTCCATAGTGGTTCACCCAATTCGTCCGTGGTTCTACACACACATAATACATACACACACAGGCGCACACATGCACAATTGAACAAAAAAGAAATAAAAAAAAATATTTAAAAAAAATTATGTCAGAAAAAAAAAATTTTTTTTTTGGCCCTAAAGAAATGGTAAATATTAAGGGCTGAAGAGATGGGTAGGAGTTAAGACTGCCTCCTAAGCAGAAGGACCTGAGTTCAGATCCCATGTTCCACATTAAAAAAAAAAAAAAAGGCTGGAAGAAATGGCCTGCACTCAGGCCCTGGCAGGCAGAGCCTGGGAAATCCCAGAGCCAAGCAAAAAGAAGTAGAAACAATCCAGGATGGTTCCCAAAGTCACCCTTGATCATTCTCCACAGGGACGCATAGTGTCCTCAGACACACACACACACACACACACACACACACACACACTAAATAAATAAATAAATAAATATTTGAGGAGATAGATATGTTTAACTTGATTTAAAAATTAAAAAATTTAACAATGTACAAGTTCTAAAATATTCGTAGTACCCCACTGATAAGTATTACTTTGTATATCAGAAAAAAAGAGTGTATTTGAAGGAAGTATATTTTCCTTCATCTCCTAGGGGTTAAGCTTTCTGTCTACATAGACTTGCCTTATATACATTGATTTGTAGGCAACATCTCAGTAAATTTTCATAAGTGAGGCAGGGTATTGTTACAGTGTCTTTTGTCTTATCAACAAGTCTTACTAGACTTCTTTTGTCTTATAGTTGAGGAAACTGAAACACAGGAAAGGTAAATGTATTTAGCAAATAGCAAATATTCTTGTTGTTATAAGTGGGGCAGTCTGAATTCAAATACAAGCCCCACTGATGTGGGAGTTGGGTGGGATGGAGTGGAAGGGAGTCCTCTGGGCTGTCTCTTCCATCATAAGGTGCACTGTCCACTTTCATATTATAATTCTGCCTCATTCTTATTAAAAGACTGTTAATCACACATGTGTGGCATGCATGATATTTTTGTTATCTGTCTTGTTTTTTCTGTGTTTTCGAGACAGGATTTCACTATTCCAGTCTGGCCATAAATTCATGGTGATCTTCCTGCTTCAGCCTCTCAAAGGTTGGTTTTATAGGTAATGTCCATTATGGCTGAGGTATAATTTAATTCTTGGGGTTTACACTATGCTAAGCCCTCTACCAAGAATCCAAACCAGACCTAGTTCTTTTCCTGGGTTAGTGAATCATTTAGTCATTAATTGGATAGTCCCACAGATAGGAATAAAATCATTTATTCAACTATTATGAATGTATACTACTTGTCAGGTACAATTCTAGGTAGTTATGATACATCAGTGAACAGGACAGTTAAAAAAGAGCCCTGCTTTAATGTGGGAGAAAAAGATACTATACAGTAAACACACCTTATATAGGTTGTTGTACTATCAGAAAGGATGGAGACATAGCTCAAGTGGGCAAAGGTGCCTAGCACAAACTGTTTTATACCTAGATCTTCCCCTTCCTCCAAAATTAAAAAGGTAAACTAGGAACGAGGGAAGCATTGGGACTAATTTTAATTAAATAAGACAGGATAGCCTTGCTGAGAAGACTTGAGGAATAGCAAAACCAGAAGTACAGACAAGTGTGATTACACTTTGACAAAAAGCTGTGGAGCAGCAAAGGAAACCAACAGAGTGACAAGACAACCTACAGATGGGAGAGAAGACCTAAAGGTCACACATTTGATTAAGGAGCTCAGTAGCAATAAAGTAGACTAGTTAAGAAGTGGGAAATAGTTATTTTTGTCTGTGTATGTGTGTCTGTGTGTATCAGATAACACAGTGCTTTCTGATGTACACAGACACACATACACAAACAAAAATACAAAAGAGAAGGAGAATGTTAAAAAAATACAAAAAAAAAAACTACTGGAGGTCATCAGTTTTGAATGCCTGAGTTTAGCTATTTCACAATTTATATATACTTAAGAATGTCATGTTGTACATGGTAGTTTGTTAATCTTAAAAAATGTTTGACAAAAATAAATGTTTGGCAGATGGAAGTGGTGCCTTTGAGAAAGATGTTAGCAGAAAGGGAGCATCTTTCTAAGGTAGTAATGTGCTGTCCAGCTAAGATGTATGGATAATGTGGGGAGGAGTTTATAAAGGAGGTGGACCCTGAACAGTGGAACATTTGCAACAACCAAGGACTCAGAATTTTTCTAGGGATATAATTAAGCATTTTTTGGTAGAGTAATCCTGTGTGGGAGAAAGCTTCTCTGGAAATAATAGAGAAGACAGATTGGTCATGGTACAGATGAATTTTAGGCCATTGTTGTGTTCTAGAGGAGGGTTGATTGACCTAAGATCAGTATGAATGCAGAGAAGGAGAAATACAGGGTGGGATAATAACTTCTGGACTTTTGATTGGGGATTCAGGCAGGAGTGAGATTGAACAGGATCCTGAGAATATAGACACAGTTTACCAAGCTGGGACACAGGGGAAGGGGAAATTTTGTCACAAGTTAGACTTCTAGATATGTTGATCTGGAATACTGGTAGGACAGCTCTGTGGACATAGCTAGTAGATTTTGAAATATAAACTTGGGAGTCCAATGCTTGGAAAACATCAGAGACTGCTCAAGAGAAGAGTGTGGGCTACGAGGATGCAGATAAAACTGATGAGTTGGATGAGGGGAGGGAATCCAGTGACCTTAGTTAAAAAAGGAACTTAAGTTAGAAATCAGTGTAGATAAAGTTTCAAGGAGGGGGGGATGGTCACCAGTACTGAGTGTTGCAGGGAAATTAGATAGAGACATGGTCTTTGAAACCAGCAGCCATCATTGGAATAGCTGTGGGTTTCAGTAAAGAAGTAAATAGAAATAGCATGTATTGATTAAAATTTAAAGTTCTGGAGCTGAACATTGTCATGGTTAGATGTCAACTTGACAATTGAAAGCCTGAGCTCTGGGCACAGTTGTGAATTAGTAGTTGAGCTAAACCTAAGTAAGCCTGCAGGAGATAAGTGATGGGGGAAGACCCAGCCCATGGTGTGTGGGACTGGTTCCTGGGTAGGTGGCTAAGATAAGGGGAAGCTGGTTAAAGAAGTTGGCATCCTTCTATATATTTGGTCAGATATGCTGGTCTGGCAAGTGAGGATTGTCCCTCTCAACAGTAGATATGTTGTGGCCAGTTTCCTCAGCTCCCTGTGTTGGTATGACCTCTCCTACCAAGCTAGACAAGGAACCGTAACCAGGAATTGTAAGAGAGAATAAAACTCCTTTTCCTCCTAAGTTGTTTGGTCTTGAACTTATCAGGGGCAAACTGCAACAAACATAAAAGTGGGACAGTCACTTTCAGTGGTAAAGGTGTGTATATGTGCGTGTATGAATGTGAGTGAGCGAGTGTACACTCAGGGAATTGCAGTACTAAAGGAACTACCAGGGGAAAAGAGAAAGCTGAAGATGTAAAATTAAAGAAGCGGGTTAGATCTCCGGGGTTTTGAAAGCAGATGAGATGAGTCAGGAGTATGGATGTCAGTAGAGACAAGGGACCACATCTTTCAAAACAGGAGAAAAAAAAGAATGAGTGAGACAGTGGTGATTTTTTTTTTCCCCAGTTGTCCTGAAGATGATTTAACCTTACCATTGTAGGAAAGAGACCAGCCAATTCATTATAGACATTGAATGGTTTGGGAATTAGGGCTTGATACTGTCATAGACACTAGCATGAGAAAGGATAGTAGAATATTAAGTGCAGGATATGACTGGGTTTTGTGTTGTGGGAAATTTGATGGGTTGAGGGAAGAACTGTGATATGGATTATCATTGCAGTGAAGGCGCTCAAAAATTAAGACAAATTTATTTTTTTGCTATTTATTCCCAAATTGAAGTCTGCTATCTTGAATCTGTTGTTTATAAATAAACTGCTGTTCCACCCTGTATTTATCTTATTTGCCCAGCTTTCTTTGATATTTGAAAGCAGATTCTCTGAAACTATTATCTTTTGTTTCATTCTAAAAGTCTGTATGCAGTGATAAAAGGATACAACAGTTTAGGTCTATCTGTATTGCAAAAAACTGTCCTGCATTTATTCATTATAGATTGAAATCTGGTCTCTTTAGAATATCTCTACTTTTTTTGTTTTTTTTTTTTTTAATTTTATTTAGTGTTTCATAGATTTATACATGGGATATAGTGAATTGTGATATTTTCACACCATAATCTCCAATCCCATTTCTCCTCTTCCCGTTAAAATATTTCTTCTTACCTGCCAGTATCCCTCCAGTTTTTTCCTTGTCTTTTGGTATGAGTGGCCCCACTGAATTTCATCTGGGTGTCTTTCTTTTTGTTGTTGTTGTTGCCTGAGTATCTGCTGGAGCATGAATCATGTAACAGTGAGTATGTCATTGAAGAAAGCATCTTCCTTCTCCCTTCCCCATCAACATTGGCCCTCCTCAATCTCTCAGGAAGGTGTGAGGCCTCCTGATCTTTCCCCTTTCAGGTAAAATATTGATAGGACAAATCCCTGCAGGTTTTGAGGAAATATATATAGCTGCAGTGAATTCATGGATTCAGTAGTCCTGCCATATTCAGAATACAGTGGCCACACTCCTGCCTTCGGTGAGAACGTCTGCACTTTTGAGTGTTTGTGGTATTTAGAATCTTATTTTTGTCATGCTCAGATTAAGATATTTTCTCTTCTACATAAAACATCTTTGAATTTCACAGAGCTTTCTTCCATGTTGGTATTTCTTGATGTGAGGGAGAATGAAATACCCTCACCATTTTGTGTGGTTTCTCTGGGCTAAGTAGATGTTCTAGTAGAGTTCTATTATTATTGTTAAAGTGGAACACCTAAAGTTGGTGAAATATTCTAAGACATGGAACCTAGGTGACATGAAGAACAGTAAGAAGCATTTTCTTTTGATCAGATTCTGTAATTCTTTAGTGAAGGTTAGCTTTCCCTAAATTTCTTGAATCCACTGTATCATGTTCCTAATAAAAGTAATAGTTTCTTGGTGATATCAAATATCTTTTCATAAGCTGACTATCTGTGTGTCTGTGGTAAGAAGTCTGTCTAGATTCTTTTTGCCCATTTTTTAAAAATTAGGTTATTTATTCCCCCCCCCCCCCCTTTTTTGGGGAGAAAGTCTTGTTCTGTAGCCCAGACTGGCCTTGAACTAATACCTGTCGTCTTGCCTCTGCTTTCCAAGTGTATGTCAGCAAACCTGACTTTGTTCATTTTCTGTTTTCTCCTATTCCCTCCCTCCCTCCCTGCCTCCCTCCCTCTCTTTGGGGTTTTTATGGATTTGATGATTTTCCCCCCTTTGGCACACCTAGGCACATCTCTCTTCCTCCCTCCCTTCCTGCATTCTTTCCTTCCTCTTTCTTCTTTTTCTTTCAGTACTGGGGAACAAACCCATAGTGTTGTGCATGCTAGTTTCTCCCCTAATCCCATTAAGATTTTAAGACAGAGTGTTACTAAATTACTTAGGATAGCCTTAAACTTGCACCACATAGACCTTGAAGTTGTGATCTTTGTGCCTTAGCTTCCTCGGTAACCAAGAATAAAGACCTGGCTAGGGTTGTACATTTTTGTACTGTCAGGATTGTATTTGTTGTTGATAATATCACCATGTAGCTCAGACTGGGCTTGAACTTTTCTGTGTAGCTCAGGCTGGGCTCAGATTCATAGCAATTCTTCTACCTCTGAGTTCTGGGATTGTAGCCTGAGCTTGGCTCTTACTGTTGTGTGTAAGAGTTATTTGTATATTTTGATCTTTTTTCAGATTTATCTCTGCCTCTTGTTTCCTCTTTTTTCCCTTTTACCCTTTATCTCTCTCTCCTCTCTCCCTCTTCCACTGTTTATGTCGCCCCCTCCCTTCCTTTCTTTGTGACAAGTTCACCTCTAGCTCAGACTGTCCTCTAACTTGCATGCAGGTGAGAAACGATCTTATGATTTTCATGTCACCACTTCCTGAATGCTTGGATTATAGTTATGTACCATGCCTAGTTTATGTGGTAATAGGTATCTATCCTAGGGTTTTCTGCCATGCTAAGCACACACTCTAACCAACTGAGCTTCATTTTCATGTATTTCATTTGCAAATATTTTTTTCAGAATCTATGGATTGTCCTTTTGTTCTCTTGACAGTGTAGCAGAAGTTTTTCATCTTCAGTTTTTAAAAATTTCTTTAATGGATTATGCTTTTGGCTTTGTGTCTAGAAAGTCACCTCCTATCTAGGTCAAGATCATCTAATTATTTTACTGTCTTATTATTTTAAGAAGTTTATAATTCTGTATTTTACATTTAAGTCTGTGATCTTGTTTATTTTTTGTGATGAATGCAGGCTTGTGTCTAGGGTCTTTTAACTTTGAGATGCTTTGGCATATGAAACCAGTTTATAGTTTTTTATGGATTTGATGATCTTTTTTTCCTTCTTTGGCACATGTAGGCTTTTGTTCTGTATCTTTATGTTACCTTTAGAATTTACTTTTAAGTATTTGATCATTGTGGGATTTTGTTTTGAGGTAAGGAATGAGATAAGTATTTTCAAATGTCCCAGTGCTTGAAGCAGTTAGTAGCTAGCCAAGTGGTATTCATTGATTTTGAGGTGGTATAGTTTCTTATATGTTAAACTTCTGGGAGTACTGAAGCTGAACTGTGTTTTATTCAATTGACTATTCAGTAATCATATGACATAGTTGCAATTACTGTTTCTCCTTACTTGGTGATGTTTCCATATTTTAAAGAGTCAGAAATTCTTTTTTTAAAAATTTTTTATTATTGGGCTGGAGAGGTGGCTCAGGGGTTAAGCCTCTGCCTTGCAGGCGGAAGGTCCTGAGTTCGGATCCCAGATCCCACATATAGACGCCAGGCGGAAGCGGGGGGGGGGGGGGGGGGCTGCGCTTCTGGTCCTGGTAGGGCGGAGCCTGTGAATCCTGGGGCAGAAGGAGGTGGAGGCGTCCCTGGTGGTTCCCGAATTCATCCGTGGTTCTACACACACAGGTTCCCGAATTCGTCCGTGGTTCTACACATACAGACGCGCGTGCGCACGTGTGTGTGTGTGTGTGTGTGTGTGTGTGTGTGTGTGTGTGTGTATGTATGTGTGTATGAGTGGGTGTGTAGAACCACGGACGAATTTGGGAACCACTATGGACCTACTTGTTTAGTCGGCTCCGGGATTCACACACACACACACACACACACACACACACACACACACAATTGAATAAATTAAAAAAAAATCATTAAAAAAAAATAACAACAGGATGAGGTTGTGATTTTCTCCATCAGTGTTGGTGGTTGTTTTGACTGCTTGCCTGAGCAGAAAAGGAGATGATGCTGACATTTTGAAGTTACAATTTTGATAATGATCGGCCTTTATAAAATAAAGGAGCTACTTGTTTTATGTATTACCTCTTTATGCTCTTTATCATTTCAGTATTGCCCTTTATCATTAAAGGCATCTTTCAGGTTTAGCCTTCTGTCATTTATTTCCTTTTGGTGGTACTGGGGATTGAGTTCAGGACCTAACATCCACTAGGCATGTGTTACCACTCAGCTATGCCCCCAACCCTGTCCATATTAATTTAGCTTGGGTGATTTTTGTAGAAGAAAATCTAAAATTTAATTTGAAGAAATGTTGATAATTCTCTGATCCTTTCAAAGATAATTAAATACCCACTCATACTTTTCTGGGTTATAAATTTCTTTTTTTAAATAGTAGTCTTGTTTTTAGTCCTTTCTCCTATCAACCTCCCTTCTTCTTCCTTTTCCTCCCTCCAGGTCTTGTCATATATCTCTGGCTGGCTTCAAATTTGTGGTAATCCTCCTGCTTGTTTCCTGAATGCTAGGATTATAGTTACATGACACCATGTCTGGCTAACTATTTTAATTCTTTTTTTTTATTGTTTATTATTTATTCAATTGTGCATGTATGTGTGTGCGTGTGTGTAGAACCACGGGCGAATTCTGGAATCACCATGGACTGCCTCCTCCTTGTTTTACTCTGTCCTGGAATTCACAGACTCCGCCCTACCAGGACCAGAAACACAGGCCGCCCCCGCTTCCGCCTGGCGTCTATACGTGGGGTCTAGGATCTGAACTCAGGACCTTCTGCCTGCAAGACAGAGGTTAACCCCTGAGCCACCTCTCCAGCCCCACTATTTTAATTCTTAAGTTGTTTCTGTGCAAGTTGTTTTGTTAAGTTAGATTTTTTTAACCTTTTGTAGTTATTACTGATTTTCTTCATTTTTTAAAATCTTAGGTAAAATTTTTATTACTCTTTGGAAACAGGAAATGCAGAAATTTGTTTTACGCACGCACACGTTTGATATAGTTATTTTTTTGTGTAATTTGTGGGGACCAAACCAAGAGCCTTCGAAATACTAGGCAAGTGCTCTACCACTGTGCTATATATTCCTGGCCATTATTGTACTTTGGTTTTTTAGCCAGGAATGGTGTCTCACTATGTGATTGGTGATTTTCCTGCTTCAACCTCCTGAGTGCTGAGAGTACCATGTCTGGCTCCATATATATAAATTTTGATTCATTATTATCAGTTAGGAATACTTCCATCTGAGATTAATAGGGAAGACACTTAGTGTTTGAAATGTAAAAACGGTTCAGTTTTGGGGTATAACATGTTGAGAAATAGAATATTCCAACACTGTCCTACTTTTCAAAGTGGTCAGCAATAATTTGTGTGTTCTACTTTGTTCTGTGGACCTGGTCTCTTTTCCCTTATGGATTCAGTTTTGATTTCCTTTTGGGAATATTAATCTTTTAAATCTTTTACTATTTTCCTAGTTTCTTGGGTTTTGTACTTTAGTTGCATGGATCATCCTTTTGGGTATTCTTTTGTTTCCTGCACATATTTCCTCTTTTATTGTTTTTCAGATATCATCTGGGGATCCAAATGAGTCTTTCTTGTTTGGAAAGGCTTTAATCCCCAAACCCTGCAGTTGTAGCCTTAAGTGAGATTGACCTATTTTTTTTCACTTTGGCACTTTATTGGCTTTTGTTATGTTGATTTTATTATTGTGGTGAAAGAAATACAACATTCATGACTATTTAAGTAGTACGGGAAATATTTATTCCTTGTTGTTAGTAGACTTGCTAAATTCACTTTCAAGTTTCTCTTGAAATTTATCTGGGTATTTCATAGTGTATTTTGTACATGGTCTATTATCAGACACTGTGGATCCTTCCCCACGGGGCATATGTTCCAAGGACTCAGGTGCATGCCTGAAACTGGCTAGTATTGAACCTATATATACTGTTTTTTTTTCTTGTGAATAAATATCTATGACAAAAGTGATTTTTAAGTTAAGCACAGCATAAAATTAATAACTATAAGAAATTATTAATAAAAATTAAGTGATTATGTGATCTCTATTTCTGTCAAGATATCTTTCTTTTGATGTTTTTGCCTGATAAAGCACTTCACTGCTTCCCTTTGGCAGCACAAATTGCTGATAGTACTGCTTCGTGCTTTAGTGCCATTATTAAGTATAATAAGGATTTCTTGAACAGAAGTACTGTGATACCTGGACAGGTGTCTACCAAATGATGGCTATCAAGTAACTAACATGGTGGATATGCTGGACCAAAAGATGATTCACACCCTGAGCAGGCCGGAGTAAGAATGCATGAAATTTCATGCTACTCAGAATAGCACACGATTTAAAGCTCATGAAGTATTTCTGAAATTTTCCATTTGTGTGACTTTTGACTATTAGTAACAGAAACTATTGAAAGTGAGGTAGTTGTTAAGGAGCAGGGTGCCTTATTTACGAATTCACTTTTTTCCTAATATTGTAGAGTTTTAACTACTCTATAGTCATCATTATTTTTGGGATTTAATTTTTATATACATTGACAGTGTCCTCCACAGGATAAATTCCTAGTAGTAAAATCACCTATTACAGAAATTCAAGGCATTTGTTACTATTTATCATATAGCCATTTGAGTTGGTTTTAATACATGTAGTAAGCAGACAACTGCCTTTAAAAGAAGTTATTGCTTATAGATCAAGGCAGAAGGTCAGACTGTGCTACAAGAGCTACATGAAGATGCAGGAGGCAAAGGGATCTCAGATGAACATGGTGTAAAGTCTTTATTGTAGTTTTCATGTTAAGAGTGAGCAAGACTGGACAAGTTTAAAACTGGGTAGTCTGAATAATGTTGTGGTCTCAGGTTGTTTCATACTCACCCTGTTTTAGGACAGCATGGGAAACTGACTTGGGTTAGGTAAAGGAGTTGTTTGGGGTTGGTTGGTTTCATTGTATGTGAAAGGTGCATTCTGGTAGGAGAGACACTCTAGGAATTGGCTGATCTTGGGAGGGACTGATCTTTCTGATCAGCAAGGTCTCTACCTTGTCAAAGCATTATAGGAAATGAGAAACATGGTAAGTGCATCATTCTCTTAAGGTTGTAGTAGTTTTTTGCTCTCACCAGTGATGTGTTATATTAGCATGCTGAGACATTTTTAATTAGAAGAGGAATCCACAAAAAACTTAACTAATGCATGCATTTGCATGTCTTTGGTTTGTTTTGGCATTTGGAATCATTTTTGCAAATTACATAATATAAATCAGATTATTAAAAGTTTTCCATATAAGAATATTGCTTTAACCCTTTTTAATTTTTTTTTTTTTTTTTTTTTTTTTTTTTTTTTTTTTACTTTTTAGATTGTGCGTGTGTGTATCAGAGGGTACTGTGTGTGGCTGTGGCAGCCTAAAGGTGACTTCGGGAGTCATCCTGGGTTGCTTCAATTTCCTTTTTGCTTTGTTCTGAGGTTTCCCAGGCTTGGCCTTCTAGGACCAGAAATGCAGGTGACTGCCATTTCCACCAGGACCTTCTGCTTGAGAAACAGAATTTTAACCCCCGAGTCATCTCTAGCTCCTCACCCTTTTTTAAAAAATTGGGCCTGTACATGTGTATATTTTGTTGTTACATACTGATTCATTTGACAAAATAATGAATGGGAGGACAAGTTGTGGAGTTAGAAAAGATTAGTGTAGCATTGCTTCCCTCTGTTACTTGATTTGACCATATACTTGATAGAAATATTATGTACTTGTGGACTATGTTTATTTAAGAATCTTCAAGATTGTACAGGAGTTGCATGAGAACTTTGCTTCTTATTCCCGTAACTAGAATATTTCTTGTTTGGTGGTATGAAATTGATTTATTGAATAGTTGATTTGGTTAAATTTGTAACATGAAATCAGATTTGGTTGCTTATTACTCCTTTCTCTTACCATGTGGACTCCAGGGATTGAACTCTGGTCACCAGATTTGTACATGGATGCCTTTACCTGCTAAGTTATCTTACTTGCCCTACTCTGCATTTCTTTAACATTTAAACCAAACTTCATTTTTATGAAGTCAATTTAGAATGTTGAAAAATGCATAAGCAGATACCTAAGCAAATTAAGCATTTTTGATTTTTTTTTGAGGCAGCTCCCATATATCCCAAGTTGTTCTTGTATGCAAACTTTCTGTGTAACTCAAGAATAAACCTGAACTTATGATTCCACCTCCTGATTGCTGGAATCCACATCCAGTTTGAGAGTGCTGTCCCAGAGATTTAGGAATGAATTGTACACAGATTTGGATTAGACAGTTCTTGGAATTTGGGGACTGGAAGGAACTTTATGTTTTCTTATCTGTCACATACTACATAAGACGTATGCAACCCTCTCAGGTTGTAATAGGTTTTAAGTTAGATATTTCTTTATTGTGGAGGCTGTCTAGTATATTATAGGATGTTTGGCAGCATCTCTGGCCTCTACCTAGCAAGTAGAAATATTCTAGTACTCTTGTTGTAAAACAAAAGTATTATCTCCAGACATTGTCTTATGGCCCTTGATGATTAAACTCACCTTTAGTTAAGAATTATTAAAATGTTTTCAAATGTCCCTTTGCCATTCTATTATAAGAATGTACACATGATTTTAAAAAATAAAAATCTCAGGCCTGGGGAGATAGGTCAGTTGGTAAAGTGCTTGTTGTCCAAGTGTGGGGGCAATATGAGGAAGAGTTTGTGTCCCTCTCTCCCACTATAGGCACATTGAAGAAAACTTGGAATGGTGATATGCACTGTAATCCCAGTGCTGGGGCCTACCCAGAGAGAAACTCTGTTGCCAAACAAAACAAAAGTTATGGTGCCTAAGGAATCATATCCTTTCTTGACTTCTATCCTACACATCCACATGTGCAGACACGCATCTACACATGAATGTGCACACATACTCACAAATGAAAACAGAGCCTCAAACCTACTAATGTTTTTAGTAGATAATTTATTGTTCAACAATCTATATTTCAGCATGTAAATGAACATTGTGTCTATATTAAAAAGAAAACTACTAGGAGATACTATGAATTCTCCCTACTGTCTCCTATTCTGTTAAACCTATAGTTACATGGAAATCTAAGCAGGCTTTGGAGCCAAGCAGGTCAGTATTTGAGTGCAGCTTTTCCTTTTATAAGCTGTGTAACAGAGTAATACTTAATCTTGGGGAACATTTCTTCTTGTATAAGTGGGCGTAATAATGACTACTTTGTACATTGCTTTGAGCCATTGTATAAAATAGTATTTCTGATGGTCCGTAAAGAGCTAAATACAGACATTTATTAACTTTTTTTCATTTTTTAAAATTTATTTACTTTCTGGGTGCATCCATGTGTATGTGTGTGTGTGTATCAGAGGATACTCTTACACCAGAAGGAACTGTGTGTGTCCCTGAAGACCCAAGAGTGATCCAGGATTGTTCTACCTCCTCTTGGCTTACTCTAGAATTCCCAAGTTCCACCTTTCAGGGCCAGAAGTGCAGGCCATTGCCATTTCTGACTGCCTTTTAAAAATTATATATATATATAAACTTACATGTGTGTGCACACATGTATATGTATGTGTATCAGAGGTCACTGTGTCTCTGTGGAGGACTAAGGGTGATTTCGGGAATCATCCTGGATTGCTTCTACCTCCTTTTTACTTCACTCTGGGATTTCCCACCAGGGCCGAAAGTGCAGGCCACGGCAGTTTCTGCCTGGTGTTTTTATGTGGGACCTGGAATCTGAACGTAGGATCTTCTGCTTGTGAGATAGAGTCTTAACCCCTGAGCCATCTCTCCAGCCCGACTTTTTTGTTGTTGTTGTTTAAATTAAGCTTTTTAAATTTTTTTTATTTATTCAGTTGTGTGTGTGTGTGTGTGTGTGTGTGTGTGTGTAAAACCAAGGGTGAATTTGGGAATCATTGTGGATTACTTCTCCTTCCTCTTTTTGTTTACTCTGCCCCGGGATTCATAAGCTCCACCCACCAGGGCCGGAAACGCAGGCCACCCCTGCTTCTGCCTGGCATTTATACGTGGGGTCTAGGATCCGAATTCAGGACCTTCTGTGTCGAAGGCAGAGGCTTAACCCCTGAGCCACCTTTCCAGCTCCTGCCTGCGTTTTTTGAACGTGGGATCTGGGATCCGAACTCAGGCAGACACTTAACCCCTGAGCTATCTCTCCAGTCCTAAATTAACCTCTTTAATAAATATGTACACAACTTTTAGAAATGGTAGCTGACTGATGTTTTTACATTGGATTTGGGATGTGAGCTCAGGTCCTTCTGCTAGCAAGGCAAAGGCTTAATAATCCTTGAGCCATCTCTCCAGACCTGTTTTTTTATTTTTTGAGACAGGATGTTCCTGGCCCTCCGGCTTCAGCCTCTTGAGTACGGGGATTGTCTACTTCATGCTGTCAGGCTGGATTTGAAGCTGTACATGGATTGTGTCATCCTTACTACAACCCCAAAGGGCAGGTGTTAAAATTTCCCATTTTTAAAAAAATTTTTTTTCATTATTATTTATTCAATTGTGTGTGTATGTGTGTGTGTATATATGTGCGTGTGTGTGTATGTATGTGTGTGTGTGTGTGTGTAGAACCACAGATGAATTCGGGAACCACCATGGACGCCTCCACCTCCTCCTTGTTTACTCTGCCCCGGGATTCACAGGCTCCGCCCTACCAGGACCAGAAGCGCAGGCCGCCCTCGCTTCCGCCTGGCGTCTATACGTGGGGTCTAGGATCCGAACTCAGGACCTTCCACCTGCAAGACAGAGGCTTAACCCCTGAGCTATCTCTCCAGCCCCAAATTTTCCCATTTTAACAGATGAACTAGTTTATAAGTAGTAGAACTAGCATTTAAATTCTTATTTAATTCCAGAACATTTTCTCAACTTTTTTGCTGTGCTGTTTTCTGTGGAAAACTGTTGATAATAGGCAATGCCTAATTGTTAACCTTTGTTATGCATCATTTTTGTAGCTTTGAGAGTTTCTTTTCTTGGCAAATGTTAATATCTGTGGTGTCTCTGAAACGTCTTTACTTGCTGGTTTTCATGTTCCTTATCTTAGATCCACAGTCTTCATCTGCATGTAGGCAGGATAGCTTTTTATTAAAATTCTAGTTCCTCTCTATGTATAACCTTGATATTTCTAAAAAGCTCATAAATAATACATCCAACTTTCCTTGTAAATAAAATATAAACCCCTGTGTTTTTATTATTTATGATGAACTTCTGATCGTAATCCATGGTGTAGAATTTATAGCTATAGTGTAGCCTTTCTACAGCACAAGTGTAGGGGATGAAAATTTTTTAAGAACAGTTTACATTTTTCTGTTGCAGTAAATGTCTCCCATGAGGAATTTGATTTGTCTTATAGTATAACCAGACATGGTTCTAACAGTTTATCTTGCATTATGCTGTAATAAAAATTTTCAGTGGATTCTAAAAACTGCTTTATATTGAAGGAACTGATATGAGATAATTGCATGTTTTTATTTAGAACTCTCCATTATGAATTGTATAGGTTTGGCATGGAATGGTGGAGAAATGATTTTATATGGGTTTATTATTTTTCAACTTTTTAAAATTTCTTTTTAAAATTTCTTATTCAGTTGTGCGTGTATGCTTGTGTTTGTGTGTGTGTGTGTGTGTGTGTGTGTGTGTGTGTGTGTGTGTAGAACCACCGGCGAATTCGGGAACCACCATGGACCGCCTCCATCTCCTCCTTGTTTACTCTGCCCCAGGATTCACAGGCTCCGCTCTACCAAGATCTGAAACACAGGCCGCCCCCGCTTCCGTCTCGCGTCCATATGTGGGGTCTAAGATTTGAAGTCAGGACCTTCCGCCTCCAAGGCAGAGGCTTAACCCCAGAGCCAGCTCTCCAGCCCCTCAAACTTAAACTTTTAAATACAGAAATAACAAGACTTTAAAAAAATTAATCCTAAATTCCTTTTTTTTTTTTTTTTTTTGAGACAGTGTTTTGCTTTTTAATTCAGGATCTGAAGCCATAGTGCACTCAGGCTGGCTTTGAATTTATCATCTTTATGTCTCAATCTCCTGAGGGGTGGGATTATAAACATGTGCCACCATTCCTAACGTAATTCCTTTGCTTTAATTGGGCTGAGCTGGGTTTGATCCCCATACACATATATTTTTAAAATTTTCATGTGTTTGTGTTGTGTGCATGTGTGTTTATGTGTTGCATGTGTGTGGGTACACAAGTGTGCATATGTGTGTAGAGACCTGACATTAATATTGGGGATCATCTGTGGCTACTCTTCTACCTTACATTTTTGAGACAGGGTCTCCAATCAAACCCAAAGCTCACCAACCAATAGGATTCTAGCCAGTTTGTTCTTTGGATTCCTAGGTTCTGCCTTCTAGAACTGGAATTATAGGTGGGTCTCCATACCTGCCCAGTATTTTATGTGGGATCTAGGGATCCATACTGTGGTCCTTTTGCTTGAGTGGCAAGTACTTTAACCATTGAGCCATGTCTGTAGCCACTATATACACACATCTTTATGTTTTCCTTCCTCCCCCTCCCTTTCCCCTCCCTTCCCCCTCCCTCCCTCCTTTCCCTCTCTTCTCTCCCTCCCTTCCCCTCACCCCCTCTGTCTTTCCTTCTCTCCCTCCCTCCCTTCCTTCTCTCCCTCCCTCCCTCCCTTCCTTCTTTCCCTCCCTCCCTTCGTTCCTTCCTTTCCTCCCTTCTTTCCTTCTTCCTCCTCCCTTTCTTTCCCTCCCTCCCTCCCTCCCTCCCTCTCTTCCTCCTCCTCCCTCCCTCTCCTCCCTCCCTCCCTCCCTCCCTCTCCTCTCCTCCCTCCCTCCCTCCCTCCCTTCCTTCCTTCCTTCCTTCCTTCCTTCCTTCCTTCCTTCCTTCCTTCCTCCCTCCCTCCCTCCCTCCCTCCCTCCCTCCCTCCCTTCCTTCCTTCCTATAGTAGCTTATATAGCTCTGTGGTAAGGATAGAGACATAGCTCCATACTATCACCTGTAATAGCCTGAGTTCTTTTCGGAGATTGCCACCAAGGCAAATCTGGGATTCTTAGCTTCACTGCAAAAAAGGATTTTATAATTTTAGACTATTGTCTTTACAACAGTCATATATGTTAATTTGGTGACTTTTGAAGCTATTATCTTCAAGGAGCTGCTAAGGAACCTAAATAAGATCACAGGGTGATTCCTAAGGGGCACCTGGCAGGATTATAATCAAGGTGAAACTCTAGACTATAGAGATACAAGACGTTAGGATACTGCACTGTAACAAAAGTTACAATCTTAAGAGGTTCCCTGAAAATGTCCTGGAGGAGTGAATTCCTACCCAAGATCGCAAACATGGCAGGCCATAAAGCCCGCTTCATTGCTATTAACTTAAAATACTCCTACGGAAGGAGTATTTCTCTATGTCAGCAACCTGGAATTACTGCTTCTACGTTAAGAGGCTTCAACCAGATTCTAAGGAGAGAGGTTCCTTTTTCTTCCCATGTTCCCATAATTTTCTGTTTTTCTATCTTTCCTTATTCTAGGCTACCCCAGAACTGACTGTGTAGTGAAGGGTGACTTTGAATTCTTGATCCTCCTGTCTCCAGTCTCCTAGGGCTGAGGTTACAGGTGTATAACATCACATAGGACTTCATATGGAATTATTTAACAACAAAAAAACTCAGCTGGGGGTAAAAGTGCACTAGTACAGTGCCTGTTTACCATGCACAAGGATCTGGGTTTGATCCTCAGCACTGTGAAAAAAGATTCACTTAAAAGATAAAAGCTTGAATTATATAGACATACCATCTTCCATGTGTCATGATTATTAATGTCTGGTAGTTCTCATGTATAACCTTTATTTCTTTTTAAGTGTCAGCTCTCAGTTATCAAATGATTTAATTGAAAATAGTCTGTATCTAAACAAAACTACAAAAGTATAATGCATTAAATGTGTGTGTGTATGTGTATGTGTGTAGACAGAAGAAAATCTCTAGTGTCATCCAACCACTTTGTTTGAGTTAGGGGTTTTTCATTGTTCTGGAGCTTTCCAATTAGTTTAGACTGTCTGGCCAGCAAGACAGAATCCTTCTGTCTCTACTCCCAGGTTCTGGAATTTCAAGTGCTTACTATCACATCCATATTTTTATGTATGGTCTTGGGATTGCAAAGGGGAGGAAAGTACTTGGCCGGTTGAACCATGATCCTGAACATAGTAATTTGTTAGCTGGAGTATTGCTATGGTTTAGAGTGAAAGGTAGAACTAAGTGAAAGTTAGTTTCCCTGACTCCTTCTCTTCTCAACTGAAGAAATATAATATTAAAACCTTAAGGTAGCAAAAAGGACATATGTGGAAAACTTTCATGATTTTGGTTGGGTAAAGGTGGGAGGAAGGGAGGGAGTATGGTTTCTGGTTATTCGCTGAGTGAACGCTTTTCTTTGGGCCCAACCATAAGAAACTAGTTCTAGTGGTCTGTGCTGGGGCTGGAACTTGGCCTGGGCTAGGGTCTAGGTCGAGTTGCTTGAGGAGGCAAGTCAAGGGCTTAAGAGTAGATCCTTGTTACCAAATTGGGCTGTTATATCTAGGACATTAAGAACATTCTTGGGGCTGGAGAGGTGGCTCAGGGGTAAAGCCTCTGCTTTGCAGGTGGAGGGTCCTGAGTTTGGATCCTAGACCCCACGCATAGACGCCGGGCGGAAGCGGGGGCAGCCTGCGTTTCTGATCTTGGTAGGGCAGAGCCTGTGAATTCCAGGGCAGAGTAAACAAGGATGAGGTCCATGGTGGTTCCCGAATTCATCCGTGGTTCTACACACACACACACATACATACACACACACACACACACACACACACACACGCGCGCACGCGCGCATATACTCACAATTGAATAAATAATAGAAAAAAATTTTAAAAAGACATTAAAAAAAAAGAACATTCTTGGAGATTTGTTTCTGCCTGTTCATTAAGGCATATGAGATTATTGACTTCTTGGCATCCCTGGAGGATGAAGTTTTGAAGATCATATCAGTGCACAAGTAGACTAAGCTGGCCAGCATACCGGGTTCAAGGCATCCGTCACCATTGGGGGCTACAGTAGTTAGGTTAGTCTTGGTTTTAAGCGCTGTAAAGATAACCAACTACCTTCTGAAGGGCCCTCCTCTTGCCTAGCCATTCCCTTGCAGAGTGACTCCTGGAGGAACAAGACCACATTCCTTCTTGCAGAGGCACTGGCAGCTGCTGTACCCAAGAAGCTGCTGCTGCCACTATCTGGCATTGGTGACTGCTACTCTTGGGTCAGGGGCTATACTCACTGGAAACTTTGCCAAGGCCTCCTTTGATGCCATCTCCAAGATCTACAGCTTTCTGACCACAGACCTCTAAAAGAGATGATCTTTATCAAGTCTTTCTGTCAGAAATTCCCTGGCTAAACATCCATATCAGAGTCTCCGTACAGAAGACCCTGGCTCTAGCTGTGGCCATAATACAGGGGTTTTATTTATCTGTAATTTTTTTTTTTTTTTTATGAGACAAGGTCTTACAATGTAGTTGAGTCTGACTTAGAACTCAAGCTCCTTTTTTTTTTTTTGAGAATTAAGGTAGAGTTTATTAGAAAAGAGGAAGGTTGGAACTCACGGACTCCAGACATGGAGTGCCACGAGGAGCTAGGACGCCTCCATGAGAAGCAGAAATAAAACAGGGCTCATGGCACTTGAGTGCCATGAGGGGCTAGGGAACCCATGAGAACTCAAAGTGCCTAGGCATGGAATTCATGAGGAGCAAGGAACAAGAAACAGACTCATGGCACTGAGTGCTATGAGGGGCTAGATTGCCTCCAAGAGAAGTAGGCAGCTGGAAACGGACTCATGGCACTAGAGGGCCATGAGGGGCTAGATCGCCTCAAGCTCCTTTCTTAGCCTCTGAGTACTACTGGTGTGTGTCCCCATGTCCTGCCAGCATAGAGTTTTCTTCTTTTTCCTTCCTCCTCTTTTCTTTCCTTTTCTCCTCTCCTCTCTCTTACTCTTGCCACCTTTCTTCCCTTCTTTGATAATCATCTCCTATAACCCTGACTGACCTTGACTTTCTCATAAATACCAAGGATAACCTTGAATTTCTGCTTCTCCTACTTCTACCTCCTGGAATTAAAGATACACAGCACTACCCCCAGTTATAAAGTACTAAGCAAGCACTCAACTAGCTGAGCTTCATCCCCAGCATAGTGTAAGGTTTTTAGACAAGAAAAATAAAATGAATTAAGCTTATTTAAAAAAAAAAGAACATTGCTCATAGATTTAAAGATAGATGTATTTTTTTTCTTTGTAGTTATTTTTACTCATTATTATATCATTTCTCTGGTAACTGTTAACAAGTTACTACAAACTGGATGGCTTAAAAATGAGAGAAGACTAGAGGTCCAAGATCTGGTCCTCACTAGTCAAGATCACCACTGGTCTGAAGTCAAAGTTTTTAGAGCTGTGTTTCCACCAGAGGCTCCAGGGAAACATCTCGTCTTTGCTTTTGACAGTTTCCGGTGACTGCTGGCATTCCTTAGCTATCACCTCAACTATTTCTCGGATTCTAAAATATTAATAGTAGCCAGCCTACCTTTGAATTTTAGTGAGATATTTCATGAAAACATGGGATAGGTTGAAGAAATGTGACTCAGTGCTAAAGATAATTAAGATATTATTATGAGTCTGTAATAAGAAATCACTAAGCTATCAGGCCATATATTAAAGGGCTCTATTTTTGTCCTAACTATCCTTGCTCTGGGGTTCTTGACCCAATGGCAGTTTAAGTGGAAAGTGGTTAAGCATAAGGAAATCTTATTTTAAGTTTTCGGTTAGCGGAAACCATGTGAAATTGTGGCAAAAAAAAAAAAAAAAAAAGCCACAAAGCTAGTAATGGTAAGTTTGCTGTACATTATTAATCCTGAAGAAAGAACATAGATGGTATTTATACTATTTAAATTAGTGTCATATTTTAGGTGGAATTTTGATTGCCTTTAGCATAAAAGGAGAGCAAATGAATGCTGAGGGAGGGTTAGGATATATTTCTTTTGGATAAGAAAAGAGTGATAGGTGTTAAATGATTCTAGAGGGAAGACCTAAAATCTCTAAGGGAAAAGATTTAGGATCATGATAATGAAAAGACACGTATCTGTCTATGATATCTTGAGAACAGAATTTTGATGGGTTAGGATTTGGTGGCTTTGAAACTATTTTGACCTTTGTCTGCAATTAGAAACACATGTTTCATTGCTAACCTCTCTCCCTTGTGGTAACTTCTATGTGAAGAATTGTGACAAATTAAGAGAGTTTGAGTGTGTATGTTGGGGGTGGGGCAGACTTGCCTTTTTGTTTTATTCACAGAAGACAGATAGAGAAGGTGTTTTTTAGAATCTTCTTAGCTGTTAGTTTAGAAGCATGTCTCCAAGATTTGAGTTACTCCTTTGGAATGTCGTATTCCCCATACACTAGGTCATGGCATACTTGGGTCATTAGTCACAAATGTTTTTGGGTTTTGGAAGACTTTTGTGTCTTGCTGCTTTAACAGTGAAAGTTTCACTTGCTCAGGAAGTTCATTTTCATTTTGCCTCTATATCAGCTTCATTATCAGATCTTTCTAGCTTCATTTTTTTTTCCCACCTGCTGTAGTGTTTAAAGTTGGCTGTTACGGACTTCTCACTGGTTTGCTATAGGCTGAGTACATTTTGAGCAGTGGCCTTCATATTTTCTTTTTCTGCTGCTTTTGCAAGTTGGTGTACAAGTTCAGTTAGACCAGCCATTTTCATGAAACTGGTCAGTTTTGTCCAGAATCCTGCATTCTTTTTAATTAATTAATTTGTGTGTGTGTGTGTGTGTGTGTGTGTGTGTGTGTGTGTGTGTGTGTGTGTATGCGCATATCTGTGTATTTAAGGGCATTATGTTTTCCTGTGGAGGTCCCAGAATGACTTTGGGAATCATCCTGGATTGCTTCTACCTCCTTTTTTTGCTTTGCTCTGGGATTTGCCAGGCTCTGCCCACCAGTTGCAGGAAGTACAGGCCACTACCATTTCTGCCTGACATTTTTTACAAGGGACTTGGGATCCAAATTTAGGATCTTCTGCTTATGAGGCAGAGTTTTAATCCCTGAGCTATTTCTTCAGCCCCAAGAGTCCTGCATTCTTCCTTGAGTTTTGTGATTTGCTGGGTATCTTCTGGTTCCGACCTGGTACTTGACTGAGGTCATCAAAGTGCAGCCTAGCTTCCCCCAGGATGTCTTTGACCGTACCAGTTTCCCTTCCCAGTTGCCTTGAGAGCTTCTGCTCTGCCAACTCCTAATAGTAGCATGCCGTGACCTAGGCTCATGTTGGCAGGCAGATTGTCTCTCCAATTAGTTGCAGTAGGTGTGTGGCTTCCTGCTTTCATCATTGCTATGGCATGGCATATTTTGTCCATTTGCTTATGTATATTTTTACATAGCTTTTAATTATACCACACATAATTATGTATCTTGTACTTTAATCTACATTTTGGGGCTTTGTGATTATTTCATTGAATGGATGTATCCTAATATTGTCATTTTATGCTTGTTTTCCACCCTCCTTTTCTCTCTCTTCATTCCTTCCTTTCCAAGAGATAGGAAACTCCTGGGCTAAAGTGATCCTCTTATGTTTGGTAATGGCTTCATTTTAGAATCCTGTAACATAAGTAGAAGATCATTCAAATTCTTTTTTCCCCCTTAACTTTATATTTCATTGCTTGGAACAGGTGTTTTCTTGGATCTTGAGCAAAGTATTTAAGGAAAAGTTTTTGGTTATAAAATTGGGCCTACACTGCCTTTTCCTTTTTCCATTTCCATGTCTCATCACATTTCCTACAGTGTTTCCTTGTTAGAGGGATATTATAGACTACCGCTTGTTTTATGTTATTTTATGTTAAAATTAGGGAAGATGAAGTCAGGCAGCATGGTGGTGCATATTTAATTCCAGCATGTTTGGAGGTAAAGCAGCAGGAGGATTGAGAGTTTGAGTTCATCCTGGGTTCTATAGTGAGACTCTGTCTCAAACAAAAACAAAAATTAGAGAAAATGAAATACCTCAGATTTACTAGATCCCTCCTTGTTTATGATCTTATTTTTTCCCTTTCTTTTGTATTGGTATTTTTGGTTTAGATCCTTTGAGTTAAGTGTGGTAGTAATTTTTCCTTTTATACGGCAAGCAATGAAAATAGCTATTGAAGGCCTACATAGTGGCATAACCAATGTCTGTAATCTAAAGTACTTGGCAGGCTGTGGTGGGAGAGTAGCCATGAATTCAAGATCAGCCTTGGCTACATAATGAGTTCCAGACCCACCTGTGCTACATAAGACCCTGTCTCTGTTCACTCCCAAAATAGTAGCCATGGACATCAGATGCTTCCCCTTTTCCTCATTACTGACATGAAGGTAATATATGGAATATGTTTATGAAAGTTGATATAGTTAAAAAAAATCCTCCATGTTGCTAATTTTCAAAATGTTTGGTATTGTTAAAAGCTGAGATTAATATCAGTTAATTTACCTCACAGTGCTATGAAGGTACATGGTAACAGGGAAGAGTATGAGCTGTAAGTGGGTAAGAAAGAACTTGTATGAGAATCATTAAAGGCTAAAGTGATTTCTTGTCTTTTATGGAGCCATATAAAGCCATTTAATCACTCTTTATTCATTAAATACCCTTAATTTAAAAATAACAGCTGTTACCAGTTTCTTTTTCTTGTATGCATGTTAAGTACTTTTCACTTGGACTATTAATTATTGTGAACTATTAATCACTGAGTTAGAAAAATAATACAGTACTTTGTATGATAAGTTGTTTTCAGTTTGCTTTGTGGTTGCTTTCTAATGCATTATAATAGGCTTATTTGTAAACTTCTCTGTTGTCTATTTGGGATGACCTTTCTAGAAGTAGCATTAAAAGCATTCTTGTAAACAGCTATTTTGGCCTTTCTGTATTATGGAAATTCAGTATGCTTGAAGTATTAGAGATAGATTATTACTTTTAAAAATTAACAAAATAACATGAGAATAAGGGAGTTACTTAGTACAGCCCCAAAGGGATCATAATTCCTGGAATTGAAATCTGTGTGAAAGTCGGAGATAGCTAAGCAGACTTGTAAGTGTAGACTGGGTTTGAACTGTGGATCAGAGTGTGGATTGGGTTGGAGGTAGTAAAACTATAATCTTAGACTGGCTTTTGAAAAACAATTTAAAAAAATTATGAGACAGTTTTACTGTGTAATCCAGACTGGCCTCAAACTCACAGCAATCTTTCTGTCTTAGCCTCCCAAGTGCTGGGCTTAGGGGTACAAACCACCACGCCAGGCTTTGACTGCAGTTTTAAAGGTTGCTTTTTTTTTTTTTAACTTATATTTTTATTTATTTTCTTCTTGTGAGCATATATGTGTATTTGTGTGTGTTTGTATCAAAGGGCACTGTGTGTCCCTGTGGAAACCCAAGGGCGACTTCAGGAATTATCCTAGATTGCTTTACCTTCTTTCTGCTTTTTTCTGTGATTTCCAAAGCTCCGCCTTCCAGAGCCGGAAGTGCAGGCCACCTGCCATTTCCACCTGGTGTTTTTGTGTGAGACCTGAGATCCCAGCTCAAGTCCTTCTGCGTTTGAGGTAGAGTCTTAATGCCTGAACCATCTCTCCAGCCCTAAAGGTTACATTTTTGTTCCTGTTGATTTAATAGCTTCATTTGATGTAATATAAATTTATAATGATGACTGGCACAAGCATTTCATTTATTCATGTCATGTATGTTGTTTGCTAGCAGATACGGATAGAATCTGAATGTAGTTGTTAGGGAAGAGTAAGAGAAGAGTTTTTCTTTCTCTTTTATGTTTAGCAGTATGTTTTCAAAATCATGTGTTTTGCAGTTTTTTGAAGGACATATGTATTGTGGGATGGTTCTTTCCTTCTTTTCATTTGTTAGAGACCCTCCCTACCTTTATAGTAATTAGGTACGAATGATTGTCAACTCTTATGTAGAAAAGATAATTGTGTGTGTGTGTGTGTGTGTGTGTGTGTGTGTGTGTGTATGTATGTTTGTGTTTGTGTTCGTATCAGAGGATACTGTGTGTGTCCGTGGAGGTCCAAGGGTGACTTAGGGAATCACCCTGGATTGTGCTACCACCTCTTTGCTCTGGGGTTTCCCAAGCTCCGTCTTCCATGGCCAGAAGTACAACTTGCCACCATTTCTGCCAGGCATTTTTACATGGAATCTAGGATCTGAACTCAGGACCTTTTGCTTGCAAAGCAGAGGCTTAACCCCTGAGCCTTCTCTTCAGCCCAAGATATTAATTTATTTAACAATAACTATCAACAAAAGTCAAGAATAAATTTCCTTCAGGATTTTAAGTGGTGAATTCCCTACCAGTATATTCTCCTTCCAATATAATCCCCTTCTATTTTCCAGCCTCCTTTTTCTCAAAAAGTATCAAGCTTTCAAATGACTTATTTTGACTGTAGATGTGCCTCAGAATCACTCCTTACTTTTAGTGACCTGAAACTCAAAGCAGAGATCATTTCCCCTTCCAGCCATGGGATGTACTCATACATGTTAACTTTTAGAGATGCTACAGATTTAGGGGATATGGGAATTAATGGGTATATTTAGTTTATGGTCTATCACAGAAGTACATATCCTTGCAGAGAACTTTGAAAAGCAAATAGAAGAAGTTAATGAACTATAATATATTCTGACCATTTGTACACTTTCTAGCCTTTTATGTGTATTATAAAATCACCTGTAAATTATGTTGAGCAGTGCTTTGAAGGAAATAATTGCCCTTTAAATATAATTTTGAATCTTGGTTCAAAGTGTAGGCAAATCATCATTATTATAATAGGAAAGTAGGACTTCTGCTGGCTGCTCACTTGGACAGTGGCTGGTTAGAGTTTTTAGATACTTCTTGGAGGGATTATGGTCAGAGCCTTAGGATGGATCAGATTTGTGATTTGGCTAAAATAGACTCTGGACCTCCCGGAGTACGCAGTTATTTGAAGAGCTGCTCCAGATTTTGAACTCCTATGTAAGAAATATACCCTAATAACTGCTGCACTATGACCAGCATTAATCGGAGAGCAAATAATCCGCCAGTATTTGTGTTGACACAGAATGTATGATTCTGACTCCTGTCTATTTGGTGAGGATTTAATAATTTTTTTTATTATCTCCACTCAATACAAACTTAATAGGTACACCAGTTCCCTCCCTCCTTCCTCCTCCCCTCACTCCTCCCTCCCCACCCTCCAGTGCCTCCCCTGTGAGGATTTAATAATAGTAGTTTCATGTCATGTGACATTGGAAGAATAGTTCCTGCTGGTATGATTGCTGTAATCTGGAAATTCATTAGATTTGCTCATAACAAAGAAACAGTGGTAATAATGAGTTTAGTTACTAGATAAATTTAATTCAACATATAACAGTTTTAGCAGGGTAATCCACAAAAATGCTTTGAAAGTTTTTTTATAAATTATTTTATTTTTCTAGTTATGCAAGCATATTGAGTGCTTATCCCTATGTCCTTCCATCCCCCCTCACTCCCATTCTCCTCCCTTCCCTTCATCAATCCATCCCACTCCCACCCTCCTGCCTTTCTGCTTCCATGAACCCCAGGGTTTCCTCTGGCTTGTCTACTCCTGTGGGAGTTCAGGCCTCTTGTGGCATACCAAGTTGCCTTTCTTTGGGCCACCCCACTGATAGGGGCATTTCCCTTCACTCATCCAGCTTTAGTTCCCCAAAGGCTATCTCTCGAGTTGTTATGTAAATCTGGTAAAGACAAATCTCACCGCAGTGATTTCCTAGATGCAGGACTCCTGCTTGGAATGGATTGTTGTGTCCAATGATGAACCTTCCCATCTTTAGGTTCTTACAATTTCACCGCCCCCTCTTACTTGAGGTTCCCAAGGCCTTAGAATGGGAAAAGATTAGGTTGGCCTGATTCTGGGTCACCAATACTCTGCATTATGATTGACTGTTGCTATACATTTCCCTGCTCTTCTACTGCCCTAGGCTGCATCCTGTCAGGGTGTTGAGATCCTCTACCTCTGTTGTAGAAGACCTCTAGGTTGAGTGTTAAGTGTTCTTCAAGTCTATAGGTATAATAGTAGCTATTTACAAAGCAGTTTATTGTATTGTCCTCCTATCTATAGGTTCATTGGCTGTTTTTCCCTGTTGATCTATTTCCTTCCCTTTTTTAGGCTCTTGTTCTAGTTAACAGTAACAGGAATGTGTTCCATTCTGATAAGGTCTTAAATTCAGTCAGAAAGTTGTTGGTTATCTCCTTGATATTCATGCCACTATGACACTGGTGATTTTTATTGCAATTAGCAGATCTCATGAGCTGATGAGGCCGGTGATTATTTCTCTTTCCCAGTAGCTTCGACAGTATTCCTTGGTACTCTGTAAGCTATCCAACAGGGAGGAAGTTCTCAGGTCAGTTTCAGTTGCTGTATTTTGCCCATGTTCTGTAATCCATATATGTTGCATCTTCAGTAGTATGGTATTACTGACAGTTTTTTTGGAGAGCAACCAAGAGAAATGGCAAAAGCCTATAATGTGTTGGGAGCCTTTGCAATCTCTTTGACCAACATTTTATTGGGAAGTCACGTTCCTGTTACTTACAGTATAATTTTATCACTGGGTTCTAAGTGGATCAGTTCCAAGACTCCCCCCCCTTTTTAATTTGTACTGTTCTTTATACTTTTTTTCTGTATAGATGTGATTATGTTACTACATATGACTCATTCACAATTTGTGTACTAAATATAATAGAAGTATCTTGCTTTTTAAAAAGTATTTGCAGGCGCATATGTGCGCATGCATACATACATTTTACAGAGATTGTGTCATGGTCTGAGGAGTTGGTTCTCCTCCTTGTTAAGGTGGAATCTCATTTCTGTGATGCTGACTGGCCTACAAGCTTTCAGCCACTTCTTAAGTCTCAGCCTCCTCTTACCACGTGGGGGACACACTGGGATTGTAGACACATCCAGCTTTTTATGTGAGTTCTGTGGTTTAAACTTAGGTCATCAGGTTTGTGCAGCAGTGACTTTTACTGACTGAGCTATCTTGCTGACTCCTGTCTTGCTTTTTTATTGAACTAGAATTTTCTAGAATACAATGGCTGTCAGTTTTTCTACTAATTTCATATATAGCAATGTGTAGTAGGATTACTAGTTTATTGTAACAATTGATAAACAAAACGATTACTTGTTTACTAATGTTTCTTTTTCCAGTTTCTCTTCAGCAACGAGTTGCAGAGTTGGAAAAAATTAATGCAGAATTTTTACGTGCACAACAGCAGCTTGAACAGGAATTTAATCAAAAGAGAGCAAAATTTAAGGAGTTATATTTGGCTAAAGAGGGTAAGTTCATGAGTCTATCCCCAACACCGATGTTAAAGCTGTCTTAAACTATTAAGTTTTTTGTTAATACACTGTTAATTTTGTCACTGAATAAACCTTTTATGTGTTTGCGCTCACATGGTATTAGTGTGTGGGCATTATTCTCAGAATTTATTTTTTGAGACAGAATCTCTCACAGGGACCTGGGGCTTGTTGATTAGATCCTCTTGTCTCTGCCTCACCAGTGCTGGGATTGCAAATGCATGCTGTCTTCCTGACTGTTGACATGGGTGATGGGGATCTAACTTAGGTTCTCATGCTTGCCTGGCTAGCACTTTCTGACCAAGCTGTCTCCTCAGTCCTAAATATTAATTTTGTGTTTTTTATTTCATATAAAAATATTATGTAGAAGCTAGGGTTCTCAGTGGAATTCAAAAACAAGTAGAAAATGCTTTAACATGTTTTTGTTTTATGATTGTATTGATTGTGGTTGACTGTCCAGTCCTGACTTGGGACTTTGAATGCTTTTAACACTTAAGGTACAGTTTGTAGCAGTTTGTTTCTATGGTTGCTGATAAAATCATGACAAAACAGCTTAAGGGAACAAGGGAGTTATTATCTCTTATGATAGTCTGGTATAGTTCTTTGTCCAACTTGGCAGGAGAGCCCAAAGCAACACCAAGGGCTATGCACATACTAGACAAGCATCATACTGCTGTTCTTCATTTTCAAATTTGTTTCCATCTTAGGTTGACAGAATACCACCTTAAACTCCTCATAGTATTGTGCTATCAAAGACGGCCTATTAACATTGTGTGTGTGTGTGTGTGTGTGTGTGTGTGTGTGTGTGTGTGTGTATGTATGTACACAAGAGGACACTTGAGTGTGTGGAGGCCCAGAGGGGACTTCAGGAATCACCTCGGATTACTCTACCTCCTTACTGCTTTACTGTGGAGTTTTCCAGGTTCCACCTTCTAGAGTAGAATTGCAAGCTCCTGCCATTTGCACCCAGTGTTTTTTACATGGGATTTGAAATCTGAACTTGTGTCCCTTTGCTTGTGAGGCTGACTTTAACCCCTGAGCCAGCTCTTCAGTCCCATATATTTTTTAATGTATTATACATTTATGGAATGGGGAGAAGGAAAAGGAGATTAAGGAGATATGTCATGGAGTATGTGTGGAGTTAGAGGTCATCTATTCTCTATGTAGACTCTGGGTATTGAACTCAGGTCACCAGTTTGTGCACAAGTGTCTTTACCCATTGAGGTATTTGGTTGGCACTACAACCTACTTCTCCCTCCCTCCCTCCCTCCCTTCCTTCCTCCCTTCCTTCTTTCCTTCCTTATTAATTTATTTATTTGGTGGTGTGTGTGTGTGTGTGTGTGTGAAAGAGAGAGAGAGAGAGAGAGAGAGAGAGAGAAATTGTGTATGCCCATGGAGACCCAAGGATGACGTCAGGAATCATTGTGGATTGCTTCTATGTCCTTCTTGGATTTCCCAGGTCCTGCCCACCGAAGCCAAAAGCATAGGCTGATGCCATTTCCACCTGGCATTTTTACATGGGACCTGGAATCTGAACTAAGAATTTTCTGCTTGCAAGGCAAAGTCTTAACTCTTGAGCTATCTCTCTAGCCCATCCATAGTTTTTTCTTTATTCAATTGAAGTTTATTAAATTGAAGTTAATTCTGCCCAAAGCTTGCTCGATTGCTGTGTTACTTTCATCTTCCCATTGTTCAGTGAGGAAGACCAAAACAACTTATGGAATGAGGTTTTATTCTGGCTCATGATGGCAGGGGTGTTGTTACCAACTTCAAAGCAGAGGGAACTGTTTTTTCAAGGTCCTGAGGTAATTATTTGAGAGCTTTACAGTTTTTAATGAAGGTACTTACAGTTATGAAATTTCCTTTTGGAACTGCTTCATTGTTGACTCATAAGTTTTGGTGTGTTGTGCCATTATTTTCATTCAATTCTAGGGACTTTTAATTTCCTTCCTGATTTCGTTACCAGTTCATTATTCACTAATACATTGTATAGTCTCTCAAGTTTGTAAATTTTCATTTGCTGTTGATTTCTAGGTTTATTTGTTTGTAATCAAATAGAACATAGGAAGTCAATCAATTTTTCTCTAATATTTATTGACAATGGCTTGCATTCTAATATATAATCTATTTTAACAAAAACTCCCTGGACTCCTGAGAAGAATGTGTATTCTGTAATGTTAAAATGATTCGTAGATAGCTAAGTCCATTTGATCTGTGATACTATTTAACTCTAATGTTTGTTTATTTTTAAAATGTTTTTATTTATTTGTTTGTCAAGGGCAGTTTGTGGGAGTCAGTTTCATCTTCTACCATGTGGGCTTGGGAATCAAACTCAGATCACCAGATTTGTGTGCAGGCACTTTTGCCTTTTTAGCTCTGTCTGGATGACCTCTCTATTGATGAGATTGGGGTATTAAACTCACTTCCTAACACCCAGTATTAGGGTTAATCTATGACTTTATATATCTAGTAATATATTAAGTTGGGTGCACTTATGTTGGATGTGTATATTTATTTTATTTTTTCCACTCATACAAACTTGATAGGTACCCCATTCCCCTCCCTCCCTCCACCCCTCCCTGGATCCCCTTGCTCCCTTCCCCCTTTTCTTCCTTTCCCCCCTTCCCTCTCTTTCTCCCAGTGCCCCCTCCCCCACCATTCCTGTAGCATCCTTAGTGTGCATGTCAAACTTCCCTCTGGGTCCTCCTCTCTGATGAGGTGTAAGGACTCAGTAGCATTGTCTAGAGCTCTTTCTTGTGTTTCCTTCTGGTATAGGAACACTATTGTGGCTGTTAATCCTTTGTCCCTAAGGATCCTAGTGCCTATGATCCATGCTAGACTTTGGGGGGGGGGTCAATGATATGTTGGTCATTGCGCAGGTTATTCTATTGATATTTTGGTCCCTTAATCAATATGGATCTTCTTTATCTCTTATAGCTAGTTTTAGTTTGAAATCTATTCTGTTTCCCTTTCATTTGCTTGGAATATCTTTTTCCATCCTTTCACCCTAACCTAGTTATCTATTTTTGAAAGCATAGTGTGTCTCTTGGAGACAGCAAATAACTTTCATGACCCTGTAACTCTTGTACTTTGCATATTAAAAACCAGCTGGATGTAGATTGTGCTGCCAGGTTTCATTGACAATTTGAGATGTAGTCTGCCCTTCTTCCAGAGCTGTTAATAGTTTCTGTGTACCTTGGTGGCTAAAACTGGGGAAACATTTCCTAGGCAGTTGTTTTCAAGCAGGAATCTCCTTTGGTGGTAGTTTCAGTTCAGACTTCTCTTCAAATGAATTTGTATTTCTGTAATCTGGAAACATCCATGGATGGAGTGTTACTCTCAGGATGTCTTTCCTGCTGTCCCCATGCATGATTTCTCTTCAGTTGTCAACCATTGCAGATGCTTTTTTTTTCCATTTTCCTGGTCTGTAGAGTTCTCCACCCACGATGTAGCGTCTCTCTCTCTCTCTCTCTCTCTCTCTCTCTCTCTCTCTCTCTCTCTCTCTCTCTCTCACACACACACACACACACACACACACACTAGGGGATGACAACTCCAGGTCGGCAAGTCGAAGATAGGTAAGCCCAACCGCCCGCTCCTCCACCTCAACTCCCCAGAGACTCGGAAATGGACGGGAGTTTGTCAGAGCAAATCTCGATTTATTGGGGGCAACAACAGTTTATAATAGACAAAGGACCACTTGGTGTGAAATGGGCAGCCAATTGTGTCAAAGGTCAACACAATATCCAGGCCCTACAGGTCAGGCTGGACGTATCTCAGTACGGAAGGCAGATCAATTCCTGAAAGCCAATTAGGGCTCTCTGTAATGAGATCAGGGTTACGCCCAGGACATTAGCTCTCAGCGCCATCTTTAGTCCCATGTACTTGGCTATGCCCTGGGGCAGGTCCAACATTGGTCCATAACTGTATATATAACTTTAAATTTGCTCATTCTCCTTTTCTTGCCAAACTATATTTTTTCATATCCTCCTGCTCCATTTGCTGCTCTCTCTTGTAGATCTGGATAAGATTAATACTCAGTAACCAAGCTATAGCCTGAAATTTTCTTTACCAAATAAATTAGTATAGATATGGCTTTTGAATTCTTCCTTTTTAAGTTCTCAGCATACAGGCAGAAATAACACAAGATACAAGATGAATGGTCTCTAGAAACCTAAGAGTCGTTTTTCTCTTTTGAAACCTCATGAGTCTTCTCTTTGGCAGCACATATGTTAAAATTGCAATGATACAGAGAAGATTAGCATGGTCCCTGAGCAAAGATGACATGCAAATTCATGAAGTGGTCCATATTTTAAAAAAAAAAAGAAATCTCATGAGTACAATTTTTATTATTTTCTTTCTCTATGTGTGTATGTGTGTTTGTATGTGTGGAGCCCAAAGCTGATATCAGATGGCTTCCTTGATTGTTTTTCCATTGTATTATAGAAGCAAGTCTCCTTTCCAGAGTTCACTAATTAGCTAGACAAATGGCCTGCCTGCCTCAGGGTTCTGTTGTTTTTGTTCCCTGAGTGCTGGAGTTACAGGTGGTTACGATGCCTGCCTTGCTTTTATGGGAGCTTTGGGTATCCAAACTCTGATTATGCTTTAGCAACAAGCACTTGATCCACTGATCTCTGTAGCCATCTCCCTAGCCTCTACTATCTGCTTTTCGATTGGCATTCTGGTCTTACAGAATGGCTCATTTAACTCTGCTTATAACAGTCTAAGGTGCCTCTGAACAATAGCTTAAAAGTTCTTCCATATTCCTCCTACAAACCAGTTCCAAAGTCCATGAAGCACACAGTCAGGTTTATTATAGCAGCAACCTCATACTTAGTACCAGTATTCTGTATTAGTAATTTTTTTTGTTATAATGACAAAATACTTGACAACTAAAAGAAGGATCCAAACTCTAATTATGCTTTAGCAACAAGCACTTGATCCACCGAGCCAGCTCCCTAGAGATGACTCAGAGATTAAGATTGCCTTGCAAGCAGAAGAACCTAAGTTCAGATCCTAGATCCCACGTAAAAAAGTACCAGACAGAAAGGACAGCAGCCTGTAGTTCTAACTGTGGAAGGCAGAGCTTGGGAAATCCCAGAATGAAGCAAGAAGGAGGTACAACTTACCCAGGATGATTCCTAAAGTCACCCTTGGGTCTCTCAAGACACACACAGTGCCCTCTGATACACACACACACACACACACACACACACACACACACACTTATTAAATTAATCAAATCAATAATAAAAAAGAAGGAAGGGTTTATTTTGGTTCATAGTTTTAAAGGACATAGTTTACTGTGGGGAGGGACGGTATGGCAGTGGGCATATGAAGTGACTGGTTAATTGTATGTGCTGTCTCAAAGAAAAAAGAGAAATATCATTCATTGCTGGTGTTCAGCCTACATTCAGGGTGGGTCTTCCCTATTCAATTAAACCTGTCAGGAAATATCCTTATAGGCACGCCTGGAGGTTGCTCATAGGTGATTCAAAATTCAGTGGAGTTGATAGCAAAGATTTAACCATTGCAATGCTCTTCCACATTAGACATAAACAGTGCACTGAAACACTGACAGGCAGTGCATACCTTTAGTCTCATGCATGTTATTACACACACACACACACACACACACACACACACACACACACACACTCACACACACACTCACACACACACACAGTTGCACTTAACCTGCATGGTTGCTGATAAATCACCATCAAATGCAAGGGGTTTATTTTCTTTTTGATTCCTGGTTACAATTGTTTGGCCATCTTAGCAGAAGTGCTCACACCAGTATCAGGGTCTAGGGAACTGGCCACACCATTTCTACACAACGGCCAAGAGAAGGACGATCTTTACTTTGCCAGACCAGAATGTCTGGCCAAGTGTACACAAGGATGCCAGCTCTTTCATCCACCTCTCTATTTTACTCCAGGATCTAATCCCACCCACCATGGGCTGGGCTTTCCCCATCAGCTAGATAATCTTTTGCAGGTTTGCTCTGGGCTTAACCACTTATTCTCCACAAATGTGCCCAGAACTCAAACCCTCAACTGTCAAGTTGACACCTGTGCCCAACACTGACATACACGCACACTAAATAGCATCATTTGAGAAAATTCTGGTCACTAATAGATGTAATACCGTGGAGGAGCAAATTCCCATTTTGCAAATTTGGTTGCTCTGTTATATAACAGAGGTTAAAGAGTTTGACTGTGTTCATTTATTCAGAAGTAGATGAGCCTAAATAAAAAAAAAAGTACTGATAGTATGGCCTTAAACACTGTTATTAGGTAGTTAATAATTGATTTGTGATACCTATCATATTTTAAGTTTCTTCTATTAAAATGGTTTCATGGTTTAACATTTAAAAATTTTATTTCTTCCTTACCTTGTCAGTCTGATGAAGTGAACTGTTCTCTAATGAAAGCTTCCTCCTTTCTCCCAGAGGATCTGAAGAGGCAAAATGCGGTGTTGCAAGCTGCACAGGATGATTTGGGACACCTTCGGACGCAGTTATGGGAAGCTCAGGCAGAGATGGAGAACATTAAGGCCATTGCCACCGTCTCTGAGAACACTAAGCAGGAAGCTATAGATGAAGTGAAGAGGCAGTGGAGGGAAGAAGTTGCTTCACTTCAGGCTGTCATGAAAGGTAAAGACCAAGAAAAACCAAATTCTGATGATTAAGATTATTTTCATATGACCTTAAAACAAAACGTGAGTTCATTTTTGGCTGTATATACTAGGATCTTCAAGGTGTCAGATCACAGAAAGTCAGTGGTATTATGAATGTATATATCATCTGTACCTTTGATTATTAAGGAAACCATGTATTAAATGAGGACTGTAATTAGTTGTACATTTTAAGCATAAATTTTTATGTATAGATTTTTAAAAGAAATATAAAGAGAAAAGGAAAGAAAAAGTGTTTATTAGTCAATATGGAAAAATGGCCTAAGGGCTAAAATAATACTTTATATTTATTTATATTTTATTAATAGCTTCATATGTATATACAGTGAATTTTAGTCATTTTTCATTCTGTGTTAACCTTATCTCATTCCCCCACTGAAAACCTTCTTTTAAGCTGAAATGTGCTTATGGATTGTGATCCTGAAGAGAGTGTAGTAGTCAAGATTCTATGTCTTTCAGCACAAATCTGTAATGACCTCCTTCATTTTTGAGTGGGTGACAAAAGAACTAAGGTGTTCCAAATCTTTGGTCTCCTATAATTAATATTGCACATGTGAAATGCTGCATCCCCTCCTTTCCTCTGGAGATCTTTGCAGTTGTGTGTCTTTTTTTTTCAGTATTCTGTGTGAGGAGGCAAGGATAGTTCATTTCTGAGTCTGTGGTTATTACTTAAGGATTAGTCAAGTCTCCTGTAGCAACTCTGACTATTCTGGTTTATATTATTCTTCTCACAAAACAAAAAGTCCAGCTGTAGGTAAACTTGTGCTGGTTATAATGGTTCCGTGAACCCACCAACATCCCAGACTTGTGTCTATTTCTGTTTTTTTTCATCTTTTCCATATTCTTTTTAATCGTTGCTTCATGGTGGAAAAATGGTTAAAAGTCTGCTTTAGTGTATATCAGCAAAGCAAAATTTTTCTAGAAATCACCATATATTCTCCCACATACTTGTTGACCAAGTGTGAGGTCATCCAGAGGTAGAAAGAAAATAGAAAATGTAGTTTCCATTTTTACTTTTGTGGTTCAAGGAATCAAACCCAGAGACACTGTACACATATGTTAGGCATGTACTTTACTGTGATAGATAAATAGATACCAACTTGACAATTGAAGACTGAGCTCTGGGAACATCTGTGAAGAATTAGTGTTAAAACAAGCCCTAAACAAATCTTCAAGAGATTGTCTAATTGGTGCAGAAGGGCCCATCACTGGTGAGTGGGACCGTTCTCTGAGAAGGCAGATAGGACAGAGGGAACTGGTTCAATAAGTTGGCATTCCTCAGCATGCTTTGACAGTCTTGCTATCTGGCAAGTTAAGGTTTGCCACTCTGTTAGCAGTCTGTGAATCTAAACCGGTGGATATGGTCTGGCCAGTTTTCTTGACACCTGGTGTTGATAAAAGTTCTCCTGCCTAACTGTACTAAGAACTGTGTCCAAGAATTGTGAGAGAGAATAAAACATATTTCTTCCCCTAAGCTCTTTGGTCATGACTTTATCAGCAACATGTAGGCAAACTGCAATATCTACCTAAGTGCTCAAACTGATACTTAATCGGACACATTGATTTTGTCAAGAAAATTTGAGTCTTGTTAGTAATGAAGAAAAAATAGAAATTAATGTGCCACTAGCAGTGCCCATCTCAGACTGCATTAAACATAGTCATTTTGAAAAACTTCATAGGATTTGTCTCAATTTATTTATTTATTTATTTTTATTTTTTATTTTTTTCATTATTTAGAGAATACTTTATTAGTTTCTGTAATCAAACCCATGTAGATAAGACTTTACATATTTAATACAGTGCGTTACCCCTGTACAAATGGAAAAAAAAATTAAGTTTAATGTTTCTAGATCAATATGGCTGTTAATCTCTGTACAATGCCAACTCAACACAGTAAACTGGGATACTTTTTTTTTCAAAGCTGTTGCTGCTATTGATGCATAACATACTGCTATTATTGGTCTTTTTATATAAATATAAATATATATACATATATATAATTTGAATTTTTGGAAACTTTAGCTGTGCTGTCAACTTTGATTTGTCTCAGTTTAGAAGCTTATGTTCTAGTAAAATCTTCTAGAATGATATCTTTTTTCCCACTTTCAGGTAGATAGGATAACATATTTTATTTGCTTCGGTTGCCATAGTATAGTGCCTAAACACAGATTTTGGAGTTGGTCTTAAGTTTGAGTGCAAGCCCTGTTTTGATATTTCCTAAGGTTTCTCATCTGTAAATAATATATGGGAGGTTTATTGTGTAGAACTAGAATTCCTTTTTTTTTTTTTTTTTTTTTTTTTAGTGAATTAAGGGTTTTCAGAAATTTGTTCTTTATACAACTTAAAAAATTTTAGTGTGTCTGCTAAAGGCACCAAGATCCTTGGAGGCAAGGGATTGGCAGCCACAGCAGTGTTCCTATACCTAAGGGGAACACGGGAAAGGGTTCAGGAAAAGGCCACTAGGTCCTTGTACGTCATCGGAGAGGAGGGCCCAGAGGAAAATCAGGCATGCACAAGAAAGGACTCTCTGGGAATTGGGGCGGGAGGCACTGAGGGATGGGAAGGGAAGGGGGTGGAGAGGGGGAGCAGGGGGTACGGGGGGAGGAGGAGGGAGGGAGGGAACTGGTGTACCTATTAAGTTTGTATGAGCTGAAATAATAATAAAAAATATATTAATAAAAAAAAGTTGGACTAAGAAATAAAAATGGACTATCAGAAGGCAAAATAAAATCCCTCGTTTTCATAAAAAAAAAATTTTAGTGTGCTATCTGTTTTTCCCCTATAATACTTAGACACGAAATACATAATGTTTTGTAGAAACAGTTCGTGACTACGAGCACCAGTTTCACCTTAGGCTGGAGCAAGAACGAACACAGTGGGCACAATACCGAGAATCTGCAGAACGGGAAATAGCTGATTTAAGAAGAAGGTTGTCTGAAGGTCAAGAGGAAGAAAATTTAGAAAATGAAATGAAAAAGGTATGAAAGAACTTGGTCACCTATAGAATTATTTGAATCTAGAAAGAAAGTGCTTTAATGAAGGTTGGATATAGAATTAGAACTTGGTTTTTTTGTTAGAGTTATTTGGATATAGCCTTACATTTAGTTCTAGACAATGCGATGATACCCTTCTCTAGAAAATGCTTATGACTTCTTCAAATATTTATCAGATATCACCTCTTTACAAAGCTGTTCTGACCTCCCTATTTAATATTGCAACCTGCCTGCCTCCTTCCCCAGTTTCTAGACTCTCCTGATTTCCCATGTCCTGCCCTGTTTTTTCTCTGTCAATGGCATGCTTCCTGATGAAGTAGTTTGTCTCTTTGCTAGAAGGTAAACTCCATGAGGGCATAGCTTCTTTGTGTATCTTATGTGCCTTGCACCTAGCCCACAGATGATTAGTAAATGCTTGTTGGATGGGAGTTATTTGATAATTATGTCTAAACCAAAGTTGTAGAACACTCATTAGTTTTCCTTCTTCAGCATTTCCTAAAGCTCCTGAGTGAGTAGACTAGTTTTCTAGCCAGCCTTCCATTCAGAATCCTGTTTCCACCTTCATGACTGGAAACAGATTTTTCCTTGGGTGCTAGGGAACCAAACCCAGGTTCTCAGGCTTATGTGGCAGGCACTTTACCTTCTAAGCCATCTTCTCAGCCTTGCAATTTTTTTTTTTAGGATTTTTTAGCATATTTTTTATCTTGTATATGTATGTATACTTTAAAAAAATGACAGGTTATTTAAAAATTAAAGAAAACTGTTACAGCCAAGCTGAGCCTAAAACTGTAAGTGGAATGGCTAATGCAGTGTGGTACTCTCAATGGGATCCTCATATAGTAAAAAAAAAGGACATTAGGGGAAATTCTTTAATAATAACAACAAACTGATGTTAGTCTATTAACTTAGATAAATGAACCGATGTAGAAGCCTTAAAGTATATTGGGCATAAGAAGGGAACTAACTCCCTAGGGTTGTCCTCTGACCTACACATACGTTCTGAAAAAATTAAAGTTGCTAACAATGATATATGACCCTAGAAATTATGATCTTTTACATTAATAAATAATTTTCTTTTTTTCTGGCTTATTTTTGTAAAGTGACTTCTATAAAACATCAAAAACTAGCTCTAAAACTTAGTTTAACATCTTGTAAGGATCTGAAAAGAACATGAATCTGGATCTTTTTTTCCAGGGGATACATTTATTTGTTGTTTTGTCTTTTTGAAAATTCCCCTTCAGGTTAGGGGATGTATATTTCTTTATTCTATTTAGAATAAATTTGAGTTCATTTATATTCAGTGAATAAGGTTAATTTTTACTTTTGCTAGTCAGAGGAATTCTATTTTTTTTGTTTGGTTTTGGGTTTTACTTTTTTGAAACTGTAAATCTGGCCAGCCCAGAATTTGCAGTGGGTAGATGGTCTTCAAACTTGAAAGCAGTGATTCTTCTGCTTCTGTTGTAAAGTGTTAAGACTATAGGTGTAGGCTATCTTGGGCCCGAGAGATGGCTCAGGGATTAAGACTCTATCTTGCAAACAGAAGTACTTGAATTCAGATCCCAGGTACATGTAAAAATACCAGGCAGCCTGTATTTCTGCCCCTAGTAGGTGGAACCTAGGAAATCCCAGAGGGAAGCAAAAAGAAGGTTGAAGCACTCTAGGATGATTCCCAAAGTTACCCTTGATCTTACACACACACACACACACACACACACACACACACACACACACAAATAATAATTTTTTTTAAAAAAATTTTTATTTATTATTTATTCATTTGTGTATGTGTGCGTGTGTGTATGTATATGTATGTATATGTATGTATGTGTGTGCAGAACCATGGACGAATTCGGGAACCACCATGGATGCCTCCACCTCCTCCTGTTTACTCTGCCCGGGATTCACAGGCTCCGCCCTACCAGGACCAGAAACGCAGGCCGCCCCCACTTCTGCCTGGCGTCTATACGTGGGGTCTAGGATCCGAACTCAGGATCTTCTGCCTGCAAGGCAGAGACTTAACCCCTGAGCCACCTCTCCAGACTGCAAATAATAATTTTTAAAAAATTCTAAAAAAACAAATGTAGGCCATCTCACATGGCTTTTGAATCTGCCGGTTATTATTTGAGATATTTTCTCATTCAGTTGCTCAGTGAAGAAATCATATATGTTATAATGAATATATTTTTCTATTTGCTGCCAAATTCTAACTGAAATCTCTAGGAAAACTATGTGATACATTTGTAGTAATGTGTCATTTAAATTTAGAATTGCTGTTCAATTTTATGAATGCTACACAAAAAAACCTAGTATAGTTGTTAACATTAGTTTTGTTTTGTTTTGTTTTTTAACCAAGTGGATGGGTCAGAGTTTCTTAAAAAAGCAATAAATTAGTAGTAAGTTGTTGCCTTTCTTTCTAACTGTAGGCCCAAGAGGATGCTGAAAAACTTCGATCAGTTGTGATGCCCATGGAGAAGGAAATTGCAGCTTTGAAAGATAAACTGACAGAGGCTGAAGACAAGATTAAAGAGCTGGAGGCCTCAAAGGTTGTGAAATATTGTGATCCATCTGTCCTAATGCTAGTAGCAAAGTTGCTTTTGTTATACAAAATAAAACAGAACAGAGTAAATCTGTATTGTGATAATTTTGCCCTTATGGATATTTTAAGTAATAACAATAGTGATGCCTTATTCCACAATGTTCACAGTTTGTTCATTTTCAGGAATCATGCTCATTAATTTTCTTTCCTATTTTTTTTTAAACTAATCATCTTTTATTTTTTAAAAATGGTATCTTTTATGTTTATTATTCTGTGTGTACATGAGCACATGCACATGTATGTACTTTCATGTGGAAGTCAGAGAACCATGTGTGGGAATTTTGTGGACTCCAGGAATTGAACTGAAGTCTTCAGGTTTCTGACAAGTGCCTTCACCTTTTAAGTCAGTACCTCTTCCCACATCACTCGAAAATCTTGTGTAACTCAAACTTGCTGTGTAGCTGAGAATGACCTTGAAGTCCTGATCCTCTTAACTCCACCTCCCAAGTGCCAGACAATAGACAGGTTCCTCCATGCCTGTTTTTTTTTTGTTTTGTTTTTAACTTTTATTTATTTCATTATTTTTATTTTTATTATTTTATTTTATGCTTGTATCAGAGGGCACTGTGCGTTACTGTGGAGGACCAAAAGTGATTTCGATAGTCATCCTGGAATTTCTTCTACCTCCTTCTTACTTCACTCTGAGATTTCCTAGGCTCCACCCACTAGGGCCAGAAGTGTAAGCTGCCACCATTCGCCTGGCATTTTTACATGGGACCTGGGATTTGAACTCAGGACCTTCTACTTGCAAGACAGAGTCTTAACCCTAAAGCCACCTCTCCAGTCCCATGCTGGTTTTTGTAAAACTAGAGATTGAGCTTGGGGCCTCATTGTTGCCATTCATTTTCTCTGCCACCTCAACTCTATCTCTAGCCCATGTCAGAATCTTTCTTTTGCTTCCTCTCCTCAGGCATGTTTAGCTCAATGAACAGATAATCCCTATATTCATAAACAGTCAGTGAATAGAAAAAATTATCTTGTTCATCAAATGTGACTAATCTTTAATATACATGAACAAAGCTATAGGAACACAGTATAAGAAAAGGAAATTGGACTTGGTATGTAGCTCAGTTGTGTTTGATCCCAAGCACTGTATAAATTGGGTATGGTTCATAGGCCTATAATAACAGCATTTGGGAGGAAGAGGTAGGGGTTTCAGTTCATCCTTGTCTACACAGTGACTTTGTAGCCAGGAAAAAAGTTGAAAAGCTACAGATTGTGAGAAAAAAAATCAGTAACTCATGCTTGACAAGTTAAAAAAGTCTGTCAAATAACAAGACCCAGTAGAAAAATGAGTAAAGTATTTGAATAAATCATCATAAAAGAGAAAAACACCCTTCCGCTCAAGGCTCAGGAAGCATTGAGGAAGAGGAAATGAAAAGATTGTAAAAACCTAAAGGCAGGAGTGTAGCCAGACATTATCTTCTGGACATGATTGAGCTGTTTGTTGCATCCATGAATTCATTGTAGCTATGTATAATCCCACAAGACCTGCACAGGATTTGTCCTATCAATATTTTACCATGGAAGGGAAAGATCTCTTGAGAGACGGATGGTTAATCCTGATAGAGGAGTGAGGGACGATGCTCTCCTTAGTGGCATACTCACTGATATATGATTTTTGCATAGCAATCACTCGGGCACATAGAATCAAAAGCAGACCAGATGAAACTTGGTGGGCTACGCATGTGTGAAGACAAGAAAATAGGAGGAAAGCTGGCAGGAAAGAAGAAGGGTTATGGGAAGAAGAGGGAGGCTAGGTTTGGAGGTGTGAAAGTGTGAAAATATTATAAATTCACTATATTGATGTGTGAAAAACTAAAAAACTTTCAAAAAAAAAAAGCAGTGGAGAATGTAAAAACAAACAAAAACCCAAAAAGCTTGACCTGCACTATAGAAATCAGGGAAATTCTTAAGAAAGTGAGATTCCATTTTAGTATAATGACATTCTAAGTCTTACAGAACAAATTTGTTGGACCAGCAAGATGATTCAGTGAGTAAACTAAGCTTGAAATTTTAGAACCTACATGGTAAAGAGACAACTCTCACCTGCAAATTTTCATGTAACTTCCACATGTTCAGTATGGAGTGTACACACCCATACAAATACACTTGTGCACACACACACCAAAATGCAGATATTTGTAAAAACAAAGGTAAACAAACAAGCAAATAAAATCCCTAAGCAAGTGTTGAAATTACTGACAGTTGAAATGTACAGAGTTGACAGTTAAATATTTTGAAGTTTTTGTAGTTCCTAGTGTTATCCAGTTTTCCTGGAAAGGTAGCTTTCAGTGGCCTATTCTTACCCTGTCTTTGTTGCCTGGATTTTTGAATCCATATGTGTAGGTGTTTCATTTTGCTTGAGGTAGGGTTTTACTATGTAACTCAGGCTACTCTTGAACTTGGAGCAGAGTTCTTTTGCCTCAGCCTCCCATGTTGTGGGATTACAGGCATAGTCACCATGCCCCATTTAACATGTCTTTAATTTGAGTTGTTAGGGGGTGCAGAACTGAAGGATCTTCACACACTATGCTGCCAATTTTTCCATTTTACTAGAGTTCTTAAGAGCTGTCAAATATTGGAAATTCATTAATTTTCAATTGAGTGAAAAGGTTTATTCTAAAATTAACAGCTAGTAGAATTAGTGATTATTTGCCACCATTTTATGTGTGCTGTGTTGACTCTGTTACTGTTACTTAGTGGACAAGTATCAAGGAAAGTGCCTCACTACACTAACCTCTTGGCCATCTGGATTGTGGTCTTGTGGTTGGCTGGAGACTTCAAGTAAAACACTACATTACAGCTTCAATAATCATTATAGTCTTTGGCTTATTCTGCATAATGGTCTAGAGTAAAGATTATTGAAAACAGATGAGATAGCTATTTTAAATGTGAAGAAGTAGGAAAATAAACGGCTCATGAAAGTGACTTTGAGCTTGAAATAAGGTATAAGCGTTTGAAAAATTTGTAAATTAACTAAATGGCTAGTTTAATGTGTACAACTTACATACTAAGGTAAAACAAATGACCCTTTTATCCCAGGTTTTTTCGGATAGTGTTGCATTTCATTTGATTATACTGTCTTTCAAATAGTTGACTGTGTTATTGATTGCTCAAATTCAGTATGAAAATATGTGATTTGAAAACCATTATGCACTTGGCTTTCATTTGTGTGATTATGAGAGTAGTTATTTTCATACCACAATTTTCTCTTTCAACTTCGATAAACATACGCATTTGTCAAAAATGTTTCCGGGGGGTGGGGAGAAAAAAAAATGTTTCCTTATAAATCGAAGGCATTTGAGATGATCTTATCAGAAATGAAAGAAAGTGAAGTTATAGGAATATGGTATTATTTTTATCTTTAGGAATGAACTATTTTAAAAAGCAAAATATGGTCTGGGGAGATTAACAGATATAAATTTGGTTCCTAGAACTCATGTAAAAGTAATTCCAGTTTAAAAAAAAAAAAGCCAGGTATTGGGACATGCTTGTAATCTCAGTACTGGGAAAGTGGAGACAGGAAAGTAGAGACAGTGGATCCCTGGTACCTGCTGGCCAGTGAATAATCTTGTCTCAAACAAAGAGAAGGACAGTACCTGAAGAATGACAGCCCAGATTGTTTCTGGCACATACATGTGCACTAGCACACATAGGCATATATATATATGAACATATACATGTAAGCACATGTATGCACAGACAAAACATTTAATATTAATGAATAGGAGATAAAACAGGCATATGTATATATTGCTCTGGAATTGCAAATTGGACCTACTGTTTTGAAAAGGCATGGTGTAAAGCCATTATATGTATTCTGAATTTGTATTTACTAAGAAGATGAATTATGTTGTTTTCTAAATTTATATATTTTACAGTTAAAATATAGCTGTTAACTTTTATAGATATAAATAATTTTGGCCACTAGGATTATAAGTTTCTGTTCTAGAGACTTACATCTTCTTTCAGGTTAAAGAACTGAATCATTATCTGGAAGCCGAGAAATCTTGTCGAACTGACCTAGAGATGTATGTAGCTGTTTTGAATACTCAGAAATCTGTTCTACAGGAAGATGCTGAGAAACTCAGGAAAGAGTTACATGAAGGTAAATATATGTTAGATGTCTGGAAGATAACTATGTAAATAAAATTTATATTGACTAGGCTGGAGAGATGGCTCAGGGATTAAGACTGTCTCACAAGGAACAGCTCCCAAGTTCAGATCCCAGGTCCCACATGAAAAGCAACAGGCGGTAAAGGTGATGGCCTGCATTTCTGGCTCTGGTGAGTGGAGCCGGGAAATCCCTGAGGAAGTAAATAGGAGGTAGAAGCAATCTAGGATGATTCCTGAAATTACTCTTGGCCCTCCATAGGGACACACAGTGCCCCTTAGTGTGTACACACACACACTTTCTCTCTCTCTCTCTCTCTCTCTCTCTCTCTCTCTCTCTCTATATATATATATATATATATATATATATATATATATATATAAAGTTTTAAATTTTTTAAAAGAAATTTATGTTGACTGATAAAGCACCAAATTGTAAAATACCAGTGCAGCAGGTTACTCAGTTTGTCTCTGTAGTCAGCTTGAAAGCACTTGGGAAGAGCTGTCATTGTGAGGACTGCCGCAAGGATTCACATTGTTAGCAGCTTCTCTTCTGCTCCATGAGCCCAGTAACACCTACGAAGGCATGAGCTCTGGGTGGAAAGATGACGAATTTAGAAATTACTTAAAGTGCAAAAGCCTACATGGCCATTTAGATGGAAGTGAGTTACAGAAAGTAAGCTTGGGGTGGAGGGTCTCAAGTGACAGTTTTGATTTCACTAGAGAAGTGGCAGAGTGATATGTGAGTTTACTTTGTATTACCATATTAGTTATCCAAAGAATTAAAATATGGCTGGGTATATGATGGCTCATACCTATAATCCTTACACTTGGTAAGTGGCGGCTAAGGAATCATGGAGGAATCATCGTCACTTTAGACTAGCCAAGCCTACATAGTTGAGGTGCCATTTCACAAAATAGACAAACGAAAACAAAACAGAGCATATCCCTACAAAATTAAATACTTTCAAATGTGCTGTTTTCATGATGTATTAGATAATAAGGTATAGCAGCAGATTTATTGAATGATAAAGATATCTGAAGTAAGCATGGTGATATGCCTGTAATCCTAGGACTTGGGAACATAGGAAGTTGTACAGTATTGTAAAATACAGTGAAAAAAATAGAGACATGAATAATTCAGATTTGCATATGAATTAGTGTTTTTCCCCCAACTAGTGGAAAATTGAGACAGTATGTGCCTACAGAATTAGTGCATAAAATGTTGCAAGAGTAATCCAAACTCTAACAGATCTTTGACCTTGAAGAAACAATTTTTAAATGTGTCGCTTCAGTCAAAAAGATTACTGTCAAAAGGTGTCCAAAAGAAAGAGATTTCCTATTTAAGCTCTTACTCCCCCCCAAAAAAGTGTCACTGAGACTACAAAATCTTTCTAATATATGTGAGAAAAGGTTAATTAAAATGAGGAAAGGGATACAGCAATTTTTATTCTAAAGCACATACACCAAAAAATACACCTTTAGATGAACAGAAAAATTGAGGCAACAGTATATCTTACCACCTAACTTGCAACTAAAGCCCTGCAGTTCCCTCTTAAAGCTCCTGTGCTGGGAAGTTTGGTGGAATGAAGCACAACCTCTGGTAAAAGATGATCAGTTTCATTTGTCCTAGGAATAGAAGGGTTTCTTCCAAAAAGAATTATTATAAAAAAGTTTTTTAAAAACTTTTTTGAGACAGTGTTGCCGGGCTTGTCTTGAACTCCTAAACTTAAGTGATCCTTTCAGCCTTAGCCTTGTAACTAGCCGGAGCTGCAAAGATATGCCATTATGCCCAGCCTTAACAAGTTAAGCTTAATTAAGTTTTATTATTTTTGTTTGTTATGTTTTCTTGTTTCTGTTGTCTTAAGTGTATTATTAAGAGGACTTCGAAAGGTAAGTTTACTTACTAGATGATCTAAGAGGAGCATAGAACATAAACACACTGTATGTATGTATGCAGCTAAGGAAGGGTAAGGAAAGTTCAGTTAGGCATGATGACACATACCTTATAATCCCAGCAGTTTAGAGTAGAGAGAAGAGAGGTACAGAAGTTCTTGAGCTATATAGTATATTGGTTGGTCAGTCTTTAATCTCTATCTCTCTCACCAAAAAAAAAAAGTAGTTCAGCAGAATTAGTATGTAAGAGACAATGAGTAAAATGTGAAATTGGAATAAGGTCATGGGTCAGATCATGGAGACCTTTAAAACAGACTATAATGATTCTCTGAAGTTTTGTTTGTTTAGTACTGGGGGTCTTAACACATTCTAAGCAAGTGTATTTGCACTGAACTACATTGGTATCTCAAAAACTTTTGTTATGAACAACAGCTTTATTGAGATACAGTTCATTTCCATTTTTAAAGTGGTACAGTTCAATGGTTTTTTATATATTCACAGTTGTGTTCTGTCATCCACTGATTCAAAAATGTTTTTCATGAGTTTTTATGATTATCTCATGAAGAAATCATGTCTCCATATTCACTCTTGCTTCAGCCCCTGCTAATCATAATGTTTTCCAACACTTTGGTCTTTCACATGAATGTGACCTTTACAATATGTACCCTTTTGTGTGTAACTTCTTTGAAGGGTTTTTAATGAAATAAATCGCATCAATTTTTCATTTTGGAAAGTTCAGTTTAATGGTGTGAATGATAGAAAAGACAGGGCAAGATTGAAGGTATAGAGAATGTAAAGGTACTTCTTGTTGTAGTGTGAAGTCCTAAGGGCGGGTTTGAGTGAGATAGAAGCCAGAAGATAAATGTGTCACACTGAAAGAAAGCAGAACTAGTAGGTCTGTGTCCTAGCATAATGTGCTTGAGTACATTGGAAGTATCCTAGGTTTCTGTCTTGGGTGACTGGGTAGATGGGGGGGATAAATGGTATTGCCTATTCTTTCTTCAGTGTAATATAGATAACTGGTTTGGTATATTTTTGCAAAGATTTCTTGATCTTGAGAGGTAAAAGTAAATGGAGGGCTGGCAAGGTATCTCAACAATTAAAGATGCTTGCCTTGAAAGCCCGACAGAACCTGAGTCCAATCCCCAAACCCATGTAAAAGTGGAAGAGAGAACCACCTCCATAAAGTTGTCCTCTGTCCTTCACGTATGTGCCATGTGAACTCTCATACATGTGTCACACAAACACATAATAAGAAAATTTAAAAACTAAACTAAATGAACCCAAGAAGGATTCCTAAACTGTATTAAACATAATCAGGAATAGTTACTATAGACTTTGGTCTTTAGAAAACTGTTTCCCAGAGTATATTCTTATCCAGTGTTACTTCAGTTGAATTACAAAAAAGGATTTTTTTGGGGTAATTGTTTGTAAATGATATATTATGTATTGCAAAGTTACGTAGTAAAGAAATCTTTTAAAATTTAGTTTAGGATTTCTAAAACTCACTGAGCACAAAAAGTCCTTTTCATATGTTCCTAATGGCATACCTGAAATTCTGCATTAGAGAGATGGTGTATGTTGTCAAGGGATGTGGATTGGAGGTAGCTATCATGAACAGTTGTAGATCAGGGCAGACTCACAGAGCAGACAGCTGACCAGACCTGGTCTCATAGCCCTATGCTAAAGAAATTGCCTGTCATTAAAATTCAGTGTTTTTGATGGGGGCTCCTGAACAGTTTGCCATCTCTTGGAGCAAGAACGACAGCAACACAACCAATTAAAGCATACGTGGCAGAAGGCCAATGACCAGTTTTTGGAATCTCAGCGTTTACTGATGAGAGACATGCAGCGGATGGAGATTGTGCTGACTTCAGAACAGCTCCGACAAGTTGAGGAACTGAAGAAGAAAGATCAGGTGAACAGTGTTTCAGGGCTGTAAATAATAGCTCCCCCACCCTGATTCTATCTTATGTGTGTTGCTGGTTGACTTAAACTGGAAGGTGATGTATGCCACTTAATTATCATCTATTTGTGGTTCTGAAGATCGAACCTACAGCCTTGCTCATGCTAGGCAAGTGCTGTGCTGCATATCTAGAACTTGGATTTTTTTTGGGGGGGGGGTGTTGTCACTTTGGTAAAACAATAGTGAACCAGACCTGGTGATTGTAATTCCAGTACTCAGGAGGCTGAGGCAAGAGGATTATGAAGCCTGAGGCCAACTTATGATATGTAGCAAGACCTTATCTCAGAAAATAAAAGTTGCATTCAAGGCATTTTGTTTTCAACTTTATGAATCATCTTTTAGAAGAAACTGATTTAGAATTGGCCTTTGAACACAGCAGGATGCAACAATGTGTCTTTCTGAGGAAATCTTTTTAGTAGTGTTGTCCAGTTCTCCTAGGCCTCCTGAGTTGCCAAGTTTTTGGTGAACTTTTTCTAAAAGAATCATTAAAAGGTGATGAGAATGGAATGGAGCTGGAATTACTGGCCTGTACCTGAAATCCCAACACTCAGGAGAACCATTGAGTTCAAGATTTGGGTTCCATTGTGAGATCCTATCTCAGAAAATCAAAATGTGGCAAAACATTTTATATTATTCATATAATCAAACAATTTTTAGATGATAGGGAGAAGCAGGACACTGGGTGCGCAGCATTCTGGACTTTTTCATGTCAGCCAGTCTCTCCATTCCTCTCTGCCATATTTTGGGAAAGAATAGATCACATGATAATGTGATGTTTTACCTTTTTAACTTTTAGGAGGAAGAGGAACAACAAAGACTTCATAAGAGAAAAGATCACAAAAAAACAGATACCGAAGAAGTAAAAATACCAGTAGTGTGTGCATTAACTCAGGAAGAATCTTCAGCTCAATTATCAAATGAAGAGGTATAGTAAACATATGTTTAAATTATTGCATATGGTGGGTGGAGGAAGAGGCTGGATTTGGAGGATTTCCTGAACTCAGAAATTAAAACATCACCACTCTTTGAGTTTACTTTTACATTTGTCAGTTTTGTGTTCATATGAAAAGTGAAAGCTAAAAATAAGGTCAATGACTGTTTATTTTCCATTGTTTTTAAGGCATTGTAGCACTAACTCAGTTCCTTTTCCCGTTGCTGTGATGAAATACTCTGACAAAAGTAGCGCAGATAGGGAAAGAAGAGTTTATTTTGGTCCCTGGTTCCAGGATTCAGTTCATCAAGATGGAGAAGTCCCATCAGAATGAGTCCAAGGCAGCTCTGGTCAAGTTGTATCCACAGTCAAGAAGTAGGAAACAACAAATGATGCTCCGATCATTTTCTCACTCAGGGAATGGTACCAGCAACAGTGGACTTGTCTTTCCCATCTTGATTAACTTAAAGTCATTCCTCTCAGGCTCGTCCAGATGCCTGTCTCCCAGGTAATTCTAGATGTCAAGCTGACAACCGAGATTAACTATCACAAGCATTATTTGAGAGACACTGAAGTTTTATTTACTGTGAAATAATTAGATGTCACTTTTAGCAGTATTTTCAAAATTTACAGTATTAGAACAAATGTATAAATGACCTGTTTTTCTTGAAGCATAGTTGGAAATTTATTAAAGCACAAAGGTTAATAGAAAAGTGTTCCAAGAAAGGTTGAGATATATCCAAGTGTGGATATGGACCTCTCAAGACATCAGTATTCTGATGTCTTTTTTGATGTAAATAATAAACATAATAAAATACTTCGAGCTATCTATCTATCTATCTATCTATCTATCTATCTATCTATCTATCTATCTATCTATCTATCTATCTATCTATCTATTTATTGGAGATAGGGTCTTACTGTGCGTGTAGTTCAGCTGTCTTTGATCACAAAATACTCCTCTCTTAGTCTCCTGAATGCTGGGATTGATTATAGAAATGTGTCATCTGCCCAGCTTTGGTATTCAGTCTTAAGCCCCATGGACAGAGTGCAGTTTGGCACATTGCATTAAGAACCTAGAGGAACATTACAGTTGTTAGAGGGGGGTAGAATAGAGAAGGCCCGGGGTGCAATATGGAGGGTTTTATATTGTGGTCTCATTAGCCTTGCATTTGTATCATGGTGAGGGCCTCTGTATTGGGTTTCCTGCCTCAGCTTCTCATATTCCATTAATATATCTGTATCATGCCAAATTCATTTCCTTAAGTATAGCTGCAATCAGGCCACTATTGTAATCAAGACCACCACTGACTTCCATAATCTACATCAGTTAAATTGAATAAAGGTATTTTCTTTACTTTTAGAGATATGTTTGTTTAGTTTGCAGATTTAATCTGAACTATATGTGATATGCTTCATATATTTTTTAATTGTGTGTGTGTGTGTGTGTGTGTGTGTGTGTGTGTGTGTGTACGTGTACACATCAGAGGACACTGTGTCCCTGTGGAGGCCCAAGGCTGACTTTGGGAATCATCCTGGATTGCTCCCACCTCCTTTTTGCTTCACTCTGGAATTTCCCAGGCTCCACCTTCTACTTCTAGAATCAGAAGTACAGGCACTACCATTTCCACTAGGTGTTTTTATGTGGAATCTGGGATCCAAACTCGGTCCTTCTAGGGTTTGCGAGACACTCTTAACCTTTGGACCATCTGAAAATAATCGTGTCTTTGCTTTTGTGTATTTTGTGTTTTGAGCCTACTCTGGGGACTGCTTGACCTGATTCTACCCTGTAGTTTTTAATACCTAGACTCCCAGAATATCTCAGTTTGGGAGTATTGTCAAATATTACATGGTGTTTACATCATGCAGTTATCTGTTCAGGAATCTTTTAAAAGCAGGAAAAGGGAATTTGTTGTTATTTATAAGGAAATAACTTTTTTTATTCTGTTTTAATAGAACTCTATATATGTACTGGTTATTCATATCTGTGGTTGTGAGAGAACACCTAAATCAAGCAACTTAATAGAGAAAGGGAGATTTATTCAGTTTACAGTTCCAGAGGGGAGATATAGTCTTTCATGGCCAAAGCGCCATGGCTGGTGGCAGAAGTTGGAGGAGGCCTTGGTCACATCCATCCAGAAGGCTGAGAGCTGCCAGACTACCAGCTACAAGAATAGACCTCTCCCAGAAGTAGGGTTTGACTAATCCACCTCAAGTTGCACCCCCTGTGACTGCCTTCCTTTTGCAAGGCTGTATCTCCTAAAGGTGCCACGACCTTCCCAAACACATGAGACTGAGGGAGACACATTTCAAACCATGACAGTACATAACATTATGAACCAACATTCAAAGTATGTTTTAGGCCTTCCAGAGTATTGCAGTTTCAGTGCTGAGTGCCATGGTTTTGGGCTGAGAATCATGAAAAATTTAATTTGGCTGGTAGATGATGAATGAGGAATGTTTTGGAGACAGACTTACTGCTAAAGACATTGATCTGGGGGGCTGGAGAGGTGGCTCAGGGGTTAAGCCTCTGCCTTGCAGGCAGAAGGTCCTGAGTTCGGATCCTAGACCCCACATATAGATGCCAGGTGGAAGCGGGAGCGGCCTGCACTTCTGGTCCTGGTAGGGCGGAGCCTGTGAATCTCGGGGCAGAGTAAACGAGGAGGTGGAGGCATCCATGGTGGTTCCTGAATTTGTCCGTGGTTCTACACGCACACACACACATACACGTGCACAATTGAATAAAAAAAAAAAAAGATATTGATCTGTAGAATATCAGCATCTTTAATCTGACATTTAGAATGTGTTTTTTTTTCACTACAAAAGTAATATGAAAATACAGAAATTTGGAAAATGTAGAAAGGGCCATACAAATAAAAACAATTGTTAGTTAATCTTGTCATTCACCCTGAGACCACTTGGAGTAATAATTTGGTATGTATCTCTTTTTTCGTTTTTCTATTTCTTTTCCAAGGGTAGCAGAGATACATTTCATTTTGGGTTGTTAATTTTGAGACTAGATTTTCATCTAGTCAGTCTGGCTTCAAACTTGCTCTGGTGTAGCCCAGTCTGGCCTGAACTCCTGATCATCTTGTCTCTACCTCCCAAGTGCTGGGATTATAGGCTTGTGCTACCATAACCAAATTCTGCTTGTAAAACACATTCCACTTTGTTACTACATAATATTTTGTATATATTTTCCTCCTGCTTAAGTTTATTTTTCCAAAAAACCCCCGCTATTTTATAGATGATAGCCAGTTCTTTACTTTGTGCTTAAATTTCAGTTTATAGAAAGAAGCCAGTTCCCTACTTCTTTGTGCCTAGGTTTTAGTTTATAGAGGTGACTGAGTAACATCATGCAGAGGTCAGTGCCATTAGAATCACTATTACACTGTTCTTTTTTGGTAGTGGGGATGGACCTCAGGCCTAGTATGTTTTTGATAAACATACAAATGATCACTAGTTCATGGTTTTCCTAGAAATGAGAGCCAGATTTGCTTTGCTCAGCCAAATGGGAAGCATTCCAGAGCTTAAGATGGAAGGAGCCAGGGAAAAACATGGGAGCAGGGTGTTAAGTTTTCCAAGGGAAAAGCAAAGCAGGGAACAGAGAATCTTAAGACTGACAAATTTGAGTAATTCCTGCAGCATGAAGCCATAGAGACTCTAGTCGTTTGGTACCTACCTGTTACTGAGATGATTTGGGGCAGGGAAAATGGTGACATGGTATGGGAGTTAGTAAAGGAGGTGATTTGGGGACATGGGTTTGAGATTGTTTGTTTTACACATGAAGGATTGTTCCCAAACAGGTTCTCATCTCTAGGCATTAGCTAGTGCTGGGATACATAGTCTCTCCCTAGCCAGTAAGGCTTCCAAGATGCCAAAACATCATGAAACAGAGAAAGTAAACATAGTTAGCACACTGCTCATCAAGTTGGTTCTATTTTTAATACATAAATATTGTCATTAAGTAATGATATAGTGCTATTATATATAAATTTTCCTTGTACAAAAAAATCACTACAGGCTAGAGAAATGGCTCAGGGATTAAGCCTCTGCCTTGAAAACAGAAGGTCCCTGAGTTCCTATTCTGGATCCCATGTTAAAAACAAACAAAAAATTGCCTATTTCTTCTGGCCCTGGAAGATGGCGCCTGGGAAATTCTAGAGCAAAGCAAAGTAGCATGATCCAGGATGATTCCTGAAGTCACCTTTGGGCCTCCACAGGCATACATAATGCCCTCTGATACATATATACACATACACACACCCAAACACACAAAAATAACAGTAAAGGCTCTACATATATCTTATTAGTATAAGTTTTTAGGAAAAGAACAATTCTAAGTTCACAGGCATTAACCTTTTTAAGGTAATATATTGTTGAACTTTAACAGCTTTTGCCTCCCCTAGATGTGTTTCTTATACTATTGCTAAGATGATAGTCTAGTTTTCTAAAGTGCCAGTCATTTCTGTCTGCCTCCACTGTCTTCTGTATCACTGCAGCACTGCATGCTGTCACAGTGGGTGTGCGCCGTTAGTTAGCTTATTTTCATTTTGTAAGCGAACAGAATGGATTCTTACTCTAGTTTTTGTTATGTGGGACCTTTGCCATTATTAACTTTAAAGAGTAGACCTTTAAATCGAATAAGACAGTTATAAGGAAAACATGTTATATTTTCCTTGTTTTAATTTCTCACTGTGTAACTGCTTTGTGAAATAGTACTGTTGTACTTTTGTCTTAGGAATGTCTTATGCATTTCTTTTAAAAGTTGAAGGTGTGATGGTATATAATATATGGTCCCGTACTTGGACAACAGAGGCAGAATTACCTACAAGTTTGAGGCCAGCCAAGGATAGATAGCAAGCAATACCCTGTTTCCATAAATAAGTAAATAGATACTTGAACTGAACAAATAGCATAACATTAGCAATTTAAAGTGTACAACTCTGAGACATTTATTAAGTTCACAGTGCAACAGTCACTTCTGTCTAGGTCATTTTTATACATTTTCGTCACTTTCAGAGAAGAGACCTGTGCCTTTCCCCAGCATCGTTTGCTTTATGTCTCTGTATTTCGATTTGCTCCGGATGTTTCCTGTAGATGGAGTCATCATACAATATGTTACTGCTTTGGGTCTCTCTCACTGCTCACATGTGCCTTGCTTGAAACTTGGCTCTATAATATCATGTTCTTTGTTCTCTTCTATTCTGACTACTTCTTCCTTTGTCCTTCCCCTATATTGGTGTTTCTTACCCACATGCTCTTGTTCCTCTTATCGACACACTCATGGGGTTTGGTGTTGTGCCTGTAGTTGTTATACAATGGTTACTCCCAGTTTTCTACCCAAAGACTTCCATGGCCATGTTTCGTGGGTATTTCCATTTGGTTCTTCAGCAGGCACCTCACAATCATACCCTACCCTAATTGCATGTGGTGCTTCCAATTCCTCATATCTGGCTAAATTCCTCTGCTAGATTATGCTGTTCATTGCTATATCGTTTTATTAAATAGTTTTAGCAGCCTGTTTCCTTGCCTGTCTTTTCATGAAATTACAAATCTTGAGATCAGAAGTTCTAAGTTGTTGACACTTGTATCCTGTATCTGTGTAGCACCCACCATATGGAAAATATTTAATGATTGTTTCAATGATAATATGAAAGCAGCAAATTGATTAGCATGTGTAACATGTAAATATATGTAATACATAGTGTTTTCTCTTCTTTGAATATTTAAAGAATAATCTAATGTGGAAATAATGTATTTTTGCATTTCAGGAGCATTTAGACAGCACCCATGGGTCAGTCCATTCCTTAGATGCAGACTTACTGTTACCATCTGGAGATCCATTCAGTAAATCGGACAATGACATGTTTAAAGATGGACTCAGGAGAGCTCAGTCCACAGACAGCTTAGGAACCTCGGGCTCTTTGCAATCCAAAGCTTTAGGCTATAACTACAAAGCAAAATCTGCTGGAAACTTGGATGAATCAGATTTTGGACCACTGGTTGGAGCAGATTCTGTGTCTGAGAACTTTGATACTGCGTCCCTCGGATCATTGCAGATGCCAAGTGGGTTTATGTTAACCAAAGACCAGGAAAGAGCAATTAAGGCAATGACACCAGAACAGGAGGAGACAGCATCCCTTCTATCCAGTGTCACACAGGGTATGGAGAGCGCATATGTATCTCCCAGTGGTTACCGCTTAGTCAGTGAGACAGAATGGAATCTCCTTCAGAAAGAGGTAAGTTATTCTGACCTTATTTCTCCCTCTCTTCCTCTCCTAAAGCTTCTCCTCTACCCTCTCCCTCTCCCTCCTCCCTCCTTCCTATCTTTTTCTCACTCTGAGGGATATCAGCAAGCTTCGGTATTCATTGATCATTCAGTAGATATATGCACAAATATGCTGCCAGCAAGTAGATGTTAATAATGCCCACCTCTTTTTACAGTCTGCTTTGTTCTCCTACATGACTGTCACAGAAAAGGGAGCTGCTAACTGGTTGATGGTATTGAGGGTGAAGTTTACCTGAAGTTACACCAAAGTTGCAATAGCCTGAGTAGAGTCCATCCCTGTTAGAGCAGCCTGAATATTTTTTCCAGGTTTTTAAAGTTAGTGTGCTTTCTATGACTCACTCATTTTTCCTTTAGTTCTGAAATGCAAATGTGGATCCTCAACTTAGAAGAGTGGGTTTAGAAGGGGCAGGAAAATACGGGGAATGAAAAGAAGGCAACCTTGATGAGAATAATTTTCCTCTAAGTATTTTCCAACTTAGAAAATTAGGTAATAAGAATTTAAATATGTATCCGCATACTGCTTTACAAATTCAAAGCCTCATCTCTCTGAGCTTTGTGACCATATGGAGGTGATCAGGCTATGATGTTCCACTTTACAGAGGAAGAAATCAGAAAGATGAAGTGCAGTGCCCAAGTGTTCCTCTTAACTTAGCAATATCTGGGTTAGATTCCAGAATGCTTTTCTTCACTCAAGGCTACTTATCTTTAAAGACACGTGTGATAACTGAGAGGAGCAGCCTGTTGAATTTGAAGCAGTTGTCAATGTCATGCAAATCATGTACTTCTGAGAAGTTCTGCTTCTCATACCCAACGTATACCTCTAGCTGGTAATATGAAGAATTGGCTCTATTTTTTTTTTTTTCTTGTTGGATAATACTGATTTAAATTGGGAGTGCATGGTACAGCACCTTTTACTTGGACCTTTCCTCAGATGAGAGTTTTCCTCAAATGTGTTTTGTGGTCCTTTTTGATATGTTGTGCCCTTGTTTTTCTATTATATTTGCTCTAGAGATTGTGACCTTTTAGAATGTGAATCTAAGTGTAGCTTCTTCCCTTAAGTTGTTTAATCTGTGCTGTGCTCTGAATCACATCAGTAGTAGTTCATTTATTCCCCAAGTATGTCATGTAGAATTATTTTGTTCTACCTTATAAAGATAATTTTGGTGCCCTTCAGGTACATAATGCTGGAAATAAACTTGGTAGGCGATGTGATATGTGTTCCAATTATGAAAAACAATTACAAGGAATTCAGATTCAGGAGGCTGAAACAAGAGACCAGGTGAGTTTTATTTGGGTATGACAATTAGTGAGCTCTTAAATTTTTACTGGCATTCAGAATTGTGTTTTTGCCCACTTGGCTGTATGAAGCATATCTAGCTTGCCATGTACAACAGCTGGTTTCCCCTGAGAGCCTCAGGAGGACCCTGCATAGTGTCTGTGCTTCACTCAATGGGGCATCACCTCTCTTCACGCCTCATCCACCCGGCCCAAGCACCTGAGTGCAGGTCTGACCTCTTCCACACAGAGTAGTACTTCATGATTTGCAAAGTAGGGAGAAAAGATTTACTGTGGCTTCTGACAGGATTAGTCTCATCAATGTCCTATAGGTCAGATTTGGACTCTTAATTTCTATTGTCTACTTGTAATACATTTGTTAAATTGATCAGTGGAAATTTATAGGCTCACAGAAATTAAATTTGGCATGTTCGGTCTGCTGAGATCAACAAATTTTAAATACCAATTTTACAAATACAGGGTAGAATAATGGGTACCTTGATAACATTTGTGCAGCATAAAATTTCACAAGAGTAAGGTTGTGAAAGCATGTATAAGGAAAAGATAGTGTTTTTCTTCTTTTGTTCCTGTTTGGTTTTTGGCCATCTGAAGAATTTTAAGCAGGTTAGAATGATGGTCTACTGTTTTCAAGCCTCCTTGAAAACATTGAGTTCCTCCATCTTTCTTCTTCTTCGTCAGTAGTTAGAGCTAAATTTCTAAAGCAGTTTATAATACTAAAGTAGTCAGTCTTTGATAGTGTGATGATGGAGGGAAGGGCTATCTTGAATTCCTTAGTTAATGCTGTAGACTTTTGTTGATGTTTCATCTGTGCTGACGTTGTGTTGGCGTCTAGCAATTTAGATACAGCTAGAGATAGTGCTCGTAAGGCATTTTTAGTGTCACAACCCAAAACAGCAATTTAGTCTAGTTTGTTCCAGGAGATGAACGCAAGAACTTGAGGCATCCAGCTTAGCTGTAGGCTTGGGAAAGGCAGCTTTTGAGCTGGTTGCTTTAGCTGTGTTTGAGTACAAATGAGGAGAAACAGGGAGTATGGGCAAGGAAGGGGGGATGTACACAGCTGTGAAATAATGTGTTCTAGGACCAAGAATAATTGTTGGGCTGGGCACGAAGTAGTGTGAAAAACAGCTATCTATGTAGGAAGGCCTTAAGGAGGACGATCAGTGAGGAAGGCAATAATTGGGGTGTGTGTGAGAGTTAAATTTATTCCTAGCATCTTTGGAAGCATTAGGGCCTTGTTTTTAGTTTTAAAAAAAATTATTTGGGGGAAAGAGGAGAGAGAGCATGTATAAGCATGTGTGCGCAGGTCATGCATAAAGTGCTAGGTTCAACTTCTAGTACTATTCATGACCCTCCACAAAGAAAAAAAATCTGCTTTATCCCTCTGACTTTAAATTCTATAGGTGAAAAAACTACAAGTGATGCTGCGGCAAGCTAATGACCAGCTAGAGAAGACAATGAAAGATAAACAGGAGCTAGAGGATTTCATCAAGCAGAGCACCGAGGACTCAAGCCAACAGGTAACTGGGGGTTTTGGAAAGTGAGTCCTGAGAGATGACTGAGTTGTTAAATTTAGAAATTAAAAAGGTATACTTAGATTTCTTTTGCCCTGAAGATTTGACACTTTTATTTTCTCAGAGATAAAAAGTATTTAAGTGTTCCTTCTGTGGTGTCTGTGTTAGTAATTTTTTTTCTACTGAAATAACCAGTTAATGTCTAAAAGCTCCAATTTTTCTTTCCTCTTTTGTATTTATTAGTTATATTTTTCTAGAGCACAAGAAACTCCTTTAACAAAAGACTATGCATTATTGCCTGGGGTTACAGCTCAGTTGATAACATACATGAAGACCTGACTTTGATCCCAGCATGAACTTGGTTTGGTGATGCATTCCTGTGATCCCAGTACTGGGGAAGTGGGGGTAAGAAGAGCAGAATTTGAAGGTCATCCTTAACTCTGGAGCTGCCAGCATGGGCCACATGGCACCCTGTCTCAAAAAAAAAAGGGGGTTATGAAATGAATGGTTTTCTTTTATATATTTTTTTAAATGTAATTCTTTTTTTTAAATATTTTATTTATTTATTTTATGTGTGTATGTGTATGTACACATGTGCATATCAGAAGGCACTGTGTGTCCCTGTGGAGAACCAAAGGTGACTTCAGGAATCATCCTGGATTGCTTCTCTCTCCTTCTTGCTTCAACTTCCCAGGCTCTGCCCACCGGGGCCAGAAGTGCAGGCCACTGCCATTTCTGCCTGGTGTATTTACATGGGACCTGGGATCTGAACTCAGGACCTTCTGCTTATAAGGCAGAGTCTTAACCCCTGAGCCATCTCTCCAGCCCAGTCTTTTATATTTTTTAAAGTATAGCATGCATAGAAAAAAAAAATGCTCAGGGGGACTAAGGAGATGGCACAGCGTTAGAGCACTTGCTATGTAAGCAAGGAGACCAGAGGTCAGATCCTTAGATTCTACTGGCAGCTAGCCTTCAATTCCCACTCCAGAAGACAGAGCCTGGGAGCACCCTGGCTGGGCATATTACCCTTGTTGAAGCTGTGTTTGTAGACTTAGCCCCAATATAGTAAGGTGGAAGAACGATCAGGTATGATTCCCAGTATCAACGATTGGCCTTCACACCCACATCCACATCCACACTCGTGCCCACTGGACACATGCACATATGCATATGCTTATGCTAGCACACATACACATGAAATATCGAAGACATATCAAAACTAGTATCTGAGTGATGATATCATGCAATAGATTAAGATGCTTGCTGCCAGGCATGATCATCTGAGTTCCATCTTTGAGTCCACATGATTGAAGAACACTGAAGCCTGCAAATTGTCCATCTGATCCTCACATACATACACACTGTGGTATTTGTGGCACTTGTGCTCCCCCCACCTCAAGATAAATGTAAAAAAAAAAAAGCACTGATACCAGTGTTACCATCACTGAGGTTATGCTATAACATTGGCCACTGTCCATCTCAGGAACTCAAATTCTCCCTTTGTGTTCACAAACTTCCCCAGAAGTAACCACCTGTTCTAGCACCATTAGATTAGCTTTGCTCATTTTTTTCCTTTTGTAAGAGAAATGCATATGTGTTCCTTTATGTCTGTCCTTAGCAGGGTGCAAGATTCTTGTTCAAGAAAGATACCCAGTATTGACCTCACACATAAATACCTGCACATACAATATAAAGAAAGAGGAACACATATTTCTTTTTTTTTTTTTTATTCAAGTGTGTGTGTGTGTGTGTGTGTGTGTGTGTGTGTAGAACCACGGACGAATTCGGGAACCACCATGGACCGCCTCCACCTCCTCCTTGTTTACTCTGCCCCGGGATTCACAGGCTCTGCCCTACCAGGACCAGAAGTGCTGGCCGCCCCCCCTTCTGCCTGGTGTCTATATGTGGGGTCTAGGATCCGAACTCAGGACCTTCTGCCTGCAAGGCAGAGGCTTAACCCCTGAGCCACCTCTCCAGCCCCAGGAACACATATTTCAAGAGTATAGCTTGAGAAGTGTTACCAGGATATCCCTGAAGCTTAGATTGAGATTCTTTCTGATACACTCAAGTCCTTTCCAAGTCAGTGAACAGCCTGCCCTTCTTGTACATAGAGGTGACCACTATTCCAACTTTTCACACACAGTTGTTTAATTCCTTCTTATCCTTAAGTTCATATCAGTGGAATATGTGGCCTTTTAAGCCTGGTATATTTGATCATCATTTTGTCTCAGAAATGCCTCCATATTGTTTCTGCATTGTTGGTTATTTTAATGTTTTGAGTATTCTTTTAGATATACGCCATTATTTATTCAATGTACAATTGAGAGGCATTTAGCTGTTTCTAGTTTTTAAATGTGATAAGATTCTATGACAGTTCAAACATGGTTTTGGGTGGTTTAAACAATAAATTTGTCTTTTTTTTATTGCTGTGCAACAATACTCATACACAACTTAAGGAAGAAAGAGATTTGACTATAGTTCAAGAAGGGACTTATTTTGGGAATCACATAGCAGAAAGCCTAGCTAGAGATAGAAGTAGGAGGCTGGTGTTCAGGTCACTGCAGCCAACAGGAAGAGACAGCAAAAATAAACCTAGTCCCGCCCCTTGTGACATGTCTTCCTTTAGCGAGGCTTCACCTCCTGAAGTTGCCACAACTTCCCAAACATCAACACCAGGTAAAGATGCAAACACGTGAGTCTCTAGGGCCAGAATAACTCACATTCAAACCATGCCAGTAACAAAGACAAAATGATGAAGAATATAGAAGTGAAATTTAATGGTATAGGATGCATTGGAGTATTCACATATTTGAAGTATTCATGTATTTGAAGACCTAATGGCCAATGAATTATCTATCCAGTAAAGCTGAAAAATAAGCCCATGTACAAACCTGGTGATTTGAATTCAATTCCTGTAACTCACATGGTGGAAGAATGGGCTTCCAAAAGTTGTTCTCTGATTTCCACATGTGTGCCCAGATGGTCTATGTCTGTCTTCCTCTCCATTTCTGTCTTTCAAAATATTAACAAGGATAGGATTGAACTAATGGCACTTCTTGGTGAGAGGCAACACTAGCTGTACTCATCAAAGTGCAGTTACAGGACTGAGAATATTTGAAGTTATAAAGGTTGGATTATTTTAAAGTGTTCCCTTTCCCAAAAGTATGTCCCCAAGGTTCAAGTGTTTTCCAGGGCATTTGCTTGATAGGTCCTAATCTCTTGATTTTTGCCTTGGACTCTCAAGTACCCTGTTTAATTATGTCCCATCTGTTTCTTTTGGCATTGGAATGCCATCCAAAAAAAAAAACTGTATATTTTTATACAGTTCTTATATTTTAGTAGTTTTGTTCACATCACCTAATTGGCCACTATTAAGAGCAGAATTCTGACAATCCTTTTTAAACTGTCTTATTCAAATGATTTCTATTCATATTTTTGTATGAGTATCAATTTTCAAATCTTCCCTCTAGAAATATTAAAACTAATTTATAGTAGTTACGTGATGTTAATATTAATAGTGTATGTATTACCTGTTTTTATTTTTCTACTTTTACAAGCATATTGAGTATTCATCCCAGCTTCCCTTCCACATTACCCTTTAATAGTCCACCTTAGAAGACTGCGACATTCAGGAAAGGTGTGCTTTTGTGTCAGTGAGATGGTTCATTGGGTAAAGGAGCCTCTGTGCAAACTTGGCAACCTGAGTTCAATCTGTGGTTCATGTGACAGTAGAGAGAACTGACTTCCAAAAGTTGTCTTCTGACCATCACACATGTACCATTTCACTTGTGTTTACTTACCTCTTCTCTAAATAAAAAGATGAAAGTGTGCTTTTTCTTTCTTGATTAGACTTTCATATTTTAATTTTTTAAAAAATAATGTCTAGGAACCAACCAATTGGTTGGTATGTCAGCATGTAATCTAGGCTTTGGGATGCTCTTGATCTCCTAAAAGACTTGGTATATAGCAAATGTGCATATATGTGTTTGAGAGATGTGTGTTTCTTGTGGACCAGTTCTGGACATTGAATAATGAGATGCAGAGTGTATTTTAGCCAACCAGTTTGCTGACAATATTTTCCATGCATGTATCTTTTGTTAAAGATCTCTGCACTTGTCCTAAGAGCCCAAGCATCCGAAGTCTTACTTGAAGAATTACAACAGGGCTTTTCCCAGGCAAAGAGGGATGCTCAGGAGCAAATGGTAAGTCACCATTTTAATGCTTGTCACATTTGTTGTATTTATTCCTGTTTGTTACATCTTGAAATGATTCCATCTCCAATTTGACTTTATCACCTGCTCTAAGTGGTTACTGTTACATTGTCAGTGGCCTTGGATCAGTGGTAGGTCACATGCTGCAGCAAACCTCATTGCCACCCCGACCCTCATCTCATTTTTATTTTTTCTGACCTGAAACCCTAAATAGAACACACAACGATAGACTAATATTTAATTTCAGTTCAAAATACAAGCTGTAAGAATAAAATTTCTTGGGTTTTGGCATGGTCCAGCCTTCCAATGGTTGTGTTTTCTGGGTAGTTTATTTAGATTAACCTCATTAATTTCCCAATATTTATGAAAACTATATGTACTATTACTTCAACTTAAATTGATACAAACTAGCATTTGATACTATCAGAAGAAACAGTGTGTCTTATTTTAGAAATGATTTCCTCCAGTGTTTTGCGAGCCTAGCATAGAGCTTTTATTTTGGTTGGGGAGTTGAGATAGAATCTCAAGTAGCCTAGGCTGACCTTCAATTTTCTGTGTAGCAGAGGCTCTTTTATTTCCTGATCCTCTTGCCTCTATCTCCTGAGCACTGGGATCAGAGATGTGCACCACCAAGCCGAACTTTAGATCCTCTTTCTGATTGGCAGCCTAGGGGTTGTTCCGTGATCTTGGGCTTGAGCAGATGTGTGTTGGATGTAATGGAGATAGTTGCCCTTTTGTTTCTCAGTCAAGTGGACTGAGGCATTGTCTGGATGCATATGCTATTTGTGTCAGCTAGTTCCATCAGCCAAAAATTTTGGTCCTACAGTATTCTGGGAGACAGAAAAACTAATTATTTTTGAGCTCTTGGCAGCAACAGTGTAGAATGAGCTGATTGCTTGCCTCATCATCTATCTTCTTGCTGAATGTAGGTTCAGACTGTAAAGACTGCACATCAGAATGTCTGACCGTTCCTTGTAAGCCTCCATTCTCAGGGCCATTTTGTTGGACTTGTTTCTCTCTGGTAAGCTGTCATTCAGACTGAATTTCACATTCTGACTGTGATCAGCTTCTGATTGTTCCAGACAGTGCTGATGCAGTCACGGGAGCAGGTTTCAGAAGAGCTGGTGAGGCTGCAGAAGGACAACGATAGTCTTCAAGGAAAGCACAACCTGCATGCATCATTACAGCAAGCGGAAGATTTCATCCTCCCAGATGCTGCTGAGGTATGCACGCAACCACAACTATCAGAATGTAAACAAGGACATTTTTGAAATGGTTGTAAGTTCCTTTTAAAAACAACTTTATTGAGATTTAAAAAAAAATGACACCCTAAGCAAGTCTACTTTCAACACGTAATTCAAGTTTATCAAATTGTTCGAGATAGGGCTGGAGAGAAGCTCAGGGGTTAAGACTGTGCTTTCCAAGCAGAAGTTCCTGAGCTGGTATCCCAGGTCCCACATACAAATGCAGGCAGAATGGGTGGCAGCCTGGACTTAAAGCTCTGCTGGGCAGAGGCTGGGAAATCACAGAGTGAAGTAAAATGGAGGTAAAAGCAATCTAGGATGATTCCTGAAGTCACCCTTGGTACTCCACACAGTGTCCTCTCATACACACACACACTAAACAAATGTTTAAAAGAAAACAATCAGTTCCAGGTCAACGTAGCCATTGCCAATGTCAGTTTTAGAGGTGGGTTTTTTGGTCTTTGGTTTTAAAGTAGAGTCTGTGTATTCAAGTGGGTCTTGAGCTGGAGATCTACCTCTGCTTCCCCAGTGCTGGGATTTATGAGTGTGTTTGGCAGTTTTAGAAATTTCATTGCCTCAAAAAGAAAACCCTTACCATTCAGCCATTACTCTTTGTCCCTTCCTTCCATTCTAGAGAACTGCTGATCTCCCTTTCTTCTGTAAGTACTTCCTCTTCTGAATCTGGATGGCATATGGACTCAGCATACATTTATCATCTCGTGTATCTGCTTTGACTGTTAGAAATATTGCGTACAGGTGTTCCCTTCGGCAGTACATACACCAAAAATTGGAATGATAGAGAAGATTAGCATGGTCCCTACACAAGAATGACAAGCAAATTTGTGAAATGTTCCGTATTAGAGAGAGAGAGAGAAAGAGAGAGAGAGAAAAAGAGAAAGAAAAAGGAAAGAAAGAAAGAGAAAGAAAGAAAGAGAAAGGAATTGTGTACAGGATTTGGTGCAGACATATTTTCCATTTTTCTTGGATATATAATAGAGTTGCTGGGTCATGAGAACTCTGGTAATTTTTGGTAATAGGTTGTCAAACATTAAATTGTTTTCTTTAATTAGCATATGTTAACTACACAGAGTGAGTTTCATAATAATATACATTTTCATGCATACATATTAATGTACTTTAATCATATTTTATCTTATAACATCTTAATTCCCTTTCCGAATAGTTCACTTTCTACTTCCATGTCTTTTTATACATACTTTTTTCATTACATACATGAATATAGTGAATTTGTGATATTTTCATTTCTTTTTTTTTAATTTTTTTTTATTTATTCAAGTGTGTGTGTGTGTGTGTGTAGAACCACAAGTGAATTCGGGAACCACCATGGACTGCCTCCTCCTCCTCCTCTACTCTGCCCCGGGATTCACAGGCTCCGCCCTATCAGGATCAGAAGCGCAGGCCGCCCCGATTCCACTGGCGTCTATATGTGGGATCTGGGATCCGAACTCAGGACCTTCTGCCTGCAAGGCAGAGGCTTAACCCCTGAGCCACCTCTCCAGCCCTATTTTCATTTCTTAATTCCCCAATCGCATCCCTCTCCTTTTCCCCTTACAATCCTTTATCTCCCTTGTCAGACTCCTTCCTATTTTCAAGTGTTTCACTTGTGTGGCTGTATTTCATGCCTGTGTCATGTCTTTTTTTTTTTTTTTTTTTTTTTTGTCTTTCTTAATCTGGTTTATTTTCCTTAGCATGAAGATCTCCAGTTCTATTGATTTTTACCCCAAATAGCATAATCTTACTATGCTTTATTGCTGAATCATAATCCATTGTGTAGATATGTCACATCTTTATTTGTTGAAGAGCATCTAAGATAACAGTAACTGCTAAGCTGGTTATTGTGGCTAGTGCTGCAGTAAACTTGGCATCTCTGTTGCATGCTGGGTTTGGTTTCTTTAGGTGTGTGCCTAGGAGTGGTACAGCTGGATCATATGGTAGTACTAATGATTTTTTGCAGAACCTCTGTACTGAGTTTTCCATAGTGGCTGAACTGATTTATGTTCATAGACACTGTTATAAGGATTCTTTTTCCCCTCCATCCTCACTAATATCTATTGTGGTGGTAGTTTCTTTTGTGTTAGTCATTCTAACTGGGGTGAGATTCACTATAGATGATGACTAAGGATATTGAACATTTTTAAATGTATTTGTTTTCCATTTATGCTCTGAAGAATTGCCTGCTTAATTTGCCAGTTTATTTGATTTAGTTCTTTTAAAGGTGTTAATGTTTTTATTTCTATATTCTGTGCATTAATCCTGCTAATTACTCTTGTGTTGCTATAACAAAATGCTTGATAAAAGGAAATTTTGTGAAGAAGGCTTATTTGGGTGTAGTCCAACATGGTTGGGAAGGCCGGGCAATAGGAACATGAGGCAGCTGATTGGTCTTGGTGCTGCCTTGTTCTGAAGCAGAGAGGACAGGAAGTGGGATAAACTAAGAAGCCATAGCCCATCCTCAGTGAACTACTACTTCTAAGCTGGGTCCCACCTCAAAGCCCATCCTCAGCCCATTCAAACTACAGGGAATGCCCTATCAGGAATATCTAGGAAAGATTTTATTCCATTCTGTAGGCTCTCTCTTTACTTGGCTGAATAATTCTTTGATATAAAGAAACTTTTTCTTTTCACACAATCTCATTTGTCACCTCTTGCTGTTTCCTGCATTTTAAAGTTCTGTTTGGAAAGTATTTCCCCTAGTATGTCCAATTTAACATTAAAGTTTTGGATCCATTTTGAATTTGTGTGTGAGAGTATGAGTGGGCACACAGGTGCCAGAGAGTATGTTGGGAGCAGAGACAACCTTTGAGTGTTGTTTTCACCTTTCTATCTTGTCTGACTGGGTCTTTTCACTGCTGCTGCATAAGCCGGGCTGGATGGTCTTTCAGTCTCAGAACTTTGTCTCCAGGCAAGGTGCCCATGAATTCAAAGCTAGGTGGATTGCACATCGAGTTCCAGGCCAATTTTTGTGTCAAAAAAGAAATAAAATATTTTAACCAAATTTATTTTAAAATACCAGTTCAATCATGAACCATTTGAAGCATCTGGAATTCTGACTATGGAAAAACCTTTTGTTTCTTTCACTCTCAAAAACTCAGTAACCACTCCTTTCTTGAACCCAGGTGCTCCAGGAGCTGGTGCTCAAATACCGTGAGAACATCATCCATGTGCGGACAGCAGCAGACCACATGGAAGAGAAACTGAAAGCTGAAATACTTTTCCTAAAAGAGCAAATTCAAGCAGAGCAATGTTTAAAAGAAAACCTTGAAGAAACTCTGCAGCTGGAGATAGAAAACTGCAAAGAGGAAATAGGTGAAGACAAAAGCCACACAAGCTTAGGGCTGGAGAGGTTGTAGAATGCTTGCCGGGGCATGGGAGGATCAAGTTCAAGGTGGCCTAGGCTATAGGAACCTATCTCAAAAATCAAACAAAAAAATATTGGTAGTTAAAGGTTGAAGTCAGTAAATAAAATGTTTCCTGTGAGAAGTAATATGTGCTTATGGGATGGGAAAAACAGGAAGGGAAAGAATGGAGCTTGTTTTTTTGAGATGTTTCACATATATTTAGTAAGAGAATGAAAAAAAAAACCACCTCATTTTCATTTTATGAGTTCTGATGGCCTGTTTTTGGTAATTATTGACATGTAGGAAGCTCAGTAGTGCAAATATACTGCTGGGTAACAGGTTAGATGAATGGTATTTACTTACAGAAAAATTTGGTGTTAACAGCTAGGAAAAAAAAAATTGAAATAAAACACTGGGGAGCCGGCTGCATGGTAGAATGCAGCCTTGTGTTTGATACAGAACACAGCCTCTTCCCTGGAGAGAGTCAGAGTGCACACTCCCACGCTTGATGATAGTGTTGGTTGGTTGGAATGATTTTGAGAAAGTGTCCTTCTTTATATATTCAGTGTACATTTTGAGTCTTTTGGGGGATATTTTAAGGAAAAAAAAAAGTAAAATTCATTTCTTGCTAATTCATTCATTGCTAATATTTATCACTTTTGTCCTAGCTTCTATTTCTAGTCTAAAAGCTGAATTAGAAAGACTCAAAGTCGAAAAGGGACAGGTGAGTTACAAGTTTAATGTTAATCCCATCCGCAATCAATGATTAGATGAACCTCAGTGAGGAAGTCCCTGCCTCTAAGCAGCCATGTCCAAGGGGATGTGGTAGGTTATGGTGGAGAGCACCATTCATAATTTTTCAGACTGAACAAAATGTTCTCATGTTGAGAAGCTGTAATTATTCAGATCTCGGTTCCTCTTGATATTGCCATCTCCAGGCTTTAGAATTAAAGTTTAATAGATGCCTTATAGTGGTTAATGAAAAGTAAGACTAGGTCTGGGAAAATATGGAATCACACATCAAAGCTTAAGCATTCCAAGCACAGCCAAGAGCAAGGTCTGGGCATGGGCACGCTACTGTATACAAGAGGCAGCCTTTTTAGACTGACTTTTTAGTGCTTGGCCTCTGTGAAGTTTCCCTTTTTGATTTTACAGTTGGAATCCTCGTTAAATGAGAAGTCACAACAGCTTGAGAGTCTCCAAGAAATAAAGGTCAATTTAGAAGAGCAGTTAAAGAAAGAGACTGCTGCCAAGGTGATTGTATTAGTCGTTTAATTTAAAAAGCAAGACTATGAATGTAGGATCCTGTCTGTTTAGAAAAAGAAGTTGCTTGTAGAATTATGCTCTGAAAGTTGGCACCACTGAACAGCTTGTGAGTTAATGTCATCAGCGAGGTTAAGTCACTGCCGGGAGGCTTGGATCACAGGCCTTAATCACTTTTAGGTGGTAGGAGATAAACATTGAACCCCACTTGAGCAGTGCCCAGTTAAAAACAGTATTTAGATGGGTCTGGTTGTATAAGACTGCAGTCTCAGCCCCTCAGGAAGCTAGGGCAGGATTGCAAAGTGAGTTTAAGGCCAATCTGGGCAACTTAGTGGACACTTGTCTTAAAAAGTTTAAAATAAAAACCAAAACAAAACAAAACAAAAACCCACTTGGGAATAGCTCAGTGGTAGATCACTTGTCTCATGTGCATGAGGTCCTAGAGGCCCTTGCATTGCAAAAAAGAGAGAAAAACTGTTTTAAAGTGTAACTCTTCTCACCAGTGTATCACATTATATTGGACCTGGTTTATTGCTTGTTTTGAGGAGTCCAGTTAGAATAAAAGTGCATGTTGCAGGTTATGGGGGAAATTGCCACAAAATGGTCTTAGTGAGCTTGTGCTCAGACCTTTAAGTCTGTGTTTGTGGCATTTGATATATCATGTTTGTAGAAAGACTTCCTCTCTTTTCATTGAGGAAGGTGACTACAGATAGGTGGGGATACATGGGCATACTGACTGGAAATTTCTGGTACATATGTGATTCATGATTGTCAGAGGAAATCTGTTACTGTGAAAGCTACTGATTTTAGCAGCTGTGTTTTCATGGTTAGTCACAAGCTACTGGTAGTATAGACACAGCACTTTAATACGTTGCTTATTCTGGCTTCATTTTATAAAGGAAGTAAGAAGTCAAGTAGCTTTACCAACTTGTACTGTGGCCCCATAGAAAAGAGATAATAAGGAATAGAGTGATGGCTTAGTGGGTAAACTTTGAGGACCTGAGTTCAGATTTGGTTAAAAGCTGAGCAAGGTAGAACACATCTGTAATCCCAGTATTCCTACTTCGAGATGGGAGACAGAAACAAGAGAACCCCTTGAAGTTCAAGGACTGGGCTGTTAGGTATATGCAGCAACAAACAAGACACCATGCTTCAAACAAGGTGGGGGCAAGGACCAACACCTGAGATTATCCTGCACCTTTATACAAATATACATGTAAACAAACAATTTTTAAAAAATACAGTGGGGCTGGGGATATATAGTTCATTTGATAGAGTACTTGCCTAGCATGCATGAGGTACTGGGTTCAGTTTCTAGCATATAAAGTTAGGTATCATGACCTATACCTAGAAGTATATGTCTAGATAGAGGTATGTCTACCAAGAGGTAGAGGCATGAGGACATATGTATCTCAGTGATAAAAAGCAAAGTCTTGGGTTAGATCCTAGCCCCCACACACAATACCTACCTACATACACACATTTTAAGAGATTTAAGAGTTTAATATCTGGTCTAGGAGTAGCTAACTTGTAATTTTAGGAACTTTACTCCTGTGCTGTGGTGTTAATACTTAAAACTTTTATTTTTTTAGGCCACTGTTGAACAACTAATGTTTGAAGAAAAGAATAAAGCTCAAAGATTACAGACAGAGTTAGATGTCAGTGAACAAGTCCAGAGAGATTTTGTAAAGCTTTCTCAGACCCTTCAGGTGAGGTGTTTAGATCCATCACTGTGGACCTCTGGGGGAGGGACTGCTGAAGTTGCTACAGGTCTAGCAATTGTGGTTGATCACTGCCCCAAAAAATGTTTCAATCACTGAAATTTGGTTTATTTTGCAGACTTGGCTCCCTTTCTCTTTTTTTATACAACTTGGCTATTTTTCTTAATGTGATGGCCCCCAAGTTTATACTCTTAGTGGTACATTCTTGCCTGTAATGGCACACACAGGAAGTACAGGGGAGAGGATCAAAGGATCTGCTTGGGTCACATGACACCCTGTCATCTAAAACAATGAGTATATAAACTTGTATTTCTAAAAAAATTTCTTAAACTTGTTCAAAAATATTGTTCCCTCTCTTTGTACACATCCTTGTCTCCTGACTGGTGGTATCTCTTAAGGCCCAACTGGAGTTGGCCTCAAGTGCCTCTTCCCCTGCTACTCCCTTGGCATCCTGAGTATTCAGAGCCACGTTTTGATTATGCTGTCAGTCTCCCCCCCCCCTTTTGACTGAATTATGGTTTCTTGATGGTTAAGAGCCAATTACTGTTTTCTTAATTATGGCAACTTAAACCTCATAGTCCCAGCCTAATTTAAGCTTTAGTCCCAGCCTAATTTAAGCTTTGGTAAATATTTTTTAAAACAAGTCTTTCTTTCTCTTTTCTTTGAAGTGTCTACTCAGATGAGTTATCTGCACACCTCAGCTCTAACTGATCAAAAAGGGAACACAGGCAGGTCACTATCTACACTCACCTCAATATTGTTTCTCCAGGTGCAGTTAGAGCGGATCCGTCAAGCAGATTCATTGGAGAGAATCCGGGCGATTCTGAATGATACCAAACTGACAGACATTAACCAGCTCCCCGAGACATGACACCCTGAGAGCAGGACTCTAGTCTGCACTTTGGGTTTTTAACTCATCCTTAGAGCAACATTAATTATTATTTAACTCTTAACTGAAGAAACAGAGGGCACAGCAAGAGGACTGAAGAAACGTTCATTTCTAGTGAGAGAAGACTGTGCGGCACAGAAACAGTAATAGATCTTTCAATCGGGAGCACTAATGGGACACCGGACTTGATTTCAACAGGCGTGGGGTCAGACTGGTGATGCAAGAAGTGCTGTTACCTTGCCTGCTTTCTCCAGGACAGATTTTTGCAACACATTTCCCTACATGAAAGCAACTTCCTGATAGTGTTTGGAATTACGTTTTCTGTTGGTAGATTCTGGGCAAGAGACATTTATTTTCCTGTTGTCTAGAGCTCATCAGTAACAGTGTTCAGTTAGCAGACAGAGGTGTAGTGTGCTGTATGAGTATTTTATATTAAAATATGAAGTGTGAGAGCAAGCCCTGGGCTACTGACTGTATTTCCCTCACTCAGTGCATCTTCTTTCTACTATTTTATCTTACATTGGAGGACCTTAAATGCTACTGAAACTTGACTGAGCACCACAGGACTGGCAAACAGAAACAACTCAAGAACAGAATTAAGAAATTTGAATACTTGGCTGAGCCCATGTATGTTGGAAGTTGAGCTTTGGAAAAGCACAAGAAACTTTGGAAGCACCTTTTCTGCATACCTGGATGATCTTGGGTGGACAGGTACCAGGGTAAAAACAAATTGTCACCATCTACTCTTCCGATGTATTTTAGTTACTGGATCAGTGGAAAAGCTATTAATAAAACAAGCTATGTCTGACAGCATTTAGCATACATGTATAAATCTGCTTATTTTTAGCTTGAATCAGTGAGCATACTGTTTGTCTCAAAATACAGAAATGGTGATGAGATTTCATGTATGCTTTTTTTTATTTTTCTTGTATAATTTAATGCTTAGAGTGATGGTGCCGTCAGTCAAGTTGGGAAAACCAGCTGGTGTTATTTATCAGTTTGGAAATCTGCTTCATTCTTTTCCAAGAGTGAGACTCCTAATCGTAGAAAATGGCACAGGCCAGACAATAACAGAGAATTACGTACTACAAACTACCCGAGCATAGCCAGTGGACAGGCAGACTGTTTGCCCAGCAGCCAGTCCATAAGAAATCAACCTTATGGGAATTAGTAGATGTAATACTTTTTTTTTTTTTGGTTCCCTTAAAACCATCATCAATTGATCGTTTCAAGTGGACCAACTGTTATATATGAGTCATCATGAATTTGCCCTTAAGATCTTTGCTATTTCTTTTCATAGAATAAATAATAAGGTGTACGTTATCCTATTCTTTGGGTTATTTTTGTAGTCTTTCATTCATGATTATGAATTTAAAAGTAAATACGGATTATGGAAATAATGTTAAAGGCTTGTCATGCATGAAACATTAATTGGTTTACACCTTTGTATATATAGCACTACTTGGTTAAAAAGAATTACAAGGATTTTAATTACAAAATGTGATTAAGTTAGATTGAAGATTACTTCTTAGATATGTCCCAAAGTAATTTGTTTTGGATCACTGTCATTCACAATGGAAAATTCATAATCCTTCTGAACTTATGGTTCCAGTGAATTGTTACTGTCAACTGAGCATCTCACAACTACTTTTTTCCTAAAGATGAGGACTGGGGCGATAAAATAAAAGCATGTTTAGGAAGATTGTTGGAATTTACTCAATTCAGAAGAAACTGAAACTCGGTTTAACCACCTGTTTCTGGTATAAAACAGATGACATTACTAGGCAGGAAACAATTCTTTAAACTTGGATTTTCTATATAAACAGGGTCTGATATAGTGGGATTTATTCCTTATTAGAGGGAAAAAAAAAATCAGTTGGGTTTCACAAGTGCTCCTATGTGTAAGCAGTTTGTGTAGAGCTGTCTTCTTGCATGTCTAACCTGGCTTACATCTTAACTGTAAAGTACCTGATGATGTGGCTTTTAATTGACAATCACCCAGTCATTTCTGCGCAAGTACCAGACTACGTTTCAGAACTCAGATTGGCAGGTATGAAAGATGAAAAGCAGAGGACAAACTGTTTTCTCCTCCCCAGGTTATTTTTCCTCACTTTTAAGTGCTAAACTTGACCTCATACCCACTCAGAGAAGAGCACAGCCAAACTCAGCTCTGAAAAGTAAGAATGCCTGTGAGGAAATGACCAACAGAGGCCTTTGCAATTATTGATTTTAAACTCTGCTCTGAGCAGACTACCAGAGCAAACATTTGTTAACTGTACTGAGGGCATGTCCTTAAGAAGGTGTTGAAATTAAAAGAGCTGCTGCTTAGTAGATGTGTGGCCTTTTCTTTTGCATCCTAGAGTCAGCACATTTCTGCTGCTGCTATTTGAAATGTAGCTTGTATTTGTTCAAATATGGAAACCTGGCAGTGTATAGGTGAAGCATGTGTCTCAGATATTTTTTTAAAAAAGAATCCTTGAGCTTTGCTGAATACTATTATGGATCTTAATTATAAAGCACAGTGAAATTTTTAAAAGGTATTTATTCAACAATTACAAAACAAATACTAAAAAGGATGAACACACCAAAGCTTATCCAAAATGCTACCTGTTTTTACAACATGGATTTAGTTCAGCCTTCAGCTGTGTTAACTTCAGATGTAAATCTCTTCTAGATGGTATCAGAAGTTCACGTGATTTCGGATGTCATTGATTTGTTTCACCATTTCTCTTATGTGTTCACCCCTATAAAAAATCATAAAGTTACTTAATATAGAGGGTCTTAAGAATTTAAACTATCTATTGAAACACATCTAAGAACTGCAATGTTAAAATTGAACAGCTTTTAAAAAGGTGTCAGGTTGATGGCAACACTATTTACTACATGTGATTCAACTACTGAATTTTTTTTGTATGTGTAGTGCTGGGAGTGAACTCAGGACATCACACATGCCATGCAAATACTCTGCTGTTGCCCTGTTCCTAAGCCCCAGGGAACACTTGTAAACATATTCATAGGAAATGTTTTTGAGCACACAGCAAAATTGTATTATAGGAAAGTTGTTGCCATTTTCCATCTCTTAAGTTTCTATCATACAAATGCCAAGACTTAGGATTTACATTCATGTGCTAAAGGATTCTCAGAGGGGAAAAACACCTGTTCACAAACTAGTTCAATCCCTGGAAGCTCACACACAAGGTATGTCTGTGTGTGTCTTCTTTCAAAAAAATTTATATTGTTTATACAGAATCTGTATTCAGGCAGACTGGCACTTGGCACACTGCCAAGGCAAAACCACCTCACAGCAGTAGCTAATTGGGAAGCATTTACTTACTCCTCCTTAAGAATGGACTGAATGCACTTGCGCTGGTAGGCACTGAGAGTAATAGTAGGTTTCTGAGGACTCTGCACTTTTTCCATCTTTCTTTGTTGATAATCTTTTTTCATAGTAACCTTAAATATCAAAAGAACATAGATATTTTAGCTATGGTTTACAGTACCTTTTTTATGGTTTTTACAGTACCTATATTTAATGTTTGTTTAGTTGATTTTTTGAGACCCAGAATATTATCAAAATCACTAGTAACTACGATAACCTTGAACTTCTCATCTGTCTCTACTCATTGTTGGAATTACAAGGTGTGCGCCTCCATACCTGCTTTTATGCAGTACTGATGACAAAACCCAGGGCTTCACATGTGCTCGACAAGTATTCTACTAACAGGGTTACATCACATTTTATGAAAGTATTTTCTACACAGTAAGGTAAAGGTTTAAAAAAACTGAATTTAACAACCTTGGACCCTTTCTTTACCTGTTTGATGGCATTGCCCAAATGTCGAAGTTGATCAGGTATCAGCTGTAATTCTTTCTTCATGTCTCTCTCACTGTCAGAGAGAACTGGAAGCTGAGTGTGAAAACTATGAAGTACTTTTTTCATTCTTTAGAAAAGAAAGCAAACACAACTTAAGACTGCTAATTAAAAGAAGCAGACTCACAAGTAAAGTTCTAATTGATGAATCTCATGTCTGAGGGAATATTCCATAGGATGGACTGGGGGGACACCATCATGTCTTCCATAATGTACACTTTGAAGGAAAGGATTTAGTTCGGAAGGTCTGTGAATATCAAGAATTCTTTTCTTATCTCTGTTAAGTGCACAATGACTTAATATGGCTGATCAACCTAAAAAGGGAACTGAATATTTCATGGCCTACTGACCTGTTCATGATATCTTCTTGTTTTTCTTTGGCTTCCTCATATTTGTCAGCTAAGCGCTCAGCCATTTCACGTAGACTTTTCCTAAGAATTAAGAAACTCTTGGGTGGGTCCATCTTGGTATGGAAACCATCTGATATGGTACAAATCATACAAGTAATCCATCATAACCAATCATTGTTTTGTATTTTCTGCTTCTCTGACAACTTACCTCTCTTCTCGACAATAACTGAGATCTTCTAGTTGTTTCCTTTTTTGGTCACATAATAATTTGACCCTTTAAGAAAAAGTTTAAATAGAAGTTAGATCTAAGCAATTATATGGCACCAACAGGTTACCATCTAGGATCTAGTTGACTATATGCCATCCTACCTCCTCTGAATTTCCTCCTTGGCCAAGTCCTGCTTAAGAATGTACTGTTCTCTGAATACTTGAGTGGCTCTGCTGATGAGCTGAAGACATTCTTCAGGAGGAGGCGCCAAATCCTTTTCAGATGATCTTGAAAACATTGCTATCATTAGTCTCTATAGACAATTAAAACAATTACAAACAGACTCAAGTCACAGCTATAATTTGTCCTTTTTAGCACTTTCTCAGGTGCTGCTTCCATAGATATCTTCATGTCTCTTATAATCCCACTACAGTACGAGGACAGAAAGGTTGAGTAGTAGTGATGAAAAGAACACCTGTCTAGCAAGCACAAAGCTCTAAGTTCAATCCCACTTCCCTTAGGAGAGAGAAGAAAGATCATTCTTCCAGCTTATATGCCCCATATCCCATACTTCAAAAATGCTGGATTGGCAGCACTACGATGCAAAATGCTCCTGATGTGCTTCTCGAAGGAATCTGGAGATTCAGCCAGAATCCGAAGGGGAGATTCTGCCACTTCAACATCTTCTCGGGTACACAGCAGGGGAGGAGATGCTGGATGAACTGTACTTCTACAAGATAAACAGACAAATCAATGTCTGCCATAGAATTATTTCTTCTATTACAGGAACACCACATTTTCCCAAAACTTTTAAGGACATACGTTAAAAGGCAGCACAAGAACAAGATAAAAGTCTTGAGAAGTTAACTATCCTTCCATTTTTGACTCTTGCCACTTAATCCATCACAGCCCTTTGTTTGCAAAGGACTCAGGAACCAGTACCACAAAAACCTCTGAGGGATCAAAAAACTAGTAATAGGTTTTTTTCTTTCCGTCACTTCCATGCCATCTAGATGGAGGACCTGGAAACTTGTGGGTCATGGGGCCATGGCTACATTGAGCAAGCACCAGAAACATCTAGAAAGCCAGGGTAATGGTTGTGTTCATCATTGCAGGACCCAAACTGACAACAAATACCATTCAGGTTACTTTGGGAATGCTGGTAAAAAGCATGACCAAAAGAGGAAGTCAGATCTTCCTAATTGAACCTTGATAAAATGTGGACATTGGTCAGTGAAGAGACATAAGTAAAACACATCATTGATGTGTTCTGGGAAGTGAAGCTCCCTAAGCAGCCTGCCATTTGAAGGCCAAATTCTTCAGGAGAGTAAGAGGTAGAATAAAATTAAGCCTGTCTATTCTGGTGGTTGGAAGCCCCACAAGGAGGTTCATTAAATGCTAAAACAAGTTTTAACAACAAGAACTAGTAAATAGTTTTTAATATAAATAACTGTACTTGGTCCTATCTAATTGGAGCTAGTATTTGCAAAGATAATTTCAGAGAAACCTTGAAATGGTAGCTTTGAAGGCAACAATTTATTTTGTAAATTTTAAAAATGTTAACCTTATAATACTTTTACAGTCAACTTTTACTTATGGCGTTGGTATAAATTTCGAAGCATCCAGGTAATTTTAATCCTCTTTGGGATTGTTATTTTTATTCTCAAACTATTGTGACTGGGTTTTATATAATACAGGTGAATAATAGGATTAAAAAAACAATGCTGAGACACTGGGAAATCCTTTCAATTCTACATATAAGCAATATAAAATTTCTAATTATTTTTCCTTCCCCATTAGTATAACTTGTCAGTCTTTAAAGAGCATGTGAGACTTCCTAAGGGCAGTGGCTTAAAGTTTTTTTTTTTTTAATTATTTATTCAATTGTGCGTGTGTGTTAGAACCACGGCCGAATTTGGGAACCACAATGGACTGCCTCCACCTCCTCATTTATACTGCCTTGGATTCACAGGCTCCGCCCTACCAGGACCAGAAGCCGAGGGGTCTAGGATCCGAACTCAGGACCTTCTGCCTGCAAGGCAGAAGCTTACCGCCTGAGCCATGTCTCCAGCCTCCTAAGGGCAGTAGTTTAATAACAATACTTTACACTATCAGTGGATAAAAAAAACATGCTCTGAACTAACAACAGGAGATCATGGGGTCTGACCCTTCTGTGACTTGGCTTTCTTAAGCTTTTCCTGCATTTATGAAACTTGACCTTACAAAGCTGTTAAGAAAGGAAAACAGTGGTTACAACTTAATATTTGAGCTCAGCTTTATACCACACTCCCTCCCCTCCCCTGGCCCAGACTTCCCCTATGTCACAGCTGTCTGTGAGTTGTGACCTTGGCACATGCATACATTCTTGAGTCTTGTCTTCCATTACATAGGGCTACTCCTTAGGGGATACTCAGGTGATTCCAGGAGGCAATATAGGAACACCACTTATATCTAATCCTGGCACATGATAGTCATTACATTTAATTCACAATAATAGAGTTCAGTATTTTAGTTTCTGTTTAGAGAAGAGCTCTAAATTGGGTACAGCCAAGAAATAAGTTCTATGTCGGCCTAGACTACAGAATGAGACTTGTCTCAAAAAGTCCTGAATCTCAGCTGTTGTTCATTAGAGTTGGGGACATCTTCCAGATGGCAGAAAAAAACAGTAATACCTACCCTGGACTGGGGAGATAGCTCAGTGTTAAAGGTGCTTGTACGTAAACCTGACAATATGAGCTTGTTCCCTGGAGCCTACATTGTAGAAGGGGAGAAATAACTTCTGAAAGTTGTCTTTTGTCCTCCACATATGCAGAGTTGACACACACACGTCTGTGCTTTCTCCCTGTCTCAAAAATAAATATCCACCACTATTCTAACTCTCAAGCAGAAGCCAACATACACTACACATACAAACTACTGAGGACATTTTCCTAGCTTAGATTTTACAGAATTATAGAATTCTGTAGAGAACACAAAATGGGACATACAATAAAGGCCTTATGAGGCATTCATAGGTACTGGTGATGCAAATCATTGTGGGTCCCAGGATATCTGGGACAATCCAGAATCCTCGAATTGGAGCTGGTTGCCTGTAGAGATACAAAGTCACAGTTAAGTTACAAGCAAATGCACTGGAACAAACAGCAAAGATAGGATGTCCTATCAGTTATTGTAGAACCACCCCAAATGTGATAACTTGGGAACTGGAATATACTGACAGTCTGAACCAAGCTGCCACTTAGCAAACTAAAGAGCATTTGCCAAGTTACTCAGGGACTCACTGAGTCACAGAGCACATTATTGTGAGGCACTCAAGGTACACTCAAGTTCACTATGTGTCTTTCTCACAAGTGTCTAAGTGTCTAGGTGATGAAAAGAAATTAAGATCTACCTCACATTATACATCTGACGAAGCCAAATACTTGACCTAAGATCTCATTCCTAGATCATTTCTCCCTTAGAGAAAGTGGAAACCAACCCTTAGATGTAACACTTGTCGCCATCAGCATACTCTACTACCAATCTCATATCCATTTTACTTCATTGTTCATACCTCTAAAGTTAGATACCTTCTGTCCCATTTTCTGAAGACTACTTGGAATAGCAGTTTGTGTGTGTGTGTGTGTGTGTGTGTGTGTAAGAGTAGCAGTCAATAATGGCAGTTCTTCCATATTACCAAATCACTTTTTGGGGGAGGGGGGTAAATGGGACACAGCCCTGGAAGTTTCCAGAACTATTGTCAATATGAAAGTCATCCACAGAAAGTATGTACACACTGTGTGACTTGTTTCCAGGTCAAGAGTTAGAAGGCAGGGCTGGGGCTTCATCTCAGTGATAGAGTGCTTGCCTACTGTGGAGAGGTTCAATCTCCCCCACCTCAAGAGAAAAAAAAAGTGGCAACAGCACCCTTAGAACCCTATATAGTTCCACTTTCACAATGCCATGCCTTTGCCTTCTGTATTTTATATATTCATTCTTACTAAGCAAGACTGTTTGTCTTTATCTGCTTCTGAAATTAATATATATGTTCCTATTTCCTTTTAAACGGGAAGAGTTTTCTGTCATGCTGTCATTACTCAACTCAAGCATATTGACAAATCTAGACCCTACGGCTGTCACTACCTGGCTAAGCATATTCAATGCTGCTATCCACTGCTCCTCTTAGGAGCAGCTCCTCCTGAGATCCATGCTAACGATCCTCCAGAAGTCTCCTTCCCTGACTGGGCTCTTCTGCCTGCACTCATGCCTTCCAGTAAATGCCGTTCCCTTGTCTTTCCTCAGGTCTCCTTTACTGACTTCAGACATTTTCCCAGGTAACTTATCAGAATTACCTGTCTACTATCCCCTTTTGGACCACCACAAACTCCAGACGTAGCTACACAACGGCTGTAAGACTCCTCCACTTACATGTCCTACAGGAACAAAAATCTTACCTCTTATCTTCCCAAGACTGCTCCTACTGCTATGTCTTAATTTTCACAAAATTTATTCACTTGCCTCAAAAAGAAACATCTAGATACTCAGTAAATATTTGGTGAATAAAGGGAGATCTCTACTAGGTACTATGTTACATACTAAGTAAGCAGGCACAAGGCCAACAGAGTCCATGAACAAAAAGACAGACTCACAAGATACATGTTACATAAACTATATTATATTACAAATGAAAAGAGATGGGAAATAGAGACTTCTTTGAAGAAGTGACATTAAGATCAAAAAAGAATTAGCCAAGAGAAGATGGAAGACTGAGTTGTGATATAGGAAATGTGGAATTGCCCTGAAGCACAGAAGGTTTTTGATAAAACTTCTGGTAAGTATGATCCTCTTACGAGTGAAGTGACATATATACACATGTATCTGCAATACAGAAACAATTGTTTTCTGAGAACACAAGAGAGAGGTTCTTACCGGCAAGGTAGTGGCTTTGTACAAAGAATATGCTCTACAAAGCATTTCTGTTCTGCAGCAAGTTCTTGTAAACTATCCTTATCTTCTTCATCTACAAAAGAATATATTATATACATTAATCAGTGCTCAGACAAAGTCTAATCAAATGTTTATTTGTTAAATGCAATTAAGCTCGTATCTCAAGTCACTGCTTCTCCATGATGACCTTCTGAAGCAAAAACATCCTTACCCTAATTATCTACATTCTTGCCCAAGGAGAGTCTCAAGTTCTCCTTAGACAAGTTTCCAAATGCAGAAATATTTCATTGAGAGCAATCGAGAAAGCCATATCTTTTTTATTTATTTATTTATTTTTCTGCTCATACAAACTTAGGAACCCCTGTCCTCTCCCTCCCTGGACCTCCCTGTTCCCTCCCCCGTTTACCCCTTCTTTTCCCCACTCCCTCCCTTTCTCCTAGTGCCCCCTCCCCCCATCTCTGAAACATCCTTTAATGTGTATATCAAACTTTCTTCTGGGTCCTCCTCTCTGATGAGGTGTAAGGACTCAGTGGCAATTCCTAGAACTCGCGAAAGCCGTATCTTTTGGTTTCTTCCTTGATCATACTGATTTTTAGAAATAATAACCTTTAGAAACATAACATAATACCACATAGTTCTCCAATTATAAAGTGTATTATTCACTTAGCAGGTTTTCAAGTAAGTTATCAATATTTGTTATTCTTTATAGCTGTATTTCATTGTATGGCTAGAGATTCTACTTTTTAATGCATTCATTAGAGTACAGATGCTTAACTTTTTGGCTTTTGGGCTATTGTGAATAATAATACTGCATAATAATGTTTTGTGAACATTTATGCAAAAGTATTTGTGTTGACAAGTTTATTTTTCCCCTAAGATTATATGCCTGGGGCGGGGGGAACCGCTAGACATACAGTAATCCTACAGTTAATGGTTTCAGATAGTGTTGAACTATTTTCAAAGTGTCATAGGCAGTTGTATTTTACATTTCCTAAGCAGTATTTAAGGGTCCCTATTCTTCTGCATCTACCTTTTCCATTCTAGCCATCTAAGTGGGTGTAAAATGATATTCAAATGTGATCTGGTAGTGTCTCATTTCTATAATGACTAATGATGTTGAGAATCTTTGTAAGCTGAGTGTGATGGTACCCAACACCTAGGAGGCAGGACTGTGAGCATAACTGAGAAAGATTTTCTAGATTAAGACCAACCTCTGGGCATGTCTGTGAAGGAGTGTCTTGATTGCTTTAATTAATGTGGGAGATGGAAATAGGAGAATCAACTCTGAAGCTGTCATCTTATTTTTTTTTTTTTTGGAGGAGCTCATGGAGAATTTTTATTATTAATTCTTTACATGTGAAACCACTTGGTCTTGGGCTTTTCTTTTGAGGTAGCTGCCCTCTTCCTTTTCTAATCTGATCCACCTTAATAGAAAGATGTCTTTTGTTTCTTAAATTATTTTTCATAGTTTGCATCTTGAAGATTGTCCATTTCTTCTAGGTTCCCCAACTGACATATAGTTGTTTAGTATTCGCTTATAATTTTTAAATTTCTATAAGCTTAGCAACATATCCCCTTTTGTTCTGATGGCAATAATTTTAGTTTTTACTGTTCCAGTCTTTGGTCTGCCTAAAAGCTTATCAGTTTTGTTGATCTTTTCAAAGAATTTTTGATTTTGCTGACTTTTCCTATTTTTTTCCTTCTCTAAAATACATTTTGACAAAAAGTGAAACACATTGACAAATACAAAGTAAACTCACCCGATCCAAGAAACTTGTGAAGTTTATGAATCCAAGTTAGTCCAACACTGTGTACCCCAGCTTCATGAGTACAGTGGTACCTTGAAGGACACTTGGGATCTGCAAATGAAATCATTAACGATTAGTCATTAGGAAAATAAGCAAAATTTAGCCCAGCAACTCATAAATACATCTGTTGAAGATAGTGACTGACGGTCTATAGTATTTTTCATAAATGGGAAACATGTCACAGTCTTCATAGTTTTTATTTTTATCTGAATTCCATTTTCCGATATATTTAAGTATCAAAAGAAGAATAAAAAATGTTATTTGCTAAATATTTTTGCTGTTAGATAAATCATCTATGCCTTTCAAATTTACTTAAAAGATGCTCAAAATTAGAGTGATTAAGGATGGTAGCCCAGGGGCTAGTGAGATGGCTCAGTAGATAGAAGCATGTGCATGAAAACCTGGCAACAGGACTTCCATCCCAAGTCCATATAATGAAAGGAGGAAACTGACTCCAAAGTTGTCTCTTGACCTCCACAAATATGCCATGGTTTTTCTTTCTCCTTTTTTCCCTCCCTCAAATAAAAAAGAATGGCTCTACAGAGCCATACAACTACTTAAATGAAACAGATAATGGGGGGGAGAGGGAGGTAATGGGCGAAAGAGAGGGAGGGAGGTGAAAGGAAGGGAAAAGGGGGGGAGGGAGCTAGGGGACGGGGAGGGGTGGAGGGAGGGAGGGGACGGGGTATGTATTAAGTTTGTACAATTGGGAAAATAAATAATTAAGAATATGGATTTGAAGAAAGCAGGAATATCTCAAAAAAAATGAAACATCAACTACAGTAGGTACTGAAAAAATATCGACATGAGTGCTCAGTAAATAGTTCTATCATATGAAATAATAACTATCTCATTTTATACCTGATTTTTCAGTATTGGTTTTTTATTATTATTATTTATTCAATTGTGTGTGTATTCGTGTGTGCGCGTGTGTATGTATGTATGTGCGTGTAGAACCCCACTGGCGAATTCGGAACCACCATGGACGCCTCCACCTCCTTGTTTACTCTGCCCTGGGGATTCACAGGCTCCGCCCTCCCAGGACCAGAAACGCAGGCCGCCCCCCCCTTCTGCCCGGCGTCTATATGTGGGGTCTAGGATCTGAACTCAGGACCTTCTGCCTGTAAGGCAGAGGCTTAACCCCTGAGCCACCTCTCCAGCCCCAAGTATTGGTTTTTTTGTGTGCATATGTGTGTGTGTGTGTGTGTGTGTGTGTGTGTGTGTGTGTGTGTGTGTATGTGTAGAGGCTCACAGGTTACTATCATTCTAGATTGCTCTACCTCCTTTTTGGCTTGGCTGTGCGGTTTCCCAGGCTCTGTCTTCCAGGGCTGGAAGGTGAGACAGACAGACATTTTCACCCAGCATTTTTTTTTTTAACCATGTGATCTGGGATCTGAACTCAGGTCGTTCTGCTTGTAAAACAGGCGCTTAACAATTGAATCATCTCTTCAGCTTCTGAATTTGTTTCACAATTGTATAAAATCATACTAATAGGTTACAGTTGTTCTTTATTTCAAACCAGTTAATTAAAAATAAGTATGTTCAAACTTTCTTTGGGTCTTGGTAAATAATCAGATGGGTCTAGCCAATAATATAATTCTGGGCTGGCCTAGAACTCAAGATCCTCCTATTTTAGTCTCCTGAGTAGCTGTGATTGCCCATGTATAATACACATTTAACTTTCCCAAATTTTTATTGCCATTTGTAAGTATTTGCCTTTTTTTTTTTTTTTTTGAGACAATCTGGCCTTAAACTCAATATGTAGCAGAGAATGATCTTGAACTTTTGATCCTCCTGTTCCATCTCTCCAGTGCTGGGAGTATAGGCACACACCACCAGGCTGGTCCTGCGTGGTTTTGGGGATCCAACCCAAGGCCTTGTGTATGCTAGGAAAGCACTCTGAGACACCTCCTCTACTAAAACTTTTTTTAAAGACTGAAATGAAATATGTGTATGTGCTAAGACTAAGGTAGCAGTAATAATCTGTAATCATCTAAATTAATTTTTAACATCTCACTTTTTAAATGCTTATCCACACACAGTTGTTATAAAGTTGATGTATTATTTTTAATTTTACATACTGGAGTTCTGACAACTTTTGAAACAGTTTTCTATTATAGAAATTTAAAGTGCTGGGCATAGAGGACTGTAAGTTGATGACAGTCTGGGCTACATACTAGGACTCTGCCCACTATCCCCCCTCCTCCAACTAAAAAAAAAAAATCAAATCAAGACAAAACAAAATCAAGCTGAGTTATGGTGGTTCGTGTTTGTACTAATTCTTAGGAGACAGAGGCAGGAAGATTATGAGCTGCAGGTCAGTTAAGGCTGCAAAGACGTTCTAGGCCAGCCTGAGCTACACAGCCAGACACTGTGTCAAATCAGTCAGTCAGTCAATCAATCAATCATCCATAAGAATCATTCCTTGGTTTGAACAGTAATGAAAAGTTTCCTTTCATTCGCTTAAATTTTTGACTTAAGGGTCCTCAGCCCTAAACAGGACATCTAATCTGTCCCCTACCCAAGGTTCAGAGAATATCATGGAGGTGGATGGGTAAGGCAAGAATATCCAGAATTTAATAGAGTCCACGAAAACCACAAGTCAGGAACCAGTGGACTAATACCATACAACTGAGGACCCCAAAAATCTCACCATCCAACAGAAGAGAATCTTCACATCCAACCCCTTTAAGATAAGTAACATTTTATTTTTCTTTTAACCTCAAACAATAGTCATTACAGTTTAAGATTTCTATACAGTACACCCAAAGCCTCATACATACGCACCCTTCATGGTCTTAACCATTCACCTCAACACACTTCTAAGGATCTAAAATCTGCCATATCACACTTATCTCTAACGCCTGACTAGTAAACTCACCGTATTTTATAATCTAAAAGCTGCTCTGATACTTAATACAAACCTCACATAACAAGCCTTAATAATATCCAATTTTAAACCTCTCAATCAAAACTAGACCAAAACTTTGTCACTCCCTTAATCAGAGCAGGGCTTAAATAGTCCTTTGACATTACAATAACCTTATCCACAAAACAGCAGCAAGGAATTCTAGACTGACTCCTTTAACACACAGGAAATGATCACAACAATTGTCCCAAGTGTGGTGATTCTGTCAAAAGAGTCAAAAACACATGCCTAAGAAAGATACTGCAGAACAAACACAAAATGCCCAAGTCACACCATAAATCCACGAGACACAACAAAAACCAAGAAAAAAAAATCTGCTACTAAAAAAAATTGCCCCTATAATGATGGATTCCAACCAGAATAACTTCTTGGATAATAGCCAAGAAATTAACGACCAAGGTAATGATTTTCTTTGCTTTTTTCAAAAAAATATTTTACTTATTTACTCTGTGTGTGTGTGTGTGTGTGTGTGTGTGTGTGTGTGTGTGTGTGTGTGTATGAGAGAGAGAGAGAAAGAGAGAGAAAGAGAGGCAATGTGCATCCTTGTGGAGGACCAAGGGTGACTTCAGGAATCATCCTGGATCACTTCTACCTCCTCCTTGCTTTGCTCTGGGATTTCCCAGGCTCCTCCCAACAGAGCTGGAAGTACAGGCCTCCAAATACAGGCCTCCACCATTTCTGCCCCGTGTTTTACCTGGGACCTGGGATCCAAACTCAGGACCTTCTGATTGTGAGGCAGAGTCTTAACCCCTGAGCAATCTCTCTAGCCCCAAGATAATGATTTTCAAAGCCTGATTATTAATATGATCAAAACAATGAAAGAGGAAATCCAAGAAGCATTAAAAAAACCATACAAACCAATATGAACAGGAAAACAACAGGCACTTGGATGAGATAAAAAAGGCAGTTGAAGAAACAAAACTAGGCACAGAACAGCTGGAAAAAACCTCATGCAAAGATTAAATTTGAAATTAAAAACAAGCTAATTACAATCCAAAACTCAACAAAGAGTCTTATCAATAGAACTAATGAAACAGAAAATAGAGTATCAGAACTAGAGACAAGATGACAGAACAAATTTGTTCAAATAAAGAGGTTGAAAAAGGTAAACAAATACTTCAGAAGAATATTCAAGAGCTATGGGAACTTTGAAGAAGCCCAACCTGCACAAACACTTGTCACCCGGCACGAAAATCAATTTCAAAAGGATGAAAAACCTTCATATTAGACCAGAGACTATAAAAACCCTAGAAGAAAGACTAAGGAATTCCCTCGAAGTGATTGGCCAAGACCAACATTTTCTAAACAAGACCCCAATTGAACAGGAAATAGAACCAACACTCAAAAAGTGGGATCTCATGAAATTAAAGAGCTTCTGTTCAGCAAAGATACTGTTAGCTAAGCAAAGAGACAACACACAGAATGGGAAAATTTTTTCAATAACCACACATCTGATAAAGGACTGCTATCCAGAGTGCACAAAAAGCTCAAAAAATTAAACACTAAGAAAACTTAAAATTGAAATGTCCAGCAAATACCTTAAAAAATGTTTCACCTCCCTAGTCATTAGGGAAATGCAAATCAAACCCACCCTGAGATATCATCTCACACCGGTCAGTATAACTAAAATCCAAAACAAATAACAACATATGTTGAGAGGATGTGGGGAAAAGGGAACCTTCATACACTGCTGGTGAGAACACAGACTTCTACAACCACTCTGGAGATCAGTATAGCAGTTCCCAAAAAAAGTTAAAAATCAAAATGCAGTATGACCTAATTATTACTGGAAACATTCCCAAAAAATGCTTTATCCATATTCATTGTAGCACTACTCGTAATAGCAAAATTATGGAATCAGCCTAAATGCCCAACACTAGATGAATAAATAATGAAAATGTGTTACATACACAATGGAATACTACTAGCTATCAAAAGAATGAATGAAATTTGCTGGTAACTGGATGGAGTTAGAAGTTATACTGAGACAATTATTCCAAGAACAGAAAGTCAGAAGTCACATGTTCTTCCTTGTAAGTGGAACCTAGTACCAAGTTTTCATAATGACACACTCAAGGGAAAATCTCCCATTATAATTGCAAAGGAACATAACTCAGGGGGTAGGGGAAAGAATATCCCAAGAGAGTGGAGACAAAGGAACACAGTTAAATAGATCATTAAAACCACTGTTAAGACAAGCCCATAAGTACTGAGACACCTAGTCCTGTCTACTGTCAGTTTCCTCTTTGTCCACTATTGTTTACAGAGGTTTACAAGTGCTGGGTGTGAATTCCTTGTCATAGAGGAGAGAGGGTAAAGTTAGAGATTAGTAAGCAGGTGGTTGGTTACCTGGACACTAATCCCAATCTCTATTGTGTCCTATTCCTGTCCTCTGCGTTAGGCCTTTTCTTATACAAAGGCTTTTTCTTTCTTTTTAAAAAACAAAGTATTTTTTAATCTTTGGATAGGAGGGGATCTCAACACCCACACAGTATGCAGTTTACTGTAGCAGAAGAACAGCCAACCAGAATGCAGAGTACCAACAACCCTACAATGTTCACCTGGAATCAGGCTAGCCAACTCTATCCCCATCTTAAGGCTCAGAGAACCTTGCCAACAGGGGGTTGTAAAACTGTAAGAGCCTAAAGATGGGGAGGTCCACTGCTGGACAAGATACTTCACTCAAGGCAGGGCTGCTGCAGCCAGGAATTCACTACAGTGAGACTTGTCCTTACCAGACCTGTACAATGACTGACATATCAATATGCTCCTGTAGACTAGTGATGATCTCAATAATTTCAAGCAGTAGGAACCTTAGGGGCTAAGGCTAGACAGGTGAAGGGGAGTGCCCCTATTAGTGGGTCTGCCCAAGGAAAAGACCACTTGGTCTGCCATAGAGGCCTGAACTCCCACTAGAACAGATGATCCAGAGGGAACCCGGGTCCCACAGAAGCAGATGGACAAGAAGGGTGAAAGAGTGGGATAGACTGATGAAAGAAGGGGAGGGCCCAAGGACTGAAGAAGTGACTCGGGGTTAAGACACTACCTTGCAAGCAGAAGGTCCTGAGTTCAGATCCCAGGTACTATGTAAAAATGTCAGGCAGAAACAGCAGTGGCCTGCACTTCTGGTCTTGGTGGACAGAGTCTGGAAATCCCAGGACGAAACAAAAAGGAGGTAGAAGCAATCTAGAATGATTCCCAAAGTCACCATTGGTCCTCCACAGGGACACAGTGATTCTGACCTCTGACTCTCTCTCTCATTCTTACACACACATACACACACACCACATACAAAAATAAGTAAATAAAACAACAAGAACAACAAAAACAGGGCCTAAGCTGGCCTTAAAATCAGTGATCTGTCTCAGTACCCAGAATGCTTGGGTTTATCATCTATTATTATCAGGTAAGAAAACTGAGGGCCAGAGGCTGAATAATGGCCTGAACTACAAAGCCAGTTTACTAATGGTGGAGGTAGAACTAAAACCTGCAATATTCTAAATTACTGGTCACAAACTCCTTCTACTCAATCACCGTCAGTGATTGCATAGGCCATCCAAGATTTCTCTGTATTAAATAAAAGAGAGAAGTTTCCATACAAATCTGGTACCAACCGGGGCTGGAGAGGTGGCTCAGGAGTTAAGCCTCTCTCTGCCTTGCAGGCAGAAGGTACTGAGTTCGGATCCTAGACCCCACATATAGACGCTGGGCAGAAGCAGGGGTGGCCTGCATTTTTGGTCCTGGTAGGGACGGAGCCTGTGAATCCCGAGGCAGAGTAAACAAGGGGGAGGTGGAGGCTTCCATAGTGGTTCCCAAATTTGCCTGCGATTCTACACACATACATACATACACACATGTGCACACATGCACACACGCACAATTGAATAAATAATAAAAAAATTTAAAAAAAGCTTAAAAAAAATCTGGTACCAACCTAGACAATAGCTCAGTGGTTGAGTATTTGTTTTGCATACAGGTGATTCTGGGCCTGAGCACTAGCACTACATAAAGAGGAGGCAACAGTTTAATAAGTTTAGTAAGTTTAATATTCAAACTGTATTTGAGTATAAAAATATAATGTATTAAGATAATGAAGACAGGTACTTGTAAGATATCTCAGACCAAATTAACGAAAAAAAAAAAAGATACCCTAATACCAGCATAATCACAGAATACTTAACAATGAGGAAAGGTTTGAGAAATGCATTGTCAGGTGACTATTGCTGTAGGAATAGTGCATACTTACACAAATGAAGGCAGTCATAGATTACTAGAAATATAATCTTAAGAAATAGTTGGTCTGTTATTGACTGAAATGTTGTTATACAATGTATAGATATACTATCATTTGATTTTAAATTATTTTTTATTTATATTCTTTTAAGGCTTTACCCATGTATTTATGCAAAAGAATTTTTTAATTAATTTAAAACACACACATATATGCATCTGAATCATGGAATCTACTCTAGTTTTTTTTTTTTTTTTTGATGTGTGTACATGCACATGTATGTATCAGAGGGCACCATGTGTCCCTGTGGAGGACTAAGAGTGACACTTTGGGAATGATCCTGGATTGCTTCTACCTTTTTTTGCTTTACTCTGGAGTTTCCCAGGCTCTACCTTCCAGAGTTGTAAGTACAGACTGCTGCCATGTCCACCTGATGCTTTTACATAATATCTGGGATTCTGAACTCAGGACCTTCTGCTTGTGAAGCAGAGTCTTAACCCCTGAGTTCTCTCTCCAGCCAGTCTCTAGGGTTTTTTTTTTTTTTTCTAAAGACAATGTCCTTGAACTTCCTACCGCAGTATTCTGAAAGCCAGAATTACAGGCATGCATTACCAAGCCAGAGAAAGGTACTTTAAATATCCGGGTGATTTCACACTAAGAGAATTTTTAGTCTGTCTTGGAAAGAGAACACTGTGTAGTGACTGAAAGTCCAAAAGAATGTAATCAACTTTAGGTCAGAACCACAAAACAAATAAGATGACAACCTGTGAAAATAACAGTATAAATATGAAGGGATGAAAAAACACTTAGTGTATATCTTACCTTTGTGAAGTTCAATTGGACAAGAAAAGTCAGAACCAAAAGGATCATCTTCCCCAGATGCCAATTTCAGGGCAAGCTCCAACTCAACACATTCAAACACGTACAGAGAAGGAATGAGGTCAATCCTGGAATCCCAGGACGTTTCTGACTAAGAAAAAAAAAAGTACTGTAACTTTGATCTCTTATGGTCATTTGAATATGTACACAAATTCAAGAGGAACAAGAAGCTGGGTGGGTCAAACGGTACTTTCGAATTCTTCATAATTCTAACTCAAGCAGTATATTGTAATCCTGAAAACAAATTTTAAAAAAGTGTAGTTAAAAAAAAAGTTTAGTGATTCAAAGGTTCTTTGTATTTGTTACCAAGGACTACAATAGGGTCAGAAACTGAATTACTTGTAGTGTTTAATAAAATCGGTGAATTTTTAAGAATTAGTCTTAAGAAAAAATATTTTTCTGAGCATTGTACAATTTTTATGCATAATTCTATTTAATTGTAAATGATAGGCTTATGCTGTGTGTTTCCACTGATTAATCAAAATAAAATTATAAGATTTTTATATTTTGTGTTCAACTCCTACTACAGTTTTCTATAAATTATTTTTTTTTTTGCACATGTACACCCCTGTGTGTTGTGTGTGGACAAGAGGGCACTTGTGTGTGTGCCTGTGGAAGTCCAAGGGTGACATCAAGAATCATCCTGGATTGTTCTATTTCTTTATTGTTTTGCTCTGGGAATTCCAGGCTCCTCCTTCCAAGGTTGAAAGTGTATTTCCATATGACATTTTTTATATGGGATTTGGGGATCTGAACTCAGGCCTTTTGGTTTTGAGGCAAAGATTTTAACTCTGAATCATCTATCCAGCTCTATAGTCTTAACAGACTACTTACAATCTTTGTAAAAACAACGATAGAGAAAAATTTTAAGGGTATACATGTAATTAATATACTGACTTCTTTGGAAGAAATAGATATAAGTGGCTTTTAAAATAATTACTTTTCTAGCCATAAAAGACGAGCCATATTTAATGTTTGCTGCAGAACTAACTTATGAAAAAAGGTACAAAAAATAAGTAAATGAATGAGAAACTGGGGGTGATGGCTGGTGCACACTTATAATCCCAGCACTGATGGGAAAGATTGAGGTAGGAGGATCTCCAATCAGAGGCCAACTTGGTCTACACAGTGAACTCAAAGCCAACTCAGCAACATAGTGACTCCTTGTTTCAAATATTAAAATGAACTATAAACGTGTGATTTTTTTTATTATTTATTCAATTGTGTGTGTGTGTGTGTATAGAACCATGGGCGAATTCAGGAACCACCATGGATGCCTCCACCTCCTTGTTTACTCTACCCTGGGATTCACAGGCTCCGCCCTACCAGGACCAGAAACGCAGGCCGCCCCCGCTTCCACCTGGCGTCTATACGTGGGGTCTAGGATCCGAACTCAGGACCTTCTGCCTGCAAGGCAGAGGCTTAACCCCTGAGTCACCCCCTGAGCCACCTCTCCAGCCCCTCAAGAGTACTTTTGAACAGTGGATCATGGGGCCTTGTTTTCAAACATGCCATCTGTGTTTGTGTTAGGCAAATCCACGTTTATCAGGAACCTGGCTGGAATTCATTTGCATTAGATGTTCTGCTAGGAAATGCATAACCAGACTTAACCTTCTCCGTGCTCCTTGTGGGTTACTTTTCTCATTTCTCATTTAGGCTTATGTATTTTGGTTATTTTTTAATGTAGAAGTTCCAGAACACATGAAGTGTCATGTGTAAGCTTCAATTCCTCATATTAAGCATTTGAATTAGGCCAAGAAATATACCTGATTAGTAAAGCTATGAATACAGTAACAGTATTCCACTTACTGTTTGATCATCTTCTTCTTCCCCCTCTAGTACGACACAGTGATAAAGCATTCCTGATTCAGTTGCAATCACTAAGATGTTGGGCATACAGGGTAAGCAGAGAATAGCACAAGCATCATAACCATAGTTATCTTCAGCTGCAGGATGCATAGGCAGTGGACCTAACAGCTTTCCAATATTTCCAGGGCTAGGGAAACAAAGAAATCAAATCATACACAGCCTAATTTGCATCTTCATTACTACACTGACACTATGTTGGCAAAGGTCAACGATATGATTCTAGCTGTTAAATTCAAAAGGTTTAACCTGACTTTCCACTGTATTATCAGTGATTAACAATGATTGTTGCTTGATATCCTTAACAGTTAAGTAATTTTGTTTCTGGTACTTATCCCTAACCATCTGAATATACTTTTCTAAAGTACTTTTCTAGAGCGGGAGATGGCTTGGTGTGCTTGCGGCACAAACCTGACAACCTGAGATTGATCACCAAAATCCACATAAAGGTGTAAGGAAAGAACTCACATACTCATGTACACACATACATACAAATACTAAAACTTCAAAAATCTTGAAAGTCAAAAAACTAACAAAAAGAATTTAGTTCATTTGATGGGAAAGCAAATTACAAAGCCTACAACTATAAGAAAGTAGCTAAACTATCTATGACTGGTTTATGAAGCAAAGAGTGTCATATGTCATGTTAAAGTAGCCAGAGTTTTCTGTTGGGTAATGTATTATAAGAAGTTCAAATCAAGAGTCATACAGCTATACTTGCAGGGCAAGTGGGTGGGTGTGGTGGGGTATGTATATCTTTATATATGTGGTAAGCAAGCCCAGGTGATCCTCCTGTGTTGGCCTCCCTGAGCTGGAATTACAGTTGCAAATTACTACAACCAGTTTTATTATTACTTTTTTTAATGTGGGTGTTCGAGATTCAAACTTAGGTCCCAATGCTTGTGCAGCAAGGATTTTTCTAATTAAACCAGACATCAATAGCCCTTGAGGTAATCAGAATGATCTGGGCAGGAGATGAGATTCTGTGCATAAAGTAATAGTGAAAAGGGTATAATATTTAAGAAGTTTCATCATATAATGCATTCATTGCATCTGCAATGTCAAGCCTTTATCTTTCCAATCTGTATCATTTAGTACAGTGGAGTGGAACCACTTTTACTTGATTCTGTCTAGTGAATTCTTCAAGTCCAAGCCTTTCCCCCCACACCACAAGTATTTATTGATGGACTGAGGAGTACAATTTTAACAGGACAATAAACAGCTAAAACCTTTGAAGTACCTAATAGATCAGTATCAGATAATTCTTCCCTTATATAAAATTCCTATATCATTTGATCATAAGGTCAGATGGAAACTTCATAAAGAATTTCTCATTATGCATGCTTGAGTCCAAACCTTTATACTGCCCTTTTCTCAAGGGTTCCAAAATGAACAGACATAAGCATTTACTTCTTTCACACCGTGCTATAGTGTGCAGTTTGGTTGAAAGCCTTCTTGAGAGATAAGGAATCATGCAGCTGGAACCTTGCCTTTAGTCTTCTATATCTATCTCTGTCACTGACATTCAGCTCTAGACCTCTACAGTTCCATATGGGTCCCAGGACTGCAACCATGCTAAGGCAAGTGTTTTTCCTACTGAGCTATATATCACCAGTCTGTTTCTTTTTCTTTGAGACAGAATCCTATATAAGCCTAGGTTTTTGAACCTGTTATCCTTCTGCTTCAGCTAGAGTGATGCAATTATAAGTGTGTGCCATCGCTCCTGGAACTTTCCCTAAATTCTTCTCCCCTATTCACTCTTTTACCATGGTGAATGATGGTGCCTCTCTATTTATAGCCTTCTTCATTGACTCTCATTGTCCTGTATTTTCAAATGCCCATGCAATATTTCTATTTTATTGGTTCAACATTGCCTCACAGGGCTGAAAAGGTGGCTCAGGGATTAGTTCTCTGCTTCGAAAACAGAAAGTCCTGAGTTCGGATCCCAGATCCCATGTGAAAATGCCAGGCAAAAATGGCAGAGGCTTGTACTTCTGGCCCTGGAAACTTCAGAGGAAGGCAAACAGGAAGTGGAAGCAATCCAGGATGATTCCCCCCCCCAAAAAAATTACTGCCTCGCACTGACCAATTGCAAAAATAAATCTTCTCATACACAAGCAGTATCCCTAATCTATCTTTTTAATAACTCAATCCCTTATTAAAAGGTAACTAACCCTTACTTGACCCTTCCTTTGCAGTATCTTACTATTTCATTTCTCCCTCTGCACGATGGTCACCCTAGTTCACACTTTTCCTAGACTTAATCTTTCTCACTTCATTCCCTCAATATCCAGTCTCCTACTCAAGTACCATCAATGGCTTCATACTACACTATCCTTTTAGAACACACACTCCATCTTAGCTAAGTGTGTAATTCCATCCAGTTTTCCCTGGACAGGTAATTTTAGCTTCATTATCAAATGATCTTTATGTGAACTTTGTGCTGCACACTGAGATGTCAATTGGAGAACCTTGAACAGCACTTGAACTTATTTGCCTACTCTGCTCTAGGATGTCTTTCTGACTAAAACAGTCTTATCTTTTCTTGATTCTTCATTTAATCCTGCTTGATATCCTAAATCCTCCACAAAATTTTTTCTTAAACTTTATTTATTTTGCATGTGTGTGTATCAGACAGCACTATGTGTCCCTATGGAGGACCGAGGATGACTTTGAAAATCATTCTGGATTGCTTCTACCTCCTTTGTGCTTCACTCTGGGATTTCCCAGGCTCTGCCTATCAGGGCTGAAATGCCTGATTCTGCCTGGTGTTTTTACGTGGGACCTGGGATCTAAACTCAGGAACTGCTCGAGAGGTAGTCTTTAACCCCTGGACTATCACTCCAATCCCAAAAAATTTTCTTTAACTTCTCTAATGAAAATGGTATCTTCCTTTGTGTACATTTACTATGTCCCAGTACTGTGGAATGGGTAATTCTATGTATGTATGCAGGACTTTTCATCACAATTCAGAAACAAGACACCAGATCACACCATCCATGTGGTACCATATTCACATAATGTAAGTAGTTCTTTTTAAGTTAACCAGATTTTGTAACCAAATCAAGTCATATATTAAACTACACAACTTACTCAAATAATATGAATGTTGAAATGGAAGGTCAAATGATTTACACTACTGCTTCAAATATGTAAGCCAAGCATCTGAAAGGCTACTTACTTCCACAATCTCACAAATGTGGATCTCAAGTTCAGCTGTGGCACTGAAACACAGGTGAGTTTTCATTCCAGATGAAACACTACATCAACTTACCCATGTAACAGACTAACATATGTAAGGAAGGTCTCCCCGTTTTCATATAAGATGTACAGTGGGTAGGCCAATATTTCATCTTTGCCTTTTTGCCCAAATATATTCTTCGAGACTGCTGCCAATGGTCCAAAATCAAATGCAACTGCTGTCTCTCCTAGAGATGCTGTATATGCCCTCCTACAAAGACATTTAAAAAAAACTTGTTGAAAACAAAACAAATTTCCACAATGGAATGAATACACAGAATTTTTTTTAAAATTTACATTTATTTGAGTATGCAGGTGTGCATGCACGTCACAGTTGTATGTGTGGACACCAGAGGACAACTTTAGAGGTCAGTTCTCTCCCTTCACATAGAGTTCTGGAGATCAAGTTCAGGTCACCAGGTTTGTGTGGCAGCACCATTGCCTGCGGAACCATCTTGTCAGCTCATAACTTGCTATTTTTCACTTTACTAAATACAAATTCTATATATAAGTCAGAAGGAAGAATCTGTCTTATGACATCTATATGCATGCTATGACATATGCCCCATCTGATATGTGGATGATAAATTAATTTTTAAAATTATGATTATGAAGAACATTCAAGTACAGAAATCCTTATAAAATTGAAAAAGATCACAGAATTATTTAGTCCTATTTTAATTCTGAAACAGTTTAAATACAGATACACAAATAACAAATATGTATATACATAAAAACACAAAATGAAAACATGAAAGCAAGATGAATTTACTGATTCCACAAATATTAATTACTACATGCTGTTCTAGGTCCAGAAAATATATTAGGAAATTAAAAGCCTTACTCTCTATTGAAACAGACATTAATAAATAAGTGAAAATATTAACACAAATTCAGAAAATGATTTGTTAGTTTTGGTTTCAGACAGAGTCATACAATGTAACCCAGACTGGCCTTGAACTTGTGTCATCCTCTTCCCTTAGTCTTTTAAGTACTGGGATTACAAGTGTAAGTCACTAATAAAGAAATAGAACATCACTTACATAGCCTCAGCTGACCTCAAACTCATTTTAAATGTATGTATTATTAGAGGTCACTATGTGTCCTTGTGGAGGACCAAGGGTGACTTCGGGAATTATCCTGGATTGCTTCTACTTACTTCTTGCTTCACTCTGGGATTTCCCAGGGTCTACCCACCAGGGCCGGAAGTGTAGGCTCCCACATTTCTGCCTGGTGTTTTTACATGGGACCTGGGATCTGAATTCAGGATCAAATGTTTATCTTAAGGCAGAGTCTTAACCCCTGAGCCATATCTCTAGCCCTGACCTCAAACTCTTGATACTCCTGCTTCATCCCCCCAAGTGCTTGATTACAGATGTGTGTCATTATGCCTGACAAAAAAATGTTACAAAGAAAAATAAAGCAGGGAAAATGTTATTTTAAGGTAACTTAGGTTGTATAACAGTGTGGCTAGAATGTAAAGTCCCCCATAGGTTCATGTGTTTGAATGCTTAGTCCCCAGGTGGTATCATTGTCTGGAAAAGTTGTTAGGAGGTGGAACCTTGTTGGAGGAAGTATGTCACTCTGCCTTCTAATTGTCAATTCGTTGTTAGCCAGCTGCTGTGCCTTCCCTATATGCTAATGCCTAAGGAATAGCAAGGAGGCCAAGGTAGCTAGAACCTGGAGAGTCAGGGGAAAATGAAATTGGAGAGGAAGTCAGCACCAGTAAGCACTTCACCTGCATTGCTGCTGATAAATCACCATCAAAACTGCTTAAGGGAACAAGGGGTTTATTCTCTTGTGATTGTCCGTTTACAGTTCTTACTCCAGCTTGGCAGAAGAGCATGCTCTATCACCAAAGGGTCAAGGGAACTGGCTGCATCATATCCAAGTAACAGCTGAGAGAGGAACAATTTAAATTTGCCAGACCAGCATGTCTGGCTAAGTATACAGAAGGATGCCCCTTTCACAAGCAGTTCCTTCCATTTTATTGCCCTGCCTGGGGACTGGTTCCACTTATTATAGACTGGGCCTTCCCCATCAGCTAGATAATCTCCTGCAGGTTCACTCTGGGTTTAACTCAACTACTAATTCTCTACAAATGTGCCCAGAGCTCAAACCCTTAACCATCAAGGGGATACCTGTACCTAACTAAGACACAAAGGTAAAAATTTAGAATCTAGTGGGATGTGGAAAATAGGCAGAGAGAGTGTAACTGACTGAATCAAAAGTATTACTTAGGCTGCAGCACTGAAGACAGGCTACAGAACACAACGGGTTTCCAATTTTCTCCCTAATACTTGTATCTCCTTTTTTTCCCACAACAGAAAACATATTGCTTGTATAGTCAGGAAGAGAAACCAGCAAAACCATGCGCATTATAGATCTTAAAACTTAGAATAACTGGTTTTCCAAAATGATTCTAATTCAACAAAAGGTTAATGAATATAGGCAAAATACAACCAAAACTTGGGGATGGAAAGATGGCTCAGAAGTTGTCTCTGCCTTGAAAGCAGAAGAACCTGAGTTCGGATCCATATTCCATTTTTAAAATGCCAAGTAGAAATGGTGGTGATCTACAAGTCCAGAGCCTGGGAAACCCAGAGCAAAAGCAAAAAGTAGGTAGAGCAATCCAGAATGATTCCTGAAGTCATTCTTAGGCCTCCACAAGCATATACAGTGCACTCTGATATACAAATACACATATAGATACAGATAGACACATGCACATACGTTGGAAAAAAAAAAACCCACCACTCGACATGGTTTAAATGGTCAACATCATCATAAAATATTTAAGTACTATATCTTAGTTTATCAAATTGAAAGGTATGTGATATCACTACATAAGAACCAAGAAATCACAAATAAAGGAATTGCCTGAGGTAAACAATAATTGAGACAATGGACACTAATAAAATGTAAATAACCTTTGAGACATGAAAACCTAACCACTCAATTTATCTAATAACAAGAGAAGTCAGGCATGATGGCTTCTGTCATCTCAGTATTCAGGAAACTGAGGAAGGATGACTGCCACCAAGTCTGAGGCTAGCCTGTACACAGTAAGTTTTATGCCTGCCTGAGGTACAGTGTGAGAACATGTCCTCAAAAAGAGAAAAGAAAGGGCTGGAGAGATGGCTCTGGGCCAAGACTCTGCCTCCCAAGCACAAGGTCCTTGAATTCAGATCCCACGTAAAAAAAACAAAAAAACAGGTCAAGTTGAAGGTCCTCAACAAGACTGGGATTAAGTTTATTCTAATTACTTACTTTGTATGCATGAATGTTGGGGAATCATTTAGTCTTTAACTATAGTAAAAACATCAAAGAATATATAAATTTATAAAAACAAGAAGTAAAGAATGAATAACAGGACATACGATGGGAAACTAAATTGTTATGATTAGCTTAGTACTCAGTCAGCAGTTCAAGACAAAGCCAGACAGGGGCTGAAGAGATGGCTCAGGAGTTAAGACCATGTTACAAGCAGAAGGTCCTGAATTTGGATACCAGATTCCATGAAAAAATGCCAGGCGAAAATGGAAGCAGCCTGTACTTCTGGCTTTGGTGGATGGAGCCTGGGAAATTCCAGAGGGCAGCAAGGAGGTAGAAGCGACCCAGGATACCCTTGGTCCTCCACAGGGACCCACACTGCCCCCTCTCCCCACACAGAGTAAATAAAAACAAACAAACAAATAAATGCCAAACAGAACAGGCAGGGGAATCTGGGAAATTTCAGAGGAAAGCAAAAAGGAATTAGAAGCAATCCAGTTGATTCCTGAAGTTAACCTTGGGTCCTCCACAGGGATACACAGTGCCCTCTGACACACACACACATACACACACAAATAAATAGTATTAAAAAAATAAAAAAAAAGCAAGAATGAAAGAAAGTATCAGTAAGAATGAGTACTCACTCTGACCTAGCCCACTGTTGAGCTGTATCCCCAATACAGTGAGCCAACTTTATGCATGGTCTCATTCATTCTGAACAATAATCCTACATAATCCTGAGCACTGTTATTTTTTATGTTTATGGAAAAGAATCATGAAGTTGAAGTTTGATGCAATTAGAAAACTTGCTCAGATGTCACAGGCAAGCAGCAGAGTCTAGATCAGAACCTAGTTGGGTGTACTGATAGGAAAGGCAAGCTCCTAACATTGTATTTACTGCCTCTGATCTAAACATTGTACCTGTCAAGAACTTGGACAGCTCTGGAAATGTGTTATAGAACAGAAAATGTTCTGCCCCCAGAAACAGGAATAATCCTCGAGGTGGCTAATTCTCCACTTTGGAGATGGATATGATGAAATTTAAGCTGGTATTCTGTGACTTCACACCATTTAACTAAAACTTTCAGTTGTAAGAAGACTAAAGAGAAGCAAAATAGTTCTCAGGTAACAACTGACTCTCCAAAGAAGCAGGTATGAATCTATTCTAGGGAAATACATCCCCAGTATAGGTTCTCAGTATTCCCACACATTAAAATCAAGTAAATATAAATTCACAGCAAGAGGTCAGCATCAATAAAGAAAACAATATGATTTTAGGTCTCGAAAGAACAAATACAGATTTGAGTCTTCAGCCACTGCCACCACCATTATCAATGCTAGCAGCAGCAGCAGGAGGACTTCAGAAATTGAGACTATCAAATATGGAAGAAAAATGCATACAACATTTAAGAAATACAGTTGAGAGAAACAAAAACTAAACAAGACTATAAGCTATGGCCACCACAGAGATATGTAAATAACTAAATGCAAAAAATATTGCTATTTTGAATTTCATTCCAGGTATATACACTATGTGACATCATGAGTAGAATCATCAGAAAGACTGATGAAGAGGCCAGAAAAATAGGGATTGTGAGTTCAAAGGATGATTGATTTAGTGGTCATAGTAGCTAGTAACATGTCCTTACAGTTGGTAAGAAAACAAAAAGAAGTCAGGATCACAGGAGAATCAGAAAGACCAATGTGCTGGGACATTGGAAGCTGGTCTGGGAGTTCAGAAAATCTGCCTTTAGTCCACTGAGTGAACAAATGGTAGGTCTCCAGCTTAAAACTTTGGACTTTTTACAATTTTATGGTATATTTTTATCGAAGGTAAAGAATCAATCACTCATTATTTTAGAATTTTCTTTAAAAAGTGAACAAGCTAATAGATATGGTAATATTCAGATTTTTAGCTTCTTGCTACAACTGCCTACCTATTATATTACTAAAAGCATGTTAAAACTTACCTCTGGGAATATCCTTGCTGTTAAAATGACATTTACAATTTCAGTAAACTAAGAATTCAGTGATACAAATAAAAACTTACCCTTTATTGAGTATTAAACTTTCTTCTTCTGCCTCTGAAAGTACAATTACCTTAGTGGGTATCTGGGGCTCACGGAGAGAGTAAATCCTAGCAATCAAAAGAAAAGAAAATGACACTTAAAATTATTTCAAGCCAGGTACAGTGGCGCCTGCCTGTAATACTGGCACTCATGAGGCTGAGGCAAGAGGATACCTTGAGTTCTGGGGCAGCTGGCGCTATGAAGTTAAACACAGTCTCAAACGCAAAATAAAATTCTCTTTCCTTGCCAAAAAAGGCATTTTTCTCTCCATCTAATCAATTCTTAGGAATTTTCCTACTAATCAGTAAACTATTTCTTCATCAAAAATCTTGCTATTCCTAGCAGAGTAATCTATTTCCTTTGTTTGACTACTTAAGAGGAAGGTTTCTTTGGAACATGAAGAAATTCTCTCTCCTCACTAACTTTTTTTTGGGGAGGGGGGAAGGTATGATGTTAGGAATCCAAGAATTCAAACATATTAAGCAAGCCCTCTACTACCACTGAGATACAACCCTACCTTTACCGAAATTCTTTGGGAACCTAAACCATACCATTGTATTTTACCTTTTATGCTCTGAACACTCAATTTTCCTTGTCTTAGTCATGTTACCACTACCCCCAAGTTTGCCAGCTTCTCTTTTATTATGAAGATATTAAGTCCCACCAAAGAAGGAACCTTATCTTACTCTTCTTTACATATGAAAAACATGACAGAGTGACATTTAACTTTAACCTATAATACATGTTTTATTACAGGAAGATCTGCTACCCTGCCAATCTATTTTTTCAAGGAAAAGCATCACTACTGTGTTAATCTATTTTCTCAAGGAAAAGCAAAAAGGTGAAAAAAAATTTTACCCTATCACCTTAATTTAAAAACAACTTTTTTCATAATATACCTGACTATAGCTAAAGAGGAAACAATTTTGTTTTTCCATATTTCATTTTATTGTGTGTATGGGCATGATCCTGTGTTCACATATGTGTTGAGACCTGAGGATGATACTAGGAATCATCCCTGATTGCTCTTCTACTTTTATGTCATTATTAAAAATCCAACGTGTATTACTTAGACTTCACTAAATAACAACTTGTCTCTCTTCAAAACTTGGTTTATTCCATATCGTAAAATGTTACATAAGTAATAAAGGTTTTTAAATATTAATTTGATTTAACTGAATACACATTGTGGCTTTTGTAGGCACCTCCAAGTATTGGGAACACATAAATACTGTACTGTCACACTGCCGGGAAACAGTGAGAGAAGTATACTTAAGCAATGAATGACAATTTCTCTTTGCCTTGAAATTGTCAACAAGGTCCAAGACTCAGAAAAAGAGAACCTTAAACTTGCTGCCAGCTATCTTTAGGGCTTAACCTGGGCTGTACACCACTATCTCCTTTTTTTTTAGCATAAAGAATGGCTAGGAAGCAAGAGTACCCAGAAGTCCTTGGAAGTACAAAACAATGTTACAATGCAATACATTTGTTTCCTACCCCACTTTTTCATCTCCAACTCCAAAGGAAGGAAATAAGGAAAAGTAAGACAATGTGGTATCTGTAATAAGGGAAAGTGATGCCTTATTTTCTAGCTAAATGTTCATTTTGTACTAGAACATATCAACCACTAAGGAAATTCTTAGGTGAATCTGCATGTCATATCTGAGGGTTTAAAGGCATGTGTTCACTATAAGTTACCAAATTTTCTAGAAATTTTAAAGGAGATGTATGCTAAAGCAACATGAAAAAGAACTATATATACTAACATCCCTGATTATCTGCAACCCTTGGAGGGCAACAAAGGGACACTGGCAGTTCTTGTGGGTCACCAGGAAAATCTAATAGTTAGAAAGACAAAGGGTATACCAAGTTTGGGACTACTCCAGGATCCAGGACATGAGCAGCTAACAGAAGCCAATGGAATATAGACCTTCTCAGCAATGGAGGGAGCTGGAAATTAAATAATATAGTCTAAAATACATCCCATTTATGCAGAGACAAAAGAGTTCATAAGCATGTGGAACTAGAGAGTAGGCATAGCTCCTCATGGTGGTTGGCAGGCAACTGGTTAAAATTTCACCTCATCTACCAATGAAAGGGTCAGAAATAGAGCTTTGAAAATGGCTTGAGGGCTGGAGAGATGGCTCAGGGATTAGGACTCAGTTTCACAAGCAGAAAATCCTAAGTTTGGATCCCAGGTCCCATGTAAAAACTCCAGGTGGAAATGGCAGTGGCCTGCACTTCTAGCCTGGGAAATCCCAGAGTGAAGCAAAAGGAGTCAGAAACAATCCAGGATGATTCTCAAAGTGACCCTTGGGCCTCCACAGGAACACACAGTGCTCTCTGATACATACATATGCACTAGATAGACAGATAGATAGATAGATAGATAGATAGATAGATAGATAGATAGATAGATAGATAGATAGATAGATAGATGAATGAATGACTGACTGGAGATCAGAGTTTTAAAGTGGACACTATTCAGTAACTAAAAATAAGGAGAAAGCTTTGCATCTCCATTAAGATGCCATTAAAGAACCAGCCATCAGTCATTCAGCGGGAAAGAAGTTTTTGGCAGAGCAGGTGAAGTAGTGACTAGAGAACTTAAACTGAAACTTCCTCTGTGGAGTCCTCCCAATAAACTTCTTACATAACACACATCCAGAAAGTAAACTAATAATCTAAATGACATTAGGACTTTTAACTATTTAATCTGGTAAGAGTGAAAAGCTTGGAAAGAGCTTTAGAAATTATTAAATCAAGCTGGTGTGGTGGCTTGTAAATGTAATTGCAGTACTCTGATCAGATGTTTGAAGTTAACCTGGTCTGTACAGCAAGACCCTATCTCAAAAAACAAACAACACAAGCCAATATACTCTACAATAAATAAAAACCCCACAACAACCTGGGCCCAAAAGCAAATACCTGTAATCTTAGATACTTGGGAAACTGAGACAGGAAGATCACAGGTTGAAACCCAGTCTGGACAATTTAGTGACCCTGTATCAAAATAAAAAGTGAATAAAGAACTAGGAAAAACATGCCCCCACAGGAGTAGACAAGCCAGAGTGAACCCTAGGGTTCATAGAAGCATATAGGTAGAAAGGTGAGAGGTAATGGGAGACAATGGTGAAGGGAAGGGAGGGAGGGAAAGTGGGATGAATATTCAATATGCTTGTAAAAAGTAGAAAGAAAAAAAAAAAACAGGAAAAACAAAACAAACAAAAGAGCTAGGACATGGCTCAGTAGTAGAGTACTTACCTAACAAGCATAAAGTGCTAGGGAAAGTTAAGCTAATTTTGATCAAATCAAACCTGTTCTTTATAAACTGGAAACACAATCCACCAAAAAAATTGAAGATTTCAAAGATAATGGAACATGAATGAAAATCTTCTCATTTCTAGTTAAACTATTTTCCTTGTGTACATGTCACCAAAATGACATGATGAAAAATTTTGGGAAAGATTATTCCAACAGGGCACACAAATCAGAGTATGAAAAAATAGAGGAAGAAGACTAGCTAAAAGAAATGGTAGTAATTAAGGCATATTAGTTAGGGCATTTAGGTGATTCTTACAGTTGAAAATCATTTACAAAAAAGACAAGCAGACAAAAGCATTCCAACATCCACTCACTTGTTACCTTGAGCTATATTATCAGCAAGCAGGTAAACAGGAATAGAGCCTTTCCATTCATCAAGGCCCAATGAAGATAAAGAGGCTCACCTTATTACATTGTCTGATGTTAGCAGCACTATGTGGGGATCCAGCATTTCACTTGGGTACCAGGCAGCATGCTTTAGAGTCAGAGAAGTAGAACTGGTGAAAAATCTCTCAGCAATTGGAGTGGTACTAAAATAAAAACAACAACTTTTGAAAACATTTGTAGAACTTCAGTGGAGAGACTAAAGGAAAGTGTATTTTAACACTACTTTTCTTCCTTCACATTTCTTTCCCTTGAATCTTACTGAAAACATTCAAAGAACCTAGCTAGTCATTATCAAAGAATGAAAGTGAAAGTATTTTATAAACTGTGGCAATATGTTTTATAATGGTATTTTGTTGTACTTTAAAACAAAAGAGAACGAGCAACCAGGTACACATGTGTGGAGGTCGAGCAAGCTGGTACACATGTGTGGAGGTCAGAGGACAACTTTTAGAAGGCAGTTCTCATTTCGCAATATGGGCTCTGCGGATTGAATTCAGATTGTTCAATGTGTGCACAGGTGCCTTCAGCCACTGAACCATCTCTCTGCCTGCTTTTGGTTTGTTTTTTGAGAGTGCCTGTTTGCTTTGTGATTCCAGGTTGGCCTACTACTTACTATGTAGCCCAGGTCTTGAACTCACAGCCTCCTGATGTTGGGTAACAGGTGTGCACTACCACATCCAGCTTACAGAGTTTTTTCCAATGTTTTTGATACTGCCTTTGATTTGATCCTTTTACCAATGTAGCAAGGAAAACTACAAGGATACTTACTATCATAATTATTTTGAAAATTAAGAAGCAGAAATTTAGAAAACATTAAGCAGTATGCGCAGACTCTCCTTGTGTTGTAGGGTTAAAGGTGGAAGTCTTTTCAGTACCCTTTTCAGATTCTCACTTTTCTGATTTAAAAAAAAAAAACTATATAAAAATAAAAATGAAAGCTAGTCTGAGTGTCACTTTTATAATGACATCATCTTGAGGTTAAAGCAGGAGTACTCAAAGTTTAAGGTCAGTCTGTCCTGTCATCCCCCCCCAAAAAAGCCTAACTTCCAATGAGAACAATGTGATAATTCAGGCAGAATGAGTTATGTCCACATACCACAAATGTCACATTTTCTTGATCACACTGTGGAATGCTATACTTCATGGTAGCTTCCTAAATATAATTTAATAACTGTTGGTCTTGGAAACAATAATAAATGGAAATACAACTTACCTACAATTCACTGTTGCTTTTCCACCTTCAAATTCAGAATTCTTCCCCCATCTTTTAGGTAATTCTAATACCATAAGTCCTTTTATTCCTATAAGAGCTACATGATGTTGTGTTGGACTTAATAAGACTTGATAAATTTCAAAAAGAGGTGGATTTATGCAAAGCAATCTCTGAAAATGATAAGAAATTGTTCAAAATAGTTGATTTTAATGTAAATATACTTGGAAGTCACTTAAAACCCACAATCATACTTTAATTTTCTATATTTACAGGATAACAAAGCTGTATGTATAAATACTATTTGTTTATTAATAAAACATTTTAACCATTTGTACTAGAATATTACATAAAATATTATCTACTTTGATAAAGACTACTATGCTTAAGTTTTAAATTATCTCTGATCTTGTGGCCCTGGCATAAACATAGGTTTTTTTGTAGTTCCACTGCACCCTTTCAATGATTCTATCATAGTTCCTATCATCCTACATTCTAAATGTTCTTTTTAAAACTTGCCCTCTGACATAACCTATTAGGCATCAGAGAGTTGTCTTCTCTGTATTCCTAGCACAGCATCTGACATGATGCTGATTCTGAATACTTAGTGAATAAATGAATTCAGAAGTATTTATAAATAACTTATAAAAATAATATAACAGAATGAAGAACTGCTTCAAGAGCTTCTACAATAAACAGAATACTGTTTTATCTACATGGACTTGATATAAAACAGTGATATTTTAAGGGAGTTCTGGTACAATGTGTTAACATAATACATTCTCAAAAAATTTCACTATTTAACCTATTCCTTCTCTCATGACCAACTCAGATTTTCATTTTCTTTTCTCTCTTTCAGTAATAAATGAGATTGTCAATATATTATTTACCATATAGAGAATCACTATAAGCCAGAATCCTTTTGGGTAAGACTGTTCTGTCATGAGATGCCTACAGACTGCTACTGATAACTCTAAGTCCATATGTTCGTTAGGTTCCTATTGTGAATTTTATTCAAACTTGTGGAGTTTTTTTTTTTTTTCTACTTTGTCAATATTTCTCTCCTTCTGTTCCCTATATTTAACCCCTACTTTACTTTCTACTTGATTTTGACAAGTCTAATTCAAATCAAAGGTCACCTTGCTTCTACCCCACACACATTCAATAACAGTACTTCACTGGTGAAAATCACAATATTTCGGATCTTGTTTTTGTCTTTAAAAACTACTCATGGAGCTGAAGAGATGGCTCAAGGGGGTTAATTTAAGCCTCACAAGCAGAAGGTCCTGATTCCATGTAATGGCAGTAGTGGAAATGGCAGTAGCTTGTATTTTTCCTGGAAAGTGGAGCTTGGGAACTCCAGAACAAAGCAAAGAGGAAGTAGAAATCCAGGTTGACTCCCGAAGGCACCCTTGGGCCTCCACAGATACATACAATGTCCTCTGATACACATACAGACAGATGCAAAAATAAAAACTAGTTATTTTAAAAAAAAATACTTAAGAGTTCAAGATTTTCTATTTTCTTTTTAATCTCTGAGTGTTTCAGATTCTGGAGGATTATAAAGACAGTTATCAATATTTTCTGGTATCTTATATGTTTAGCCACATTGGACAAACAAAAGTAAGGTCAGTATAGCCTCTGCCTTCATGTTTATAGTTTAAAAAGAAGACAAGGATTTTTAAACAATTAAATTATTAATGCACTAAGTGCTACATGAAGAAAGCTATTAGAACACTGTAACCAAGTATGATGGTGCTTACGTACACTTCATAACTACTCAGGAGCCTAAGGCAGGAGTATGTGGATAGCCTAAGTACCACAAAGCCATAAAACAAAACAAAATAGTTGTGGTGGCTCAGGCTTGTAATCCTACCACTTAAGAGGCTGGGAAAGGACTAAGAGTTCCCAACCAGGGCTGGAGAAATGGCTCAGAGGTTAAGTCTTTGCCTCAACAAGCAGCAGGACCTGAGTCCAGAACCTAGATCCCACATAAAAATGCCAAGCACTTCAGGCTCTGGAAGGTGGAGAAATTCCAAAGTGGAGCAAAAAGACGTAAAAGCAGTCTACCTGGATGATTCCTGAAGTCGCCCTTGGTTTTCCACAGGGACACACAGTGCCCTGATGCACGCACACACATACACACACAGAATAAAAAATAAAATAAAATAAAATAAAATAAAATAAAATAAAATAAAATAAAATAAAATAAAATAAAATAAAATAAAGGGTGGGGATGGAGAGATGGCTCTCAGGGTTAGGATTCTGCCTGGCAAACACTTAAAAAACAACAGGCAGAAATGGTGTTTTGGGCTCTGGTGGGGAACCTGGAAAATCCCACAGGAAGCAAAAAAGGAGGAAGAAGCAATCCAGGATGATTCCCAGGTCTCCCTTGGTCCTCCACTAGGGACACACAGTGCCCTCTCACACAGATTAAAAAAATAGATAGACAGTAAGTAAGTAAGTTTGGCTTCTGAATGTTAAATTAAAAAAAAAAAAAAAAACAATTCCCAACCAGGCTGGGCTACATAGTGAGTGCCAGGCCACACTGAGGTACACAGTGTCACCCACAGACAAGCGGGGGTCGACGCCCCATCGCTCCGAGTGGCACATCGGCGCCGCGGTTTCTCCCGACCAACCCACCGAAAACTGGCAACTCTGCAGGCACCCCGTCCCTCGACACTGCTTTTCTGCGGGGGCACCCAACGATCGGTGGTGACCGACCGAGCCCGGGTCCTGCCTGCGCTTCTCTGAAAGCGACGCGGTCCGTGTCCCCGCTGGAGGGGGCACGAAGGAGGAGGAAGGGGTGTCCCAGAAAGGAAAGTGGGGTGTCTGGAGCGCAGGCACACTACAGATCGTAAAAACAAGAATTCCCTCCGCCCCCTGAACCCCACCGAAAGAGCTGCGACGCCGGCTAGGGATGCGCTTTCCAGACGGCCCCCGTACCTGGTACTGGGAGAGCGGGCGCTCCTCGCCGCCGCCGAGGCCCCGGAGGCGGACGGCCAGGAAGGAGCCGCCCTCGGCGTCCCACAGGAAGAGCTCCCCGCCCAGGCCGAACACCAGGTTCCTCGTCAGCAGCCGCGGCGGCGGAGGCGGCGACGCGGGCAGGGACGGGGGCGCGGGTTTCTCGGCTTCCGCGGGACTCTGGCTTTTCAGTCCCTCGCGGAGCCGCAGGAAGACGACGTGGTTGGGAAGCCAGGTCTGCCACAGCTCGCCCTCGCCCGCAGACCCCTCGGCGGCCGCCATCTTGGCCCAACTGCTCTCCCGGCGGTTGCTCCAGCCCGCGGGCTGAGCGCGGCCAATCCGTGGCCAGCCGGGCACCGCTCCAGCCAATCACGGAGCAGGAGTCCCGGAAGCACGAGGCAAGCGCTGGGGAGGGGCGGGGCGTAAGGGGAGCCGTCCCCGCACGCCGGGAGCATCTTTGGGGAGAAGCCTAATCGGCAGCCCGTCGTTCGTTCTGAAGCCTGCATGGGCGGGACAGGGTCCGCCACGGCGCTAGTGTACATGCAGCTGTGGCGTTGCCAGAAGACCATAAAGAGGGACAGCGATCTACGTATCTAGCTAACTGTTGGACCTCCGGAACTTTCCCCCAAGGTTCACCTCCTGCAGTCCAGATTAGGTTGATTACACAACTGTCACTTTAGGTTCCCCCTCCCCTAAATCTGTCTCCGCTAGGAGTTGGCTACTAGAACACTTCTAGGATCCCTTCACGCCCTAAAACGCGATGAGAGCCCAGGGACTACAGCTCCCAGATTCCTGTGCGCGCCCCTGAGCGACCAGCGCCAGGAACTACAACTCCCAGAGTCCTGTGCGCGCCCATAAGGAGCCGGGCTTTCGGCGGCATCTCAGGCTGAGAGATGGCCGAGTCCTCGGGATCTCATCACCGACTGATGTACAAACAGGTGGGCTCGCCGCCCTGGAAGGAGGCTTTCAGGCAGGTGAGTGTGGAGTTGTGGCCACAGTCACTTTCCTGATCCTCTCGTGGCCCCCGTCCCCTGTGCCTTCGTTTTAGCGCTGCTTGTGAAGCGGGTCCCACGGAACACCTGGCCAGGGCGGTGGACTCGAACCCAAGAGTCCTGGCGTAGACCTGGGTCTGGGCACCACGTCACCACCTCCCGGGTTTGGGGCCCTCTAAGTGTGGGATTAGCTCAGGTGCTTTGTTTTTGAGTTCGTGTTTGTTTCAAATTTGAAGTGTCCTGACTACCTTGGCAGCACTGCCCGACACCACCACTGCCTAATACTGTTGAATAAGTAGGCAGCGAGGGAGAGGCACTCTGTATACCGGAGTCGGGAGAGTCAGATGTTCCTAGGGTTCTAAAGTCAGAAGGGCCCCAGTTAATGTTAGCCCACTTGTACTTTATCTGTCTGGCTTCTTGGAAAGTCAGAATAGTTCCTAGAAAGAAATGCTTGTCTCTCTTCAGGAATCGCTAAAGAGGTAGGTAGATCCCAGGAAAACACCGTGGCACTGGAAATACTGTGTGTACCAGGGTTTTTTGACTGTGAATATTGACATTTTGGGGTGGAAAATTCTGTTATGGAGGATGGTTCTGTACAGTGTAGGGTAGGCACTGGATATAGTATCAACTTCTAGATACTGACAGTTATGCAAGTAAAGTTGTGGCAACCAAAATGTCTCCGAATATTGACCTATGTCTTGGTTGAGAAACGCTGTTTTTTTTTTTTTTTTTTTAGAAGATTAAGGTAGAGTTTATTAGAGGAGAGAAAGGTTGGAATTCATGGACTCCAGATGGAGTGCCATGAGGGGCTAGGACATCTCCATGAGAAGCAGGCAGCTGGAAAAGAACCTATTGCACTAAAGTGCCATGAGGGGCTAGGGAGCCATGAGAACTCACGGTGCCTAGGCATGGAATTCATGAGGAACAAGGAACAAGAAACAGACTCATGGCACTCCGCCATGAATGTGGAGATGCCATGCCCCTGGCCACTGAAGAAGCTTGCATTAAAGATAAAAGTCTGAAATGGGATCTGAAGGTAGATTGTACTTTTACCCATTTGTGGATGAGGAGTTGGAATATGAGGAGTTCAATGTCTGAATTTCCTTTAATGTCAGAGGGTTCCTTTTTTTTTAATTGAGTTTTTTTTTTTTTTCTTTTATCTCCATCTCTCCCCCCTCCCCCTAGGGATGTCTTTCGAGAATGAGAAACAGCCGAGACAGGCTCCTGAGCAAGTACCGCCAAGCTGGAGGCAGCTTGCCAGAGCCGGGGAGAGCTTTGAACAGACTTCTGGTGCAAGAAGTGATGGAGGAAGAATGGAATTCTTTGCAGTCAATGGAGAATTGTCCACAGCCCTTGGCTCAGGTCAGGCTAGGTATATGTGTACCTAAGGAAACTCCTAGTGACCTCTTCATATCTGTTTATCCAAGTTCTTTAAACTCGACCATATCCCAGCTCCCAAGCAGAATTCCAACAGCTTTCAGGGACAGCAGACTTTTCTGCTTTTGACATTAGAGTTAGATTCTTTTGTTTTGAACATTCTATAATGCAAAACCACACAATTGCTGCATCTTTGCAACATAATCACTTTCTTAATTAAAAAGAGAGACATTTCAATCCTTGCTTCCACTCTTGGAAATCTTGACTCAGTGTATTTGCATAGGCTAGGAACCTCTCTTTTAAAAAAAAAAAGTCTTCAGAAACATTCTGTTTACAGTCTTAGAATTTAGAGCTGGAGTGTATGATGTAATTGGGTAGATACTAGATTGAAGGTGAGGCGTTCTGGAAGTCCTGTGTTGTTACTGACTTACAGCTTCACTCTGCTTTTTGAGTTCTAGTTTTCAAATTTATAAAATAGAGACGATAGCATGAACATTATGAGAACTGTGTGTTACAAAACAAAACTACTTTGAATCCATCAAGACACTGTATAATAATAGTTCCCTCCTCAGAAGCATCTACATGTTCTATTGTATAGTAAATATTTGGCTTTCATGATTGCACTTGATGCTCACAGTAGCTCTCTAGGGTATGTCTTATTCTAATTTTCCAGATGCTAATGCTTTCAAAGATTAGTCATTTTCATATGGCTCCCTTGGAAAACATTACTTAACTGCTACCTAGATTGCCTCCACCAATTCTGGTGCTGTTATTTGCCATTGTGTGGTCTGATCATTGGTTCCTAATTTAGTGTGATCACATTGGTCCTTTGTGCAGGAGGACTGGACCAATATTGTTAGGTAAATCTGGAATCCTCGAGCCAGCTTCCATGTAGGGATTTGGCATTAAATTGATAATTGAGTAGATTCTCTCTCTCTCTCCCCTCCCTCCTTCCCCATGCTGGGAAATTGAACCCACAGCTCAATCTCTTCTGAGCTACATTCCCAACACTCCTCTTTCTCTTGCAGTTGGGGCTCCCAGTGGACCTAGCTATGCTAGAAGAAATTGAACAAGAGCTGATTGATGAAGGTAACCCCAGCGGGGAGCCTTTCCTACCTATGCATCCTTTTCTTCTATTACTGACCTTTACCTTTACTAATCAGGATTAGTTCCTTTTCTTTTTTATACCCTAGTGCTGAGGATCCAAGCCAGGGCCTTGGAAATAGAGAGGAACACTAAAGCTATGTCCCCAGCCCTAAGATTTGTTCTAAACTGTTTTTCTACCTCAAGCATCAGAAGTCTCTGTTTTGACTCTGAATTCTTGGTTGTCTGTCTTCTCATCAGTAAGAGATTCCAGCACTTCTCATTCCACACCACCATTTTCTTTCTTGTGACTACTATTTTTAGACTAGAAAGGGGTATTCTCACAGAGGTCACATAAATAGTAATTGGCAGACCTGATAAGCAGAATTCATTTTGTGAATGCATTTTACATCTTTATTTTATCCTGCCTCTCCTGTTATAGGTCAGGCTGAACTGTTGCTTGTATTCATAGTACCAGCTACTGGGACAGTGTTTCAGGAGGGTGGGAAGATGCTTGAGCCCAGCAGTTTCAAGCCAGCTTGGGCAGCATAGAAGACCTGTCTCTTTAAATAAAATAAAAATAAAAAGCTGTATAATAAACTTGGCACTTTACAGTACAAGGCCAGACTTGTACTGTTGTTCTACTCAAATGCTGTCTCCCTTTTCTGTGATTTATTGATTCTCTAGGATTTTGTGAATACCCATGAATACCCATTTTTTAAGGGCCCATAGAATTATGTAGAGCGTATAATTTAGCACCTAACATTTTATTTTTATTCCATATAGCTTTATTTGATCAGGCTCTACATTTATTAGTAAAATAAAAACCACAGAGCTGTCCTCTAAGTACAGGGCAACCTTAGGCCTTTTGCCTTGCAGAAAAGGCCATCATCATTGAGTATGAGAAGAGCTTGCAGTTTGATGAAAATTGTCTCAACGTCATACTGACTGAGTGGGAGGCAAACCCCCTCATCTGTCCTGTGTGTACAAAGTAAGAATTTTCAAAATCTTTTCAGCATTATTGGTTCTCATCTCCTACTCCAAGGTGAGTGGGATCCCTTCACCCTCTAATACCTGAAAAAGTTTGGGGAGTCGAGTCTGGCTGCTACAATGATCTCGGATTCTAATTCTATTTCTAGGCACAACCTGAGAATAACAAGTGATGTGGTCATGTGCCAGTGTGGCGTGCATATCCCATTTCATGTAAGTTTTGTGCCACTTTTTCCTATGTATATCTATTGTTTTAAAGAATCTATGGTGTTATGTTGGTGGCAAACACACACATCTCTGTTACTTTACAGTTAGTTTCAGATGAGATCAAGAACATTCAGAGTCATCTAGTCAAGATTTGGCTTATGGTTTTAGATGCTACAGTCCATCATGTTAGGGGAGGCAGACTGGCTCCATGGAGGCTGGAGCATGTAGCCAGGAATCCTGGGTTGACAGAAAGCAGTTCAACTTTCAAAGCCTGTCCCTAATAGCCTCTGTCCACCAGATAGACCTCATGTCTCAAGGGTTCTGGAACCTCTCATGGCCAATTGTTCAAACACATGAGCATGTGGGGAGGTTCACACTCAAACACAATGTCGCTTTCCAATTTCATGTTCAGTAATGTCCCATCAGCCATGGTGAAAATTCATGTAGTGTAGAAATTGGCAAGCACTACATACCAGGGCTTGTAACCCTGTGGAAAGCCACTGAAGCTTCATATCTTTTAAAATCCCAGTATAGAATTGAAAACTTTCATAAAAATTTCAGTGAGTATGAAGTACTTGGAGTTTGGTGAAAATCATAAGATTTTTGAGCCACAAGACACAGCAACATTCAGAATGTTAGCGGCATTAATCTTAAAATGCTGGGGAACACTTTCGAAATGGAATTTGCTAAAAGCCCATTGCCAATTGGTTAAAAGTAGTAAATTATAAAAGTGAAATATATTATCAATGCCCCAGATAACTTAAAAAGAATTCCTCTGGGCTGGAGAGATGGCTCAGGGGTTAAGATTGCCTCGCAAGAAGTTCCTGAGGTGGGCAGAGCCTGGAAAATCCCAGAGCGAAGCAAGGAGGAGGTAGAAACAATACAGAATGATTCTTAAAGTTACTACTGGTCCTCCACAGGAACACACAGTGCCCTCTGATAAACACACACACATACACTCACTCTCTCACTAAATAAAATTTTAAAAAACCTCTAATATACAGCCCTGAGTTTGTAGTTTCATTTCTGTACAAGTGGTCAAACAGCTGTAGTGGCATGTGCTTGTGCTCCTGGTACTCCGGCTGGGACAGAAGGATTGCAAGTTTAGGCCATTGTGTGCGACATAGTGAAACAGGATAAAAACAAACAAAACAAGTCAATTATGGAAATTTAGGATTTCTCTCCCCATATTTTGCCCAATTCAACTACTTTCATTACTTTATTTACCTTTTAATTTTTTAAAATTCCTTGACAGGCTTTTAGTGTTTTAAAGGTTCAATTTCTCATAAAATGAATCTTTATTTCATCCCCTATACAGTGTTATCGGTTTACATTTGTGACTAGGTAATATGTAATTAAGTCATTGAGTTACAGTAACAAGTTCAGTTAGCATAAACAGATGCATGAAAAGGCAGCTGCTGGTTCTGGAGGATATGTTTGCTGGTAAGTGTGGAAGCAGAGAGGCTAGAAAGTAGCCCATTGGCTCTGAATGTGCTTCCTACTGTGAGTGGCTTTTTTTTTTTTTTGGTAGCAGAATGGGGAGAAAATTGGTTAATCTAAAGAGGTTATAAAATTGAGATGGAGTAGATGATCTTGGTATTTGAGACTGGGTCTCATGGCCCAGGCTGACTTCAAATTATGTCGCCCCCAAATGATATTGACTCTCTGATCCTTCTGCCTCTACTCCTCAGTGCTATGATTACAGGCTTGCTTACCACTTGTGGTTTTTCTGCTTTTATGAGAACCTGGGGCTTCACTGTAACATGCTAGGCAGGCACTCTATCAACTGAGATATATATATATCCCTAACCCCCTAGTCTTTAAAATTCCAAATCTCAAGCAGTCCTAGTGAGGCACTTCCACTGATTGGCATGAGGATTCAGGACTTGCCACCTGTTGATTATAAAGTAAGAGTATGTGTTTCTTCTAGTCTCCAGAGCTGACAGAGCAGAAGTTTCGTGCCTGTCTAGAGGATAATGTCAATGCGCACAGTGCACACTGTCCCCATACCCCTGAATTTTCAGTCACTGATGGAACAGCAGAAAAGCCCAGCCTTCTCATGAGCTGTCTGGTAAGCCTTCTGTGGGACCCACTTAGTTGTCAGCAGCTAGTTTTTAGTTCACCTTAGTGGAAATAATAGTTTAGCAATAGGTAAATGTTTAATATAATTTATTTCTTCAAGCAGTTGCTTCCTAGGAAAGGGTAGGTCAGCCAGTTGAGTGGAACATATTTGTAATTCCAATACTGGGGAGGCTGGGGGCAGGAAAGGAGTTTGAAGCTAACCTGGGTTATAAAGTAAGACTGTGTTTCAGAAACAAAAGAGTATAGACCACAATCAGATTAAAGAGCCAACCAATCCCTGGAAAAGGAAGAGCAGGTCTAAGGCTATAGCAGAGAATTTATCTGGGACTTGGGGAAAATCTGGCTGCATTTTGCAGCTGTGACCTTGGTTGGACTTCTTAGATCAGTTCATGGTCATAAAGCTCAGATGGCCAACCTGCCATCACTTTAACAGAATACAGGACAGGAACCACAGAGTAACACCAGTCTTGTCTTTCAGCAAGTCTTCGGAGGGGTACAAGGTTAGACTCTCGTCAAGTAGTAACTTAGGGGTGAGGGATAGGACTTTACAAATAGGCTTGAGTCACCTGTCTTAGAAACCATAAATATGCTGTGGAAACCAGTATTTCTCACGTATATGATATACATGATGAAATGGTAGTAGAGCTGCTGCAGAGCTCTGAAGTTTCAGTTTCAGATCAAGTTTTTGGAAGTTTGGGAAGAACAGTTAAAAAGAGAAGGCAGGTTGGCATCAATACATGCCTGCAGTCCCAGCTTGGGAGACTTGCCTACTTGCTGAGTGTATACACGGATTCAGCATGTTTTTATTGTGGACCTGTGGTCCTCTTACCTTGTCCTATCTGTGCCCTGCAACTCAGAACAGAAGTGCAACAAAATGAGTGGTGACAATTAAAAGGAGATTGCTAAGGCTGGAGAGATGGCTTGGGTAGAAAGCAGTAGCAGTAGGGCATCAATGGCAGCAGTGACCCCAGAGCAGACAGACCATTGTTGGAAAAGGGGAGTCACAGAAAGATGAGAAACCTGAAGGAAAAAGTACAAAAATATATGAAGATGGCACTACTTTTGGTTTTACGTAAGGCAAAGGACCATCGGGTCACAATTCAGTGAGATCAGGCTGGAGGGTCTTCAGCAGTAGAACTGGATGTGGGCTGCTGCTGTACTGTATAACAAACAAGAACCTAGAATTTTTGAGACACGACAGTGTCTGAAGCTGGGACGGTCATGGGGACATTATGTTGACAGGATGTAGTCTAAATTTCCCAGAAAAGTCAAACATATTCCTGTGAAGTCAAGTTTAAAGTCAGACAGGATTTCTTAGCCTTATAGTGGAGCTAAGTTGGCAAGGAATCACCCTTCAGCTTGTTTCTGCCTAAGTGAATGTTTGGTTCTTTCCTCCTCTGTGCTATTCACAATCTTAAGCTGAAGGAATCTTGATTGTGTGTTGAGTTCTACAAAACTTCAAGCTGTCAGATACTTGTCTTCCTAGTCACTGGGCTTGTGAAGGCAAGGTATTTGGTATTTCATCTCTAGGACTTGATTTTAGCTTCAAAGCTTCTATGGCTGCTGGTGGCTCCAGATAGTTGTCTGCAGGAACCCAGGTCTGCCGAAGGGATGGCTTCTTTGATGAAGTGTCTGTGAGCCCATAATGGTAACTGATCTCAAGTGTTACTGTCCCAGGTGTGGAATTCTAATAGGCATATATATGTTGTTACTGACAGCTTTAGCTACAAACTGAGCCAACTTTTCATGACTGGAAATTCAGCTCATGCTAACTTGTCTTCTGTTCCATCCAGGCTTGTGATACTTGGGCTGTGATCCTCTAGTCAGCATCGACTCACGACTCTAATGGGATGGAAACAACTCATTCCTTGAGAGGGGCACTACATACAAAGTCCTTTTATTTATAATTTATTTTGTATTAAAAAAAAAAAAAAAACCTTTGCAAACATCTCTGCTCTTGGTATTTTGATGTAGGGTGAAGAAGTAAGAAAATACAGTCTTGAAGAAGTTAATCAATTTTATTGTCCTTCATTGATATACAAAAAAATCTAGAAATAATATTTGTCAAGGGAAAAAACCCAATGAATAAGTGGGAACGTAACAGCAATAATTTAAACTTGCTAATCTTCCCCCACGATGTGAAGATGACAGCCACTTCAAAGCACACATTTGGTGTGATGATGCATTTTTTTCCATTGGCCAAAGCTGGCTGTAAAACTCAAGACCTTCAGTGTCTCTGACAGTCCTACTGGCTCTTAACAAAGCTTTTGAGGTCCTCAAGAAAGGTGATATATTCCTGGTGCTCCAGGGCTGTGCTGAGCTCCACAAGTTCATCTGCAAATGTGTTGTCTACCCCTCTGTCGGCAAGGAAATCCATCAGGTGGTCATACAAGGCCTAGAGAGAGTATTTACTAGTTAAAAAGATAATTTGCCAAATGCAGTGCTTCTTCTAACTCTTCTTGAATTATGCCCCCTCTACAAATTTCTCCACCCTCATCTTACCCAGCACTTACCCAGTCTAGGGAATCTGTATTAAGCGTGTAGTTAGTATCCTTCCATTCAGAGTCACCTGTGGCCTGAAAGCTAACCTCCTTGATGGAGAAGATGTCACTCTCAGCATCATCTTCTGGTCCAATCTGAGAAGATGCAGTAGGTAAGGCAGCTGAAGAGTACTCCAGAACAAAGGAGGCTCTGCAGTTTAGGCTTCTCAGCTTCTGACCCTGTTCCTCCCCACACCCACCTGCCTTTTGCTGTGGTTTAGAATACAAAGTATTTCAAGTATCTGCTGAAGGGGTCCAGGAAAGTCCCAGGAAGCACTCTTCCCTACAAACCTCATCCTCTGGATAGTGACAGTCCAGTACAAGCGCCTTCTTGCCATCAGTCTTTGTAACTTCAACCACGAAATTGGGAGTTGATGTCAGTTCCGGCTGGGGAAATGAGAACAAGTCAGTACATGCCAGTGTTGGAGGGGTCCGTAGGCCTCAGGTAGTTCAGAATATCTGATGGCTACCATCGTTAGTCTATTTGGAGCCAAGAATTCTGAACAGTATTCAACAGTCTCACTTCTGTTAGAACCCCACGTATTTTAAAAGTAAAACTTTACTGCTTCAAATGTTTAAAATAGAACACTTTATAGAAAGTTGTATAGGAAATAAAATTCTTAAACTATTAACAGAAATGTAACATTACAGAGTATAACATACAAAGGCAGAAATATAAGGAAATGTATACTACCCAAAAACATAACCAAATAGAACCCTACATTTTTTAAAAGACATGAATTTAGAATGAAGGAATCTGAAGTTCAGTCCCAGCTATGTATCAGTTAACGGAGCTAATCCACATTAGTTCCTCAACCTTTTGAGCATGTTTCTGGCTCAATATGCCACAGAGATGACCTAGTTATCTCCTCTCCCATGGCTGTTGTGGCAATCTTCCTGTGTCGTGGAGCAGGGTCAGAGCCTGGAACCCCTGGCTCTAGCAAAGTGGCCACCTTAACAGGAAAGGGCAGCAGGTCCTCTAGGACCATCTGAGGCCAGGGTCAGGGAGTTGTCAGTTGAAGTGGCAAAGACAAAGCTCAATAGGGACAGTTTTCTTTACACAGCCTCATGAGCCAGCAACCTAGGATCTCAGTTTTCACCTGTCCATGTGTTAAAACTAGTGCCTGCACTTCCTGTCTTTGTCAAATGCCTAGTGTTAACTGCTCACTTGTAATAGGAACATTTCTTACCCTGAAAACATTTGATAAACATTTCATCATAGGATGTGGCTAGACAGTTGTGATCTATTAAATCTAATCCTGTAGACTGCAATGTACTTGGCCCTTAGGAAAAGGGGCTACAACCTTGGAGCCAAAGCTTACCTGAAACCATCAATTCTACTATTGTACTAAAAGTACCCAGAGGACCCAGGAGGTGTGATCTTTGCTTCTTACCACTAGAGGAGTTTTAAAAAGAAAGTCTTCTTGCCTTTTAGAAATGATAGAAAAATGGCTGACTTCAGTATCATGAACTCACCTCCTGTTCCTCAACCTTCTGCCCTTGGGACGACTCCTCCTCACCTTCAAATGTTGGTGGGATGCTGTTGTTAATGTTGAAAGTGACAGTGATCCTAGAAAGGCAGGTGAAAAGAAACGTGTGGCTTTCATTGAGTAATACAACAGGTAACAGAAAGGCCTGCTTCAGTGAGATAAGCACACAGAAGTGCTGAGTCTGTATCCCAACTAGCTGCACATATAATGTACCTGTGGAACTACAGCCAACCTAGGTCTCAGTAAGCCTGCATTGTACCTTATGTGCCAGCTGCTAAGTCACATTAATATGCTTAAGCTGGGGGTGCAGCCATCAGGCCAGCATTCTCGGGCTGTCATGTGGCTCCTTGGGTCTTTCCAGGGAACCATAGGTAAAGTGAGCAGCTGAAAAACAACCCACTCCTAGAAAGAAGGCCTCACAAAGGAAATGCTACATAACAAATTCATCTTTGCCAATTATAAAACAGGACAGAAACAAAGTAACATTTTTTTCTTTCCTTTTTTTGGTGCAGGTCCTGGAGCTCAAAACAGAGCATACCCTGCATGTGCTTCACACCTCCTCCTCCCCCAAGTTACATCCTCAGCTCTTTCATGACAATTTAAACTGGCTACCCTACTTCTAGCAGGTCTTACCCGGCACAAGGGCGCACATTTAAACGCTGCTTCCTAGAGTCCTGCTAACTGGCAGCCTTGTGAAGCCACTTTGTCATAAGGGAGTTTCAGACAGATTTAACTATAAAACATGACCCGGAAGACATGGCTCAGGGTTTTAAAAGCCTTTACTTCAAAAGCAAAAGAACCCGAGTTCAGATCCCCAACCTATGTAAAAATGCCAATCTGCCAGTAACACTGACCAAGCTGAGCTCATGGGAATAAAGCTGCACTGAAGGCTCATCAGAGTAATATTTACAATGGCTCAAAACTGGCTACAAAATGGTTTAGGTGAAGCTACATAACACAAGTCAACTGAGTATGAGGAAAAGCATTATACACTGGGCCAAAACAGAACCTTCACTCCAAATACAAAAGCTAATGCAAAATGATTATGTTAACGTAAGAGCTACAACTATAAAACTCTTAAAAAAGCCAAATCTTTACAACCTTTCGTTATGTGATGGTTTCTTAGAGATGACATAAAATGTCCAACTGTGTGGAGTACAGACATCCAGCCTAGAGCCTCGAATATGCTAAACATTTATAAACCCCTGGTAACAAACTTAAATATATTGTTATGGTTTGAAGGGCTTATATTCTTCCTGCCATGTATGCAGGTCTTTAATCCCAATCAATGATATGACAAGGAAAACTATTGTCTTCCTGTAGTGTTAAGGATCAAATGCAGAGCTTCAATAATCGATATCCCCTAGCCTTGGGGATCAGAAGCTTTAATTCTTGTGTTGAGGTCAGGAGGCCTATAGTGTAGGATGTGATTAGATTTGGATAAGGTCATTAGGGTGGAATTCCCATGATTGAACTTTATAATACAGTGGCTTTTGAAAACACAAAACACTTCTTGTCTCTTGCTATGTGTACACTTCAGGACTCTGCCAGAAAAACCTCATCATTAGATGTACATGGTCCCCAGAATCATCAGTCATAATAAACCTCTCCATCCATTGAATCAGAGTATCACTATGCAGCCTGTGCATGCCTTGAACTTTCTAACCTTCATCTACCTTCTACTGTTGGGATCACAGGACACCATGACTGGTTAGACAGGTTTTCTTATGCACACTTTCCTGGTGTTTTTGGTGGGGGATCCATCCTGGGGTGGAGCACATACTAGGCAAGCATTTACAAAACTTCAATTTATATTTAAGGGAACTGTGCCCCAAATAAGGAACTCTTTAAAATTAACAAAAGGACAAATAGGCACACGGTCTGAGGAGACATTTCTCCAAGGAAGACTTGATTATGGGTGACCATAATATGAAAAAGTATCAGCATGTTTTAACAGGGAGGGAACAGACTTGGCAGTACATGCCTATAACCCCAACATTTAGGAGTCTGAAGCAGGATTTGGAGGTCAACCTGTGCCACACAGTAAGATAGATTCCATATCAAACAAACAGTTTAGGGAAGGGGAGAGCTTGGTTAAAACCTGCACCTCTCTGGATGCTCTACTACATTGTAACCTCATCCTCTTACTTGTATTTTACCTACTATAAACAGCCCAAAGGAGCCTATCAACTCTAAACCAGTTATCAAAATTTTATCAATGCTTTAAAAATTCCCAAATTCAGGCACAGCACAGCCTCAGAATGTGCCTACCATTCCAAGACTTCTTTCCATACTTTTGAATACTGTCTCCAAGTAACCAGCCTATAACAAATTTGTTTTGTGAGTACACTACCTGTGACTTCTGAAGCTGTCTAAATAAATCTATTGAAAATCATTTTACCAAAGTGCCAGGTGTAACCTGAGCTAATCTGGGGGATGGCCCAGGCAGGCCATTGGCAGGGTCATAAACTCTGCCTCCTGGTGTCTCCAGTCCCCTAAACCAGCACTTACGTTTCACCAGCAACTTTCCGCATTAATTTTGCTTCAGTCCCATTCACTTCCAGCTCCCAACCTCCAGACATCTTGGGAAGGGATTTATGCTTCTGAATTTTCTTCTCTTCCTTAATTTCATCAGTCAGGAAATCGACAAAAGCTTTGTCTCCTTTTAAAAAAAAATCCAAATGATTAAGAACGACTACCACCCAGGTTACCAATTAGAAAACAAGACTAGAGATTTCTAGTCTCTGAGATGCGGTGGTTCCTGGTAGACCTGGACCATACAACCTCAGTTTCCTCCTCTATAAAATACTGTGATATACTTTACTAAGCTATTTCTAAAGGCAAGCTTGTTACCATCTTTAATATGAAAAAAAAATTGCCAACTCCCCTTTTCAGCCAAGCCAAGAGGCATAACCACACTTTCAAACACAAGGGCCTTCCTTTAGTTATTTTAAAGAAACTATGATAAAGGTGTCGTCTGGCAGCTAGGCATTTAATTTTTTCTACTCTCGCTCTTCCGCAAAGAAACCCTCGGTGAGTCGGATCGCGATCGCGAGCGTTCAATCTTGGCTGACGATCAATCAATGGAATGGCGTCGGGGCGCCGGGTACTCCGCAGCAGTCCCGTCCTGGGCCGGGTGGTCCCCGCGGGGCGCGCACCCAGGCTCGCGCGCGAGCTCACCTTCGGTGTGCAGGGCGCCGCAGCCGCACGCGCAAGGCGCAGGGGGCTGCAGGAGGCCGGATCGCCGCGCCGAGCCCTCGCGCACGCTGAGGAGTCCAAAGGGCCGCAGACACGGCCGCGGCACGGGCTGGAGCAGCTGCCGGAGCGGCGAAGCGGGCACGGCCGCGCGGAGCCCGGTGGCTGCGGCGCCCAGGGCCCGTGGCACGCAGCGCAACAGAGGCAGCATCGCGGAGACGGCGACGGACACGTGCGGCTGGAAGGACGACCCCGGCCAAAGAACCCCGTGATCCGCCGCGCCGCCGGAAGCCCCGCCCTCGCTCGGGAAGCGCTTCCGACGCCGGCGCTGCGGGTCCCTAGGAGGGACCGCGCCCTCTGCTGGAGCCTCTGTGCAACTGCGCGAGGCCGGACTCCCGGGCTGCATCTGTCCAGCGCCGCTCGCAGGCTTCCCCGATCTCCAGTAGTGGGTTCTCAGACTGCGCTAGGCTCTTAATTCCTAGAACGTGCGCACATTCCCCCCACCCAAAACCAGGCTCCAGGGTCACGTGCCTTATGGAGTCTTGTTGAACCGTCCGGCTTTCAGCGGCTTGCGTGCATGCAAGAGGCACGCTTCATTCTTCGAGCATTGGATGGGTCCTAATGCAACCTCAGCTCAAGAACATCAGAAATTTCCCCAGGGCAGGATCAGTGATTAATTTGGTAACTATTCTCCATTTCCTCTTACAGTGTATCCAATAAAGAAATTAAGAATACATAACAATACCAAACAAGCCTTACCAATTAATGGCAGCAAAATCGTTTATTATCCAAACAGCTTTCTATAAATAAGAAAAGGAGGCAACAATGAAGTCACACAGATCATGTACAAGATTCATTTTTACAGACTTAATAGTCAAGTGCAAATCTGAGCATTATATACAAGAGCTGATGTTTTTATAAGTTATATTCAATACCAGTCCCTAACACAATCTAAACCCAAATCAAGTTGGTTTTGTTCTTCGGTTTTCTGCATTACAGCATTCTTACAAAATACAATATAAAAGTGTCTCCCCACAGTGTGGCATCTGTGCTCAGAGATGGCATCTTAGATGCATAGCGACAGTTCCATTTTGGAATCTCTCAAATGAGCACAGATATAGCATTAGGGTTTTCACCAAGGACCTGGCACTTGCAGTCGGTTGGTCCCCTTTGTAATGCGATGCTTTACTCTGGACAATTCACAGACCCTGGGAGAAGAGACCCCGAGACCAGCAGAGCTGCTGGCCTTCATTTGTCTACACGATGCTACTTATGGAATTAGTTATTTGTTCACTGGCAGATCACACAGGCCGGAAACGGTCTGTGATATGTCCAAAGAGTTCATCAGTTGAAGAGTAGATCAAAGTTACACTGCAATAAAATTGTGAAACATTTGACTTTCTTAAGTGTGCTGTCCCTGCAGCTCAAGATGAAGTCAGAAAGATGAAGTCAGAATGGCTTTTCCATCTGATGTAGTCCCTGAGCAGCTTTATTAAAAAGCAATAAAAAGCCAATAAAAAAATTAAATACAGTATTAAAATTCTATCACAATGTTATAGTGATAAACATATTTCTGTACAGAAATAATTAAAGCTACTTAGACTTTGTATCCTTCCTTGGAGAAAAAAATACACTTCTGGGAACTTTTCAGGTTACCTAAATGACATAAGTTACTCCAAGTTTTTTTTTTTAATCCAGAGAACATCTCTAGCTAATTTGCTGACAAACATAAATTATTAACTGCTGAATAATACCCCCCACACTTTTTTAAATTTTATTTTGCGTGCGTACTGTGTATCTCTGTGGAGGCCCAAGGGTGACTTTGAGAATCATCCTGGATTGCTTCTACCTCCTTTTTGCTTTGGTCTGGAATTTCCCAGACTCTGCCCACTTGTGCAGAAAATGCAGGCGACCACCATTTCCACTTGGCGATTTTATGTGGGACCTGGGATCCGAACTCAGGACCTTCTGCTTACAAGGTAGAGTCTTAAACTCTGAGTCATCTCTCTAGCACTCACCCCCCCCCTTTAAAGCAGCATAATGAATTTTATTAAAATACAAATTTTCTTTCAAGTCAGGCTAAATATCCCATCTCCTTAGTGAAAATAATAAAAATACATTTTAAAAGAAAAAAGCTTTCTAGAGAACTTTTCAGAAAGGTAAGAATAAGCCTATCTGTGACAGAACCAATTCAAAATTCAATCCCACCTTGTCTAAACAGATTTATCATAGAAATAAGTCCTAAACACTGGTTAAGAATTTGACTGTTTCATGAGCAGTGCTAGAGTTGCAATAAAGACTAGACTGGACTCTACATACACAACTAGACTATGAAACTGAAACTAAGTGCCTGTCAGGTGGAACCCAGAGGGAAGAAACTGCCTGGGGTCTGTGCAGTACCTGCTAGGCAGTCTAGTCCTCTGTTTAGAATCGGTGTAATTTAGTGTGTAAGTGATGACAAAATACTAGAGCACATGTGTTTTGACCAGTTAAGCTCAACAAATTTGGCATTTTCTAGATTCAAACATTCTCTACGAAAAAGAAATTTTTTTTCTCCCTTCCTTTTGAGGCAGGGTCTCTCGGTATAGCCCTGAAACTTTCAATCCTCCTGTCTCAGCTAGGGCTTTCAGGCATATACCACCATGCCCACAAATTGTTTAATAATTAGCTAAGAGTCATCTTTAGTGTGTCTTTTCTCAAGAGGAACAGACTGGAGACTCTACTTCCTTCTGATGAATGTAATGAAAGCTTGCGAGAGGTGCCTGGTTCAGTTAGGAAGCAGCAAAGATACTTTGTCCTGAAGTTCCTACAAAGTTAAGAAAATGCCACAGAAAACCAGTAAGACTCAAAAATATAAAGACCAGATGAAGTGGAAAGGGCAAGCTGATGCCCTCTGAAGTCTCACACATCATGCACTGCTCTCCTTCCCTTCTAATAACCTTGAACTGGACCCTTCAAGGGAAATAACTGAAATAAGCATGAAATCATCGCTCAAGTGCACATACACACAGATGCTCCGTTAATGAGAAAAATGACCATCGGGTTTTTCAAAAAGTTGCCACACTGAAAAACTTTTATCTATACTTAATCTACAGCTGGTATGATTTGGAAGGTACAAACCAATCTTATCTAGGACACATGCATGTCTCCTGAAAAGGAAGCACTGCTGGGGACATGCAATGGAGGCACTGAGAACCAAGGGACTCCTCTGCTGGTCTCTGCATGGACACAGACAAAGAGCAGTCCACACCCTGAGACATAAGGTTCAAAAGCTACAAAAGTTAGTTTCTCATGTTTCTATTTAAAAGACAAACAAGTAGACATTAAAACAGAATCGAGGGCTGGGAACATGGCTCAGTGGTAGAGTGTTTGCCCAGCATAGATGAGGTCCTGGGTTTGATCCAGCCTCACAGAAGAGAAAATGAACTGAGAACAACATCCTGCAGCTTCCCATGACCCTCTTCCAGAAAATCCCCCTCAGCTGTAAAAACTTAGGAGACTTTGTTGTACCTAATTCATATCACATAGAAAACAGTATTGAGCACAATGGCTCTGATTCACTGATTGTCTATTTTGTGCTAGGCAAATCTCTGGGTAATATTGTTTTCTCTCATCTTCATGACCCAGGTCCTTTAAGTACATTATCTTCCTCTAACTGATAAGGAAACTGAGGCTTTGAAGTAAACTCAGTAATCCAAAGTTACCCGACCAGACCAAAGCATAATTCTGAATTTTCCAAGTGTGTACATGTCTTTATGCATCAAGCTAAAGAGTTTCAGTGAAGACTCTGTCAAGCTCTTGGAAGTCAGTCAAGTTCAGCTGCACTGAGCTCGAAGCTCTCTGACGGCCAGTATGGAAGTGTGGTGAGGACAGCTGTGTCTAAACTCAGGCCCAGCCATGCCAGCAGCATCCTGGTACGGCTCAGTTTCTGGCGGTTCTCAGCTTCCTCCGAAAGTACTCAGGGGCAGCTTCATACAGCCACTCAGCGTCAACAACACAGAGGTCTCGCATGTAGCACTTGTTGGTGTAAAGCAATGCAGTATACACGACACAGGCCGGCTTACAGTGGAAGAGGACAGATGAAGGGTGAATGGCCACTGGCTGGTGTGTGTCTGTGGTGGCATAAGTGCCATCTGGCTGGAGTTCGGCAGTATTCATGAAGAGGCTGTGAGCCAGGCAACGGCGGATGCTTTCCAAGTCCCCTCTCGATGACATGATTGGCATTGACATCTGTTTCAGAAGACAGTAGAATGGAAAAAACACCGAATATTAACCCGTTCAGTGCATTTTAGCAACTGGACATCAAGTGCCCACACAAGTGGATCCTGACACCTAGAGGCAGCACTTCAATGTTCTGGGCATCAGCTCAGGTGGAGGAGGCAGGTGTAGGTGAGGGAAGGCAGACTGAAAACAGGAAAAGTCAGTCTGAGCGAGTTGGAAATAGAAGGGAGACACAGACCACACACAAGTTAGGTGCTCACCAGAACACTCAAGCTGAGAAGCCTTCCTTTGTCTACAATGTTAATGCCTCAAAGTCTGCTCACATCTTGTTGCTAAATTAATTTTTCTGAAGCACAGCATAAGTCATTCTTCATCTATTCAGAACTTTCAATGCCTCCATTGAAATTGAGCAATACAATGCAAGCTTCCTCTGGGGAAATTGTGAATGAGCAACCCCATCTTGCGTGCCTTTTCTCCTAGTCCTCTTCTGCAAGCATCCTAAAGCCCTGTATAATTGACTCCCTCCTCTTTCCCACATCTCTGTTTGAATGCTATCTCCAGGTCTCTGCTCATGCTGCTCCCAGCAGGCATGCCACCTTCATCTCTGCAGTAGATATCAGTTGTAAGTCTACAGTCCTGCTAGGTAGCTCATGGACCCTTATACCACCTAACAATGATCTAACAAACCAGTGATGAATATTTGCTGGACCTATGGTGGCAAATCTGTCTCTTACAGGTCTTTTAAGTTTGCAGTAGGCAATCTACCCCCCATCATTCCCAGGTTCCTGAATGGAAAGAAAGACTGAAGCAATCAGTTGCATGGGGAGGTGGAAGATGAGAAAAGGGAAGGAAGCATGCAGAAAGGAGCAGGCCAAAACCCCAGAAAGTCTAGAGAAAGAAAACTATCTAACAGTGGATAGCTTATTCTAGTTCTTTAATCCAGTCAGTACCTTTGGGTTGGGATTCTTCTCCTCTCTAGATTTCCCCCCCCCCCAAATCACCCGGTCATCCTTAGAAAAATCCCATTCTTTACAGCAGCTCAAGGGCTGTTGCACTTGGCAATCAGTTAGCTGTTCTTTGCCTTCAACTCATCTACTAGGAGGTAGATCAACAAAAGGTTGTATTTCAGTAGAAAGCACTTCCATGGAACACAAAAGGCTCTGGGTTCAATAGCACCAGAAGAAGAAAAATAGTTCAGTTGTCTCCACTTCCAGGAAACCCCAGATACTATCTGGTCAGCATTCCTTCTCATTGCCAGTTTTACCTCTCACAGGTTGTGTGACTTAACTGGATTAAATTTAGCTTCGTCATTTGTAAAATAAGAACAACAAACTTACATGGTAAAATGAGGATTATAAATAAGGCAATCACATGTAAAATGCTAAGAAGAATTTCTAAATAAGTGCCTCTAAATGATAGTGATTATAGTTATCACTGCCTCTTGTATGTCAGATTACCCATCTACATTGTTTCTGAGATAGCCTTAGGCAAGTCAGCACTGAGGACCTGGATCAATCCTTGGCATACAGAACACATACTGGGCATCAACTTGATGCTTCAGAAGTGGGCCTGTGAGCACACCTATAAAGAATTTAGTTAAAGGCAGAACTCTGACAAGCCTGTAGGAGGCTGTATTAATTGTATGACTGATGTGGGAAGATCTAGCACACAGTGGGTAGTAACATTCCTTGGACAGGTACATAAAGACAGAGGAAACCTAGTAGGTAAGTTGGTAAGAGAGAAAGCAGCATTGGTTGTTGGTGCTTTGCTCTTCTTCGGATAAGATATGGCCAGTTCCTTTGGCTCTGATAACTCTCCTGCCATAATGGGGTGTAACCTATAATCATGAACTAAATTGTTTGGATTATATACTTATTTCAGCAACACAGTTTCAAACTAAGACATCTATAATCACAGGAATTGAGAAAATACATGAAGCTAAAACACAGACTGACAGGATCAGTTGTTCAAGTCAGGAAGGATTTGGGAAATGTGTAAGATACAGAAAACAATAGACCAGTAAGGGAAGAAATGGCTCTGATGCTATCACTGGTGTGAGTAAAGCCACAATGTCACCATGTGCACTGGGAAGCTCTCTGGAAGCCGCTCGACACAGAGATGCTCGTGTTGCCAAAATCATAGACACAATCTTGGTGCTCAGAACAGGGGGATGCTCACCCACACTGCTCTCTGTATCTCGTGTACGACCTAGAATGTCACAAAACCACTCAAATTCTGTGACAGAAAACAGCAGATTAGAAGCTACTTCTAAGTGATATGGAGGATCAGAAAAAAACACACTATTCCAATGAGAGAAAGAAAGGAAGAGCACCAAAAATTCACAGGACAGCTGAAAGTAGAGAGAAACAAAAGAGCAACCTGGTAACAAGGAAGCCACACATAGCAACTGCTCACTGGTCGGGGGACAAGAAGCAGAAACCTATCCAAAAGGGAAGCTTAGAAGCCCTGAAGTAAAGAGACTGTCTAGTCCTACCCCCAGGACAAGCTGTGGTTCTTACAAGTCTCAAATCATGTGAAGGTTTTGGTGAGAGAATGACTCCTCCAATGAGACAGGTCAGCAGTGGAGGGAATTTCGTTTTGTTATTTTCCTTGGCTTAGAAGGCTGTGGTCAGGTGCCATCTTAGAGGAAGACTATTGTCTAATGGACGGAGCTATTTGGGGACCTGAGAATAAAGCCACTCGTAAGTCAGAAGTGAAGTCAGCCTGCCACTTCCCTAGAATGAGAATAGCTAAGGAAAGAAATTGGCTGGATGCTACAAATGAAGTTGGCAGGAGGTTCTACTGTCACTAAAGTGTACAGGGGAGGCAGCTCTGCCCTCAGTGACTGGGAGCTGAGTTATCTGAAAATAACTTTGGAGTCTGACAGTCCTGAACCTGAGGCCACTGGATAGATCAGCGTCCGGAGACACCTCTCTGCCACGTGGTTCACAGATATAGGCTGAGAATTCTGAAGCCCCATCAGTCTTCATATATGACCTCCACAGCCATATCCCTCCAGCAGGACGTTTAATACTAGGTGGGACTCGAGAGTACGGATGGACACTGATCCTCTTCTAGTGACCTCAGTGCTGTGGTTACTTCCTTATTCCTAATACACTTGGGAGAAATTTCCTAGCTAGGAAAGTAGCCACCCTATGATATATCACTGGGCCCACATATGGTAAAGCTAGGTACAGTCAAGTAGAGGCCTCTGGTGTGCAAACAAGAAAAGCTCCAAAATAAAGACATCCCTGGCAGACATGGACACTTGTCCAACCAAGACTCAACACCAACATAAAGACAGGAGTGCAAAAGTTCAGTGACTCCAGACATACCTGAAAGTCTCTAAGTTTCAATACTTCATCTAATACTTCATCTTTATAAAGCTTATAAAACTTATGTGTGAGTGCCAAGATTCCATTCCCAACACAGCCAACAGAAAAAAAAGTTTATGAACCTGAGTATAAATCATATATACAACGTGACTTTATAAAGGATGAAATAAATGGCTGGGATTTAGCTCAGTGGGAGAATTCTCATGTAGTAAACATGAGGCACTGGGTTTCATCACTAGCACTGTACTAGGAATAGGCTAAAATAGTACAAGTACTCTTTGACAGTCCTCCATTAAAATAAAAAAATAAAAATTTTCCCCTAGGAAATGAGATACTACCTTTAAGCAGATTTCTCTCAGCTGTGCTCTGACTTCAGCCACCATCATCATATTTTTGCTATTGACAAAATTCTCTTTGCACCAGTCCTGAATAGGAGAAAAAGACATAACAGCTCACTCATTTATTTTTTTTTAAAGTTTTTTTTAAAGGTTTTTTTTTTTATTATTATTTATTCAATTGTGCATGTGTACGTATGTATGTGCGCGTGTGTGTGTCTGTGTATCTGTGTGTGTGTAGAACCACGGACGAATTCGGGAACCACCATGGACGCCTCCACCTCCTTCTGTCCCAGGATTCACAGGCTCCGCCCTACTAGGAACAGAAAAACAGGCCGCCCCCGCTTCTGCCTGGCGTCTATACGTGGATCTGGGATCCGAACTCAGGATCTTCCGCCTGCAAGGCAGAGGCTTAACCCCTGAGCCACCTCTCCAGCCCCAGCTCACTCATTTCTATGTGCAGAAAAAAGTACATGATAAATCTTAGAACACACACTTGATTCACAGGGATATTTTCAGGTGTCATGAAAAAGCACAGGAAAAGTAACTTTGTGTTGAAAAGTGTAAGGCTGAAAAATTCTCTTAGCTCACCATGAAAAAACTACAGGTTGGGAAATCTGCACACCATACGCAATAGGCCTCCAGAATATATTTAAAAGTCAGTGCAAAAAAGGCCAAGAACTCAAGAAAGAAAAAAAAAAAAAGACAAAGGAAATATATATATATATGTATGTATGTATGTATCCAATAAACTTATATAAGAATACTTAGTCTCCTGAGCAATCATCACAATTAGGTTTAGAATAATAAGTATTTCACAACCAAACTTGGCGAAAATTGAAATATTTCAACTGAGAGCTGGAGGATGATGGAAATGGAAACTTATATATTACTAGGAGGAACTGACAACTTGGCAAGCCACTTAGTAGCTGGATAAACCTGAGCTACAACTATCCCAAACCTTAATAAGTCTACTCTCAGATGTTGGACCCAGAGAATTCTCTCTCCTGAGTACAAGGAGCGATGAACAGGATGTGATTATAGAACTAGATACAGAAGCTGATAATGGATTGTACAGTACAGTATGTAAAGTAGGCAGAAATGAAGTTTATTTTCTCTCTTTTTAAGTTAAATTTTCATCAAATAGTCCTGATGCACACCACTATACCCTGTTTAAAAGTGTACCTTCATTGCAGGGTCACAAATTTGAAGACAGCCTGGGCTACATCATAAACTTCTTAGACGAACACATACCAAATGCAGGACAGTCCTCAGTAAGGAAGAAAGGAAAGACTTGACACTTTTACCGCAGAAATAGCCTACCTTTCTCTTTCTCTCTCTTTCTTTTAAAAATAAATTGAAGTAAATACAGCAAAAATTAGCAAAGGCTAAAACTGTGGAATAGCTTTAAATAAAAGAATGCATGCCTTTTTAACCAAAAACAGGAGAGAGAAACCCCAAATTAACAAAATTAGAAATGAAAATTGAGTTATCACTACTGATACCCAAGAAATTTAGAGAATTACAACATCATATTTCAAAAACATACTCCACGAAATTTGACAACACAAAAGAAATGGATGAATTCCTAAGTAAGCACAACTTACCTAAATTGAATCTGGAAGTTATGAATTATTTAAATTGTCCTATAACATATGAGGAAATCAATGAAGTAATCTAGAATCTTCCTACCAAAAAATGTCCTGGACCAGATGGATTCAGCACAGAGTTCTACCAGACATTTAAGGAACAAATAACATCAATATTCTTAAAACTGTTCCATCAAATAGCTAAGGAAAGAACACTACCAAATTCTTTCTATGAAGCTAATATCGTCTTAATCCCAAAACCTAATAAAGATACACTTAAAAAAGAAAACTATAGGCCAATCTCTTTGATGAACGCAGATGAAAAGATTCTCAACAAAGTCTTATCAAATCGGATTCAAAAACATATCAAAAAGATCATTCACAGGGATCAAGTAGGTTTCATCCCAGGCACACAAGGTTGGTTCAACATACGCAAATAAATAAATGTAATTCACCATATAAACCAGTCCAAAATCCAAGACCACATGATACTCTTTTTTTAAAAATTTTATTATTATTATTTATTCAACTGTGCGCGTGTATGTGCGTGCGCGCGTGTGTGTCTGTGTGTGTCTGTGTATGTGTAGAACCATGGACGAATTCGCAAACCATCATGGAACGCCTCCACCTCCTTCTGCCCCGGGATTCACAGGCTCTGCCCTACCAGGACCAGAAGCACAGGCCGCCCCCGCTTCCACCTGGCGTCTTTACGTGGGATCTGGGATCCGAACTCAGGACCTTCTGCCTGCAAGGTGGAGGCTTAACCCCTGAGCCACCTCTCCAGCCCCACCACATGATACTCTTGATAGATGCAGAAAAGCTTTTGACAAGATCCAACAGCCTTTTATGATCAAAACCCTAGAGACAGTTAGAATGGAAGGAACCTTTATCAATGTAATAAAAGCTATATATAACAAGCCCACAACAAGGATTATACTCAATGGGGAAAAACTCGAAGCATTCCTGCTTTGATCAGGAACTAGACAAGGCTGTCCACTCTCACCACTTCTATTCAATATTGTACTTAAAGTCTTAGCTGGAGCGATAAGATAAGAAAGGGAGATAAAAGGGATTCAAATCCCCAAGAAGTCAAGTTATCTCTACTTACAGGTGACATGATCATATACTTGAGTGATTCCGAAAACTCCACCAGGAAACTCCTGGAACTAATACAGAAGTTCAGCAGGGTGGCAGGATACAAAATAAATGTACAAATATCAGTGGCTTTCCTCTATGCCCAGGATGAAAGAAGTGAAAAAGCCCTAAGAGAAACAATCCCATTTACTATAGCCTCTAAAAAAATGAAATACCTTGGTATAAACCTAACCAAGGAAGTAAGAGACCTTTACAATGAAAACTTTAAAACCCTAAATGAAGAAATTACAGAAGACACCAGAAGGTGGAAAGACCTTCCATGTTCCTGGATTGGTAGAATCAACTTCATAAAAATGACCACCCTACCAAAGGCAATATACAGATTCAATGCTCTACCAATTAAAATCACAAAGCAATTCTTTAAAGAAGTTGACCAAATAATCTCAAAATTCATATGGAAATACAAAAGACCTAGGATAGCAAAAACAATTCTGAGTAACAAAAACACTCTGGAGGTAACACCATACCAAACCTTAATCTATACTACAAATCATAGTTATAAAAACAGCCTGGGGGCGGGAGAGGTGACTCAGGGGTTAAGCCTCTGCCTTGCAGGCGGAATGTCCAGAGTTTGGATCCTAGACCCCACGTATAGATACCTGTACCTGGTGGAAGCAGGGGTGGCCTGTGTTTTTGGTCCTGGTAGGGCGGAGCCTGTGAATCCCGGGGCAGAGTAAACAAGGAGGAGGTGGAGGCGTCCATGGTGGTTCCTGAATTCGTCTGTGGTTCTACACACACATACATGCACACACATGCACACGCACAATTGAATGAATAAAAAAAAAAATGATCGCTTCTTTCTTAAAAAAAAAAAAAAAAAAACAGCCTGGTACTGAATCCAAAATAGACATAAGGATCAATGAATAAGAGTTGAAGACCCAGATATAAGCCCACACAACTACAGCCATTTGATCTTTGACAAGGGGACCCAAAAAATCCAATGGAAAAAGAACAGCATCTTCAACAAATGGTGCTGGCAAAACTGGATATCCACATGCAGAAGATTAAAATTAGACCCATACTTGTCACCATGTACAAGAATTAATTCCAAATGGATCAAGGACTTCGATGTAAGGCCAGAGACTATAAAATCCTTACTTGAACGGGTAGGGAACTCCCTTGAGCTGATTGGGCTAGGCCAATAGTTCCTAAATGGACATCCAATAGCACAATCACTACAACCAACACTCAACAGATGGGATCTTATGAAATTAAAGAGCTTCTGTTCAGATAAAGAGATTGTAACTCGAGCACAAAGGCAACCTACAGAATGGGAGAAAATCTTTGCTAACCACATATCTGATAGAGCTCTATTTTCCAGAGTGCACAAAGAACTTAGAAAATTAAACACCAAGGAAATAAATGGCCCAATTAAAAAATGGGCCTTGGAACTTAAAAGAAACTTTACCAGGGACGAAATTAAAATGTCTAACAAATATCTTAAAAAATGCTCCACATCCTTAGCCATCAGGGAAATGCAAATCAAAACCTCCCTGAGATAACCTCTCACCCCAGTCAGGATGGCAAAAATCTACAACACAAACACCACCAAATGCTGGAGAGATGTGGAGAGAGGGGAACTCTCCTACATTGCTGGTGGGAATGCAGGCTTATACAACCACTCTGGCGAGCCGTCTGGCGATTCTTAAAGAAGTTAAAGATTGAAATGCCATATGACCCCCTGTGATTCCACTTTTGGGAATAATCCTCCATACAGCAAAAATTCATCTCAATGGCACAAGCATGACCATGTTCATAGCAGCACTGTTTACAATAGCAAAGTCATGGAGTCAACCCAAATGCCCAACAGTTGATAAGTGGATAAGGAAAATGTAAGTACATTTATACAATTGAGTACTACTCAGCCATCAGAAAAGATGAATTAATGAAATTTGCCAGGAAATGGATGGAATTAGAAAAAATTATATTGAGTGAAGTATCCCAGACACAGAAAATTAAGCACCGTATGTACTCCCTAATAGGTGGATCCTAGTACCAAACCCACTTAGTGACATACTCAAAGATAAATCTCTGTAATACCTACAGTAATTACAAAGATCATAAACAGGAGGGAAGGGAAAATAGGCCACCATCAAGTACCTGCAAGTAAGTAGTGACATATCTGGTTAAGCTCACAGACTTTCTTTCCTGGTCACTTGCAACTGAGGGGGTTTGATCTCACCAGTCTGGGAGGGCATAGAGTCTGGCAGATAGATGATAACCATTCTGCAAATGGGAGGCTGACCCCCCCTCACCATGGTCTCCTACTCTTATTCCATCTACCTTTGAATCTACTCTTATAATAAGACTCTATTTTAATAGCCTTTTATCTCTGGCTAGGAGGTGACATCCAATACCCATTAGGATGGAACCAAGGGTGGTACAGGAACAGGAAAACTGAAAAAAAAAAAAAAACCAAAAAACCAATAACCATAATTCAGAACATCAGAGACCCTACATTAATTACCTGGAACCAGGCCTGTCTAATCTCTCCCCATCCCAAAGCTCAGGGAAATTTGTGGAAGAGGGGTGGTAAGATTGTGTAAGAGCCTAAAGATGGGGAGGAGCAATGATATGCAAGATACTCCACACATGTTAGGGCATAAGTAACCATAATAGGACTTTGCATGACCTGCACAATTACCAACATATCATTGTCGCCCCCCACCAAAGTCTACCATGGATCACGGGCACTAGGATCCTTAGAGGCAAGGGATTAACAGCCACAATAGTGTTCCTATACTGAAGGGGAACACAAGAAAGGGCTCTAGGCAATGCTACTGAGTTCTTACACTCATCAGAGAGGCGGACCCAGAGGGAAGTTTGACATGCACACTAAAGGATGCTCCAGGAATGGGGGGGAGGGGGTGCACAGGGAAAAAGGGGAGGGGAAGGAAGGGGAAAAGAGGGGAGGGACGGGGTACCTATTAAGTTTGTATGAGTGAAAAAAAAAAGAATGCATGCTAAAGTATAAGAGAGAATGGATTGCCACTTTCCATCTTGGCATAAGGAACCGAAGTATCAAAGCAGCAAAATGAGTATATGGCTGGAGAGACTCAGGGGTTAAAACTTCTGCCTCCAAAGTAGAAGGACCTGATCCTAGATCCCACGTTAAAGGGTGGAAATGATGACAGGCTGAACTTCTGGCCCTGAACCGTAGAGCCTGGGAAACCCCAGAGCAAAGCAATAAGCAATCCAGGTAATTCCTGAAGTCACCCTTGGACATCTATGGGCATGGGTACCCAAGTGTCTTTTGGTCCACACACACATACAAAATAAAATTAAACAACAAAAAAATTGAGTATAAAGTTAGGGGTCTGTGATTGAAAACTATCTTGTGGTTGGTGTAGTTTGGATACTGTTTGAATATTCTCCAAGACTTAGTTGTTAAATTTAATCCCTATTGTAAGATATTATGTGAAAAAATTATTGGATTATGATATTCAGCAGTGGTAAGACCTCTAGAAAATGAATATACTTCTATAAATTCCTTGAGGTACAGTCCTCATGAATGAATCCCCTCAGCTATCTTAGATAAGGAAGAGGGACCAGACACATAGAGAGAGACAAACAAACATACTATCTTTGTCTAGCTATGTGATTTTCTGTACCATCTTGGAACTCTTATTAGAATAAGGGCTACAACAGAAAAGATTCATACATCTTTCATTTCCAGAACATGAACCCAAGGCTATCTCTTTCCTTTACAAAATAGCCTATCTAGGGCTGAAGAGATGGCTCAGTGGTTAAGGTCTTTGTTTCCCAAGAGAATGATCTGAATTCAGATCCCCAGATCCCAGTCAGAAGATATGGCAGTGACTTGTGATTCCAGCCTGGAAGGAGAAAACTGGAAAACCCCAAAGCAAAGCATTAAGGAGGTACAGCAATCTGGTATAATTCCTGAAGTCACCTTTGGCCTCCAGAGACGCATCCACTCAAGTGTCCTCTTGTATACCCACATGCACGTTTAAAAAAAGTCTATTTTAAAAATAATGATAAAAACAAGACTAATTATAGTGGCTAAGACCCTGAATCATCAAATATCTAACCTGTATATATGGAGTTTGGCATTAAACACAAGCAGAACACAGGCCAGAATTACATGTGATCTCTCAGGACTTAGACAAAACTGAAATGATTACTGGCATTCTTTTTGTCACTCTCTAGATGACTAGGTCAAAAAAGGAAGGTGCACTTAAAAACACATGCCTGAAAGAAAAACCAAAGTTTACCTTATTTCCACCTATGTTTTTGAAGGTCCGATAGATATTGAGCAGTGTGATGTGATCCCCCTCACTAGATATGAATTTCTTCCGGACGCTCTGCACTTCGTCTCGCCGGGCTGGAGGGTTATAGAGAACACTATCCACAGACAGTAGGGACACAATGGTCAGAATCTCTTCTGTACAGTGGAATTTGGAGGACAGGAGGATGGTCTGAAAAAAGAAAAACAATTTAAAATTTATTAAATCAAGTGTTTTTCCTAGCTTTTGAATACATTTCTGTATATTCTCTTGCAGCTTCGCTTCCAATTAGTACAGTGAAGGTGTCACTACAACCATGGCTTTGTATCTCAGCTTCAGCTTACTTCCTTGTAAAATAGAAATATGCTGTTCCAAAACCCTGTGGACAGGGCTTGAGACTTATATCTGAATCCTCCATACAACATAAATCAACAGTGTATACAAAGTGCATGCTCATAAGTTCACGTTCAACAGAACAGGTGAGGTTGATCCTAAAGCAACGGGTTTAGCTGTTTCCTAATCTGTAATATACAGAAGGGGATTAAGAAGGAAGGATTGTTCATTTACTTTAGCAAATTTGGGTTCTAACGGAAATGCTGCCATCTTTCTTCCAAGTGGAGTCAAGGAAAGCTGGTCATCCTTATGTTCCAGAGCACCTAACAAGTCCAGTTGGGCGATGGCTGCCTGAATGTGATCTACAAAGATATAAAAAGAAGCCAAAAGTTGAAAACAGAAAACAGTTAGCTTAGTATTTCTGGGTACTAACTATGATTGTACATCAAATAACTTTTTGTAAAGATCACCCACCATTGTCCCTGACACACTTTTTGAAGTGTTAACACCACCACTAAAAAGCAAAAGAAACACAGAAAACATGACCCTGACTAACAACGTGAGTAACAGACCAGGGTCCAGGAGTTTCACTTTATTGGCACTGGTAGTAGTACATAGATTCTGGTTGTATTGCCTTTCATACTTTACATTTATTACTCCTTTCTAGGAAGTTTAATGAGGAAAAATCAAGAGTAGAACAGTACACCATGTACGCTGTCTGTGTTTTAAAAAAACTTCACGTACTCCCATTTGCATAGATCCTTCTGTAGAAAATAGGTAGAAATGGCCACATGGTGGTTCTATGGGAAAAACCTGAACTGAGATTCAAGGTAGCACCAGGATACCCATATCAATCGTTCACTTGCTTTCGTTCAACAAGTTCGTTTCTTTGCTTAAAGAAAGGGGAACCAGTACACTGATAAGGCTCCAGGTGCAAAGCTGCCACCATTAAGAACAGGGGTCAGGCTGGAAGAGATTAGCAGGTAAAATATCTGTGTGCAAACCTGAGACCTAAATTCAATCCCCAGAAACAACTGACTTCAGAGTGTTGTTCTCTAATATCTACCCATGCATCATGGTATGCATGCATATTTTTTTCTCTCTCTCAAATAAAATATTAAAAACAAAACCAAATACTAGCTGTTGAGCAGTGAGATGGCTCAGTGGGGAAAGGTGCTTGTTGTGAAGTCTTATGATGAGAGTTCAGTCTCTGTAACCAACATATAGAAAGGAAGAACCAACTCCCACAAACTGTTCTCTAACCTCCACACTATTTAAAAAATACGTATTTTTTCCACATGTGTGTGTATGCATCAGAGGACACTATAAGTCCCTCTGGAGGACCAAGGGTGACTTCAGGATTCTAGATTGCTTCTACCTCCTTTTTTGTCTCGCTCTTAAGATTTCCCAGGTTCCGCCCACCAAGGCCAGAAATGCAGGCAGTCTGCTGTATCTGCCTGGGATTTTTTTACATGGGACCTGGATCTGAACTCAGGACCTTCTGGTTGTGAGGCAGAGTCAACTCCTGAGCCATCTCTCCAATCTAACCTCCGTACTTTTGAAGAAAACAAAAATTTAAAAATATTTGATATGGGATTTTTTTTTTTAGTTTTTTTTTTTCTTCTTCCATGGAGAGATTACTAATGAAGAGTAGGATAGGAACTGGTCAAATTTGAGTTAAACACAAAGATATTTGATCTCTGCTGTCTGTTGTCAAAGGACAACTTTGTAAGGCTTCAGCAGCATCCTATGGATACCCCTGCTAACCTTAACCAGTTCCAGGAATCAAGTCCTGATTGTGGCCCCTATATGGGGGGATAGCACAGATGCCATTTAATTTTGAGACATTGATAGACTGTTGATATTATTCACTAAATCACATAAGCAAAAAAAGATTAAAAATACTCTTCTTCCAAAACACTTTCGGGAAGAGAGGGCATTTGCTTTTTTCTACCTATGTACCTTTTACCACTCTGAGGATTTCACTTACCTGGAGATGGTTTGGACATGAAGTCAAAGGTGAGCACATTTGAGACTTTCATTGCTAGGAGCTGAAGTATCACGCTTGCTAGGTTACACCTGTAAGGGAGAAACCAGGGTCATTCATCTGTTCCTGATTCCCCAAGCCATCAAGCCAGACTGCTCCTATGGAGCATTAGGGCAAGCTGTAGCGAGCAGAAAGGAGGGGCATATCGAGAGGTAGCAGGCAAGTGGGTCTACCTCTGGATTTCTGGCATGGTCATCTTCTCAAACTTCTCAAACTCCTCTTCTGTGTAGAGCCGGTAGCAAACGCCACTGTCCTCTCTGCCAGCCCTCCCTGTGCGTTGCCAAGCTTGGGTCTTTGACACCCGCTGCACAGCTAGTACCTCAAGACCACTGTCTGGAGGGAGAAGGGGCCCAATGAGTGCTCTGCTAGCCACATAAGCAAACTGTTTCCATAGTGCTGGCAAAAAGAAACGGTGTTCTGAGTACCAATGAGTCCTTCTGTAACACAAGGGTCCAGAAAAACTCAAGACTAAATGAGAAAGCACAAAACCAGATTGCTGAGTAATGATTTGACTTCACAGTGAAGCAGGGCCTGCAAGCAATGCACCATGTGTGAGACTTGCTATGAAAAACCACCAGAATAGCCAGATGTTTGCAGCAGGGGCCATAAGAGTGGTTCCAAAGGTCTTGACTTAGATCATTAGATGACCAATTCTCCCAGCCTACCCGGGATAGACTTTCTTGGGATAGACTAACAATGGAACAGTTTCCAGCAAATTAGGGAGGCAGGTCATACTACCAACAGATGACTCAAGTTATTCTTAGTTGTATGAGAAAACAGAAACCTAGGAGTTGAAGACCTTAACTTTCTCAATAGAGTTATATCTTATGCCAGACACTGGAGACTCCAGTGCTTAGCAGAGTACGCCAATTAAATACTGAGGAATGGCAATAACTGTAGCTGCCTCAAATCCTCTGTAGGATGAAGCAAGATATGAAACAGGAATTAGTAAAATACTTGAAAGCAAGGTCTTCACACTGCACACTTGAAGGAGAGAGTTGGTGCTTCACCTCAGTTTCTTAGCCTAGTCTAGGATACTGGGTCCTTCCTGGGAAACCTGAAAGCCCATACCAGCCATACTCACACACCATTTCCCACGTGAGCTCCTGACTGGTTATCAGGTTACCCCTGGCCTTCTGGTCATCATTCTCGTTTGACTTCAGTATGCTTTCAGACCCTTCACTCGCATCCAACACCTGAGCTCTCCTTTCCTAGCTTAACTTCTTGTCTTACATAGTGCCTCAGGTCTCTCTTTTGGACTTGGCTTGGGGACTGTCTCATTTATGGTTCCAGCCACTCAAATCTCAGCTCCTTATAAACACGAATGTTCACGTGGGAAATTGTGGGCCTACAGTTTCACCAGGTGCTCAAGATCCACAGCAGACATTCATGAGCTACAGATTCTCACCAGGGTTATACTTCTTTGCTTTAACCATGCCCGTGTCAACTACATATTTTATTCCTGTAATGGTTATGGAGGTTTCAGCGATGTTGGTTGAAATGATCACTTTGCGATAGCCCTAAAGGGGGGAAGAAAACCAAAAAGCCATTTGACACACATATGATTCAAGTTTTAAAACACATTTCACAATTTCCACAGTTTACTCATGACCAAGAAAAGATGACATTACTTGTAGCCATGTGTATTTGGAGCCATTAAACTTGACAGGAGACAGGGACCACAATGTGACTCACGGTGTCAATGTGAGGCAATGAGATGTGGTGGAGCAAGAAAAAAGTTCAGAAGCAGGTCAATGTGCACTGGAATCTTGGCCCTGTCATGTTCTTACTGCAGGCTCCTTGAGAAATTCTTGCTTCTCTCCTCAGAGGTCTCAATATCCCATGGGATCCCATGAGGATCCCACCAACACACACTACGGATGTGTGGCTTATACTGTCGGCCCTTACAAGAGTCACTCATTACTTTTTGGTCTGTTTGTGCCTCTCACCTGACAGCTGTTTCTCTGCTTGGGTCACAGGACAGCGATCCCTGTAGCTGTGCCCTGTCAACATGTTCCCTCTCAACGAGCTGACCTGGTTCCTGAGTATCTTCTTTCTATGCCTTTTCTGGAGCTTGGTGACAATAGAGACTTCACTGGTGAGTGTGACTTGATGCCCAGTGATGGGGCTGGACAGAAGAGGCGACACACTCACCTTTGGGGCCCCTTGAAAGACTCGGAGTTGCTGTGAATAGGGCAGGGAGGCATACAGAGGAAGGACGAGCATGGAGGGGCAGCCGTCGGGGAGGTGCTTTGCGATGTCTCGGCAGGTCTTACTCATTGCTTCGATCTCCTCCTGACCAGTGAGGAACACCAGGATGTCCTGAGAAGAAGGGGCTTCCTAAAAAAAAAAAAAGATGAACACTGATGAGGTAGGTTCCCCAGAGGTTTTGCTGTTGGTGTTGTTCTGTAAGTACCACACGCTAATGCACTAACCAACTGCACCACTGGAATCTCTCTTGTTTTGTTTTAGAGCTATGGAGATGAAAAGGAGCCTAAACAATGGCATCCCTCTGGGGGAAAAAATCCTTACTGGCAATGCACAGAGATGTGGCATAAGTGAGTCAGCCGGCTAGATTCCATAAGCAGTTAAGGGGGTTTTGAAGAAACAATAGCAGACTGTTTGTGCAAGGCAATACAACAAAAACCTAATTAGACAAAGAAGTAAAATCTGCAGAGCATCCTTCCTTTCATAAGCATCTTGAATGAAGTTGACAAGAACACAACAACTTAGGGAAATTGTAGATGCATTGTGCTGGAAAGAAACGCTTAAGAAACAATGCCAGCAAAGCACCTCTGTTCACCCAATAGCGAATTCAACTGCTTGGGATATTGATTGGGTTTTTCACCTGTGAAGAAAACATCATCCACATGCCAATGACCTACCCATTTGCTTCAGTTTTCTTTGATATATACTGAGAAAGATAAACTTATAAGTGTCTTCATTCCAAAATAATTGGAAAATATTTAGAAATAACTATGTTTGTACACTGTTGGCCTCTTGGATTTCATTCAACCAATTTCAGATCAAAAAAGGGACACATGTGACTCAAGTCTAGTCTCTAATTTGCTGTGTAGACAACCATGGCCTTGAACTCATGATTTCTTGACTCTGTCTCCTAAGTGCTAGGATTTCAAGTATATATCATATGCCTGGCAAAAGTTTTTGTTGTTGTTGTTGTTTTAAAGTACACATATAGAGGCTTGTTCCCTTGTCATGTTTTCTAAATAATATAGTAATTTGCTTATTTACACAGCATTTATATTGTGTACTGTATTAGACATTATAAGTAATCAAGAGATGATTTAAAGTAGGAATGAGATATGTAGTTTCTATGTAAATACTATGTTTATTTTTCTTTCTGGCAGTACAAGAGATTGAATGTAAGTAAGTGCTCTACCACTGAGCTACAGCCCCATTTTACATTTTATGTAAGAGACTTCGCAAAAGTAAATATAAAAAGCTTTCTAAATAGAAATTCACTAATGGGTCAAATCAACTTTATACTTAATGAAGTAGAAACTATCAGAGCATATCACATGTAGTAAAGGCAGTGTTTCAGGCATCTCAGCTGTGTGTGTGTGCGCGCGCATGCGCGCATGTGCTGTATACTGGGTTGTGAAAGAAATAATATGTGTTTCTTGCTAGGGGCTATGAAATAAAGACAAGTTCTTCAGCTACCACTGTAACACATGAGAGCTTTCTGACTCAGTGATGAAAAGCTGATGATTATAGAGTTGAATTAGTATTTTTCTTTTAAGTGAAAATAAATATTTTAAAAAGAGGTAAAAGCCTAGATGTGGCAAATGAATCTATCCCTGATGACACAGCTCTCAAAGTTGTCTGCGTCAGCACCTTTCCTTCCAGAAGCTAAAATACCCTAACTACAAAGTAAGACACAACTTGCCAAGAATTTTCACGAACCCCCTCCATACCTGGTGGATCTGGAAGACTGAGACAAGAGCTGCGTGCAAGTAATCATGCTGAGGTTGTTTGGTGTAGAAAATCTGGATTGGATGCTGCCGACCCTCCAGGTACAGTACAGGGGCTCCATTGAAATATTGAGAAAACAGGTCTACATCCATGGTAGCTGACATCACAATCACCTACATAAAAGAACGAAGATGAGAAGCAAACACTGGAAAGTCCTTCTATAAGTAGAGGGCTGAGGCCTATGTTATTTCCATTATGGACAACTTTCTTCCAAGATCAGGAGCAGAATGGGCAGAGGAACATGCCTGGGGAAGAAAGGCAGGCTTGTTCTTTAAACACACTACACATACTTTGAGAGGCAGTTTCCCCAGCTCCTTTCGCCTCTTCTGTGCAGCCTTCACCACTCCAAAGAGCACATCTGTATGGATAGTCCGTTCGTGGGCTTCATCCAAAATAATACAGCTGTATTTTCGAAGAAGGGAGTCTGAAATTGCTTCACGCAGAAGCATGCCATCTGTTAGGAACTTGATCCTGGTGTCTTCTGAGGTGACATCCTCAAACCGTACTGTATAGCCCACCTGTGTGAAAACGTGACTTCTTTATTCATCAGACAACTGTTGAGCACCCACTGTGTACCGCCCCAGGCGGTTCACTGTGCTGTTAAACAGTGAACAAGACCCATACCACCCTGACCTGCTCCCTCAGGCTAGCTACAAAGACAGTGATACTTCCCTTTAACCAAAATAATACTGGGAACAACAAGTTTCATGTTCTACCTCAAGCTTCATGTGAAATTATACACAGAGATGTCCAAAATGTATTAACTCATGTACACAAATATGACTCAGTCTCCTATATAGTTCTGAAACCCATTCTGTATAACCTACATATATGAAAGAATGATGCCTGTATTTTTTTCTAGAAATATAAAAAAACATAATATTTAAAAGTAGTTTCTGGCCTGCATACAAGTAGTATATGCCTGCAATCCCAGCACTCAAGAGGCACAGGCAAGAGGCCACAAGTTTGAGCCCACCCTGGTCTATAAAGCAAATTCTTGATTAGTCAGGGCAAGATGGTGAGACTTTATATTAAAAACAAACAACAACATAAAACGAATGGACAGGCAAAATGGTTTACTGGGTGAAGGTAGCTGAGTGCAAACTTGGTGACCATAGTTTGATTCCCATGGTAAAAGGAAAGAAATGGATTGACAAAGCTTCCTGTGACTTCCATATGCATGCTATGGCACCTGTTTGCTTATTCTTGCTCTCATAAGTAAATAACAGGAAAGAAAGAAAAGAGGGAGGGAAGAAGGAAGGAAAAACAGTAACAACAAACAGGGTAAGCAAGACGGCTCAGAGGATAAATAAGTTTTACGCAATTTCTAAAACCTGGTGTCCATGGTGGCAGAAGAGAACCAACCACATGTTATTCTGTGATCTCTATAAGTGTGCCATGACATGCATGACATACATGACATACACAAACACTAAATAAATGCTAAAATAAGCAAGTAAATAACATAAGGCTTCGAAAACTTAAAGACACTTAGGAAAACATCAAATTCGTGGTAATTGGGGAATAAAGCACTCAGTGGTAGCGGGCTTGCCTAGCATGTGTGAGCTCCTGGATTCAGTCTCCAGCCACATACACAAACCAAAACTAAATTAAAAAATTCACATCTGGGACTGGAGAGGTGGCTCAGGGGTTAGGCCTCTGCCTTGCAGGCAGAAGGTCCTGAGTTCGGATCCCAGATCCCACGTATAGACGCCAGGCGGAGGCAGGGGCGGCCTGCGTTTCTGGTCCTGGTAGGGCGGAGCCTGTGAATCCCGGGGCGGAGGAAGTGGAGGTGTCCATGGTGGTTCCCGAATTCGTCCGTGGTTCTACACACACACACAGACACACGCGTGCACACATACATACACACACACGCACAATTGAATAAATAAATAAATAAATTTTAAAAAATTTAAAAAATTCACATCTGATCTATCTAATTTGCCAACAGGACTAGAAGGAACCTATTAAAGCACCTGATCTTTCTGGGGAAAAAAAGATCTAAAACTAGCAAAAATAGCAGTGGCAAGAAAGAAATCCGCCATGATTAAAAAAAAAATCTTTTTCAGCTGGGTATTGAGGCATATCCCTACAATCTCAATACTCAAGAGAATGTGGCATAAGGATTGAGAGTGGTAGGCCTGAAAACCTGAATCCACAAACCAACAAACAGAAAGAGAAAGAGAGAGAGCAAGAGAGACCGATCTTGTTCAGAAAAATAAAAGACAGGTGGGATGCTAGCTAGAAAGGAAGGAGTGATAGTGAGGAAGGGAATGAGGTACCAGTTTCCCGAGTTCTGTCCTCTTCTCATCTGAGACTCTAGTAGCCAGAGAAATGGCAGCTACACGACGGGGCTGGGTCACAGCAATGATGCCCTGGCGGCTAATCCCTCCTTCATAGAGATACTGTGGGATCTGAGTTGTCTTTCCAGAGCCAGTTTCCCCTAGGAAAGAAAACAAAAGTCTTGTTTCAATAAAGATGGACATGAGTTCACCAAATAAACAGTTCAAAGACAAAAGACAGAGGTAAAAGAAAATACTGAGTTGGAAAGGCCTTGGGAGAACAGGCACACATGTATGCTAGTGGAGAATATTAATATTCATTGTTATTGTTTCTTGGAAGGTCAAACTGTGTTTTAAAAACAGCTAAGTATGACAGTCATGCAGATCAGTGTGTGGTAACATGAGATGAGGAATACAGGAATGGACATCTCATGTTACCACGTACTGATCTACATGATTGTCATACTATATCTTGTAATTATACCAATTACTCATTAAACAATTATTTATTTCCAGTTTGGGTGGGTTTTTTTGTTTGTTTCTTTGTTTTTTGTCTTGTGGCTAGTCAAATAAAACATCTCTCTTTCCTTACAATTAATTCCTTCTAGTAGAATCGTGGGCCAAATGGTATAAACATTTTAAACATATCATGGATTCAATACCTTACCTCCTATCTGGCAGGTTACAGGGTGAGCCAGGCCTCGAATTCTCTGGGGTACACAGGTGGCCCTTATCTAGGATCCTAAGTGCCTGCTCCTATCTCTTTTAGCACTCAGCTTCCCACACAGTTCAGAAGTGTTCAAAGTTTCTGTTCTCTTCGAATACCAGAGGGCAGAGGTCTCTTGTCTCTTCGTGGACTTGAGCACCCTGTATTCAGTAAGCATCCAATAAAAGTTGTTGTCTACCCTCTGTGGGTTCCTTTAACAGTGTCTGATTATGAGGACTCAGGAAATCTGAGCATCTTCCTGCTAGAGTCTCTCCATTACCCTGAGTTCTCTGGTCCCATTAGTCTTGCATTTTTCTTTCAGTTCCCAGACCCTCTCACTGCTCACCTTTCCTGACTCAGCCAAAAATCACAGACCAAGAATTTGATTATTCTGCAATCTTCCTGCTGAAGCCACTAGGCATAACCCCAATCTTGGATCAATGTCTGTGTATTTTCCTGCTCCTATACCAAGACAAGTGACCATTGCTAAAATAAAACAAATTGACTAAGCAGATAATAGGGCAAAAATATGAACCTGGGCATTAGCTCTATCATTCATCATCTTGTTCCTGGGATTTTTTTTTGTTGTTGTTGTTGTTCTGCCTTTAGTCTCCGTCTTCCCCAAGGGCTTACTTAAGGTCCTGGGACTTTTCAGTCTCAGCAGAACTCCTGCCTCTGCTCATACACAAAAGTCCTCCAATGTGATCTCCATCTATTTCCTACTACAGCACTTTTGCAAGCACACCACTTTTCCCTCCTTTCCCCAGACCCCCAGATTCTGGGATGGCCTTCCTCCTGTTCAGGCCAACTCTCTTTAGCTCTGCTGCCAGATGTCTTCTTGCTACTTCCCCAGGCCTCCTTGATTTTCATTCCATTAGCTCTAGTCTATCTTCAGCCTCCTCTCTGCCAAGTTCTTCCCCCTGTGAATTCTTCCCAGTTCCCCAGACTCTATTTTCTTCTCAAAGCTGAATTGTCTTTTCCTCCTAGTCAATTCAGATTATTATCAGATCTGCTCTTAGCTATTGTTTAGAAATAGGTCTTAGGGGTCAGCAAGATAGCTGAGTGGATAAAGAACCTGCTTGCACACTGGCACACATGGTGGAAGGAGAAAACTGATTTCTGAAAGTTGTCCTTTGACCTCCACCTCTGTACTATGCACACACACACACACATACACATACATACATATGCATATTCTCTCTCTCTCTCTCTCTCTCTCTCACACACACACACACGCACGTTCTCCTTCCTTTACCCTCCCTCAAATAAATATTTTAAAAATAGTTCTCAGGAGTCGCCATAATGAATGCCAATGCAAATCCAGTGGGCGCTGTTTTCCTTTTATCCTCGTGGACCACTGTTGCATCCACGTACTCTCTCCTCTCACAACCCTATTCCTCTGACTACCGGCACTCCAGCGCCCAGCTTTGGCAGTCATTATTCTTATTCTTTCGGAGGCTCTTAATCTCCGAAACGCCTCTCATTAAACACCGTATAATAGCTCTGTCCAACTCTTTTCATGTACTAGAAACCAGTTCGTGTACATCGAACTGTTCGCAGTCTCCAGTCGTTCACACGGGCTCTCCACTCTCCCACTGACTGCCCGACCACTGGGACTACCTTCCCAGTTGACTCTTTAAAGACCGAGTGAGACCCGCTAGTCTAAGCTCCTAAAGGTCCTGGTATAGCCACGTAGGGTCACTCCCACTGAGCTGTCATAGCTGCACGATAACTGTCCAACTTTTCACGAGGTCCCCGTACAGACCTTGCAGAAGCTTTCAAGTTTGTTGAAGAAACCGACGAGAGAGAGAGAGAGAGATGACGATGAGAACAACTGCGCTCGCAAAGCCTGGGACGGAAAGCAAAGGATCACCCGCCCGCGTGGCTACTCACCGATGAGGACGGCGCTGTGCAGGTTTCGGAGCTGGGTCAAGAGCTGCCCGCGCGCCTGGAAGATGGGCAGATTCCGGCGCTGCAGCTCCAGAGTCTCACGGTAGGGACCGGCCGAGGGCTGGGCCAGCGGCTGCCTCCGGCCTCCGCCGCCGCCGCCGCCCGCGGTCAGCAGCATCACCACTCGCCTGCCCGGAGGGTAGGGCCCGGCGCGGTTCACAGGCCCAGAGTCCGGGCGGAATCTCTTAGCCGGCGGGAAGCCCGCCTCCTCCGGCATGTCGGGAGCACGCCGAGACGCGAGGCGCGAACGCCGACAGCTCCTCTCCGCCGCACACAGCGGGCGCGAACCGCCCCTTTCCCTCCACGTGCTGGCGTGTATCGGAGACGACCGATGACCTCACCCCCCCGCCCCCTCCCGGAAGCCTTCGGGAAGGAAACTTCCACGCCCAGCATGCACCGGGAGTTTGGAGAGCGTTTCACATCCTGGAGCGCAGACTCTGAGGTGCCACTGGAAACATGGCCCCAATTGCAACCGCAAATTAGACAATCAGTTCCGTGGAAATGTATTTGTCTTGTGCTATTTTGTTCTACAAACGCTTTCTTCCCAGTAAATATGAGCGTCTCATTTCCTCCATGTCAAGAGACTTATTTTATAAAGTTCGCAAGGAATACAAACATTTAACATTCTTCTAAACAAAATTACATGGTACTACTGTAGCACCAATTTACAAATGTAGAAAAGAATTTTCTTTTTTTCTCATTGAATATTATTAATATTTTATTTTTTTAAAGAATTTTCTATAATTAGTCATTCAGATGCCACAAATACTAATTCTGAAAAAAAAACACACCAGTGAATATCCTTTGTAATAGAAAAGCGAACTATGGGACTCTATGGTAATTATGCATTTTCCTCTAAAATTGTATCAATGGAAGTGATAAACTCAAGTAATACAACTAGGGAAAGAAGAGTGTAACCAAAATTGTCCATAACTCTTTTCTGTCACAATCCTACTGATTCTCAAATTCTTTACACAGTTCTCCTATCTCCTTTACACATCTTAACCAAGGAAATAATTCAGTATACCAGCAGGGAAATGGATATAACTAGTAAATTCCTTCTTCTTAACTAGTTCTCAGACAATTTACTACCTTACTGGAAGACTGTTTCAGCTCATGTGAAGGACATCTGATCTACACTTCCATCGAATTCAGTATATGAACCCTTCTCCTTTTTGTTAACTCCTCTTCCTCCAGAGATATTTTTAAAGTTATATTTATTTGAGAGACAGAGAGAGAACATAGTTCATAGGTGGAAGTCAGAGACAACTTTAGAAGCCAGGTTTCTCCTTCCACCATGTGGACTTCCCAGGATTAAACTCAAACTGTCAGGTTTGCAAGTAGGCACCTTACCTGCTGCGTCACCTCACTAGCCCTCCAAAATAATTTTTTTACCCGTTTCTGACAGTATGACTAGGGTTTACTGAGAATGGTTATGTTGAACATGCTTAAGATGAGGATAAATTAACGTTTTTGCTTTTGTCATTAAATACTTAGAAAAGCAATCTAAAACTACAAGAGAAAATAACTTATGTTGAGTTATAGACGTAAAATGCAAGGCAAATCCAGGAACTTTTTCTTGATGCACTTTTGGAGTAGTTGAAATCCTATGCTCCAGATGATTGCAAGCATTCAGGTAAGAAATGTGAGTGAATTCACCCCTTGGTAGGCAGAGGATATGCCCTTTTTCTAGAAGCAGTCACTAATCACAGCTAGACAGTGGCTGTTATGCAGGGATTTTTTTTCTATTTTTTTTCCAAGAAAGGCAAAAAAAATTGAAGACTTCTCAGATGTTCCTCATCCATAATCTCTAGTCTAGTGAGCCAGTTATTTGGAAATCTCAAAGCCAAAAGGACTAGATTTGAACAATTGAATCCTATGTATCAAACCATGTCACCCCACATTTTCTTCAGTAAGTGTCTAGTGGTTCAGTAGCTAAATATATAAGGAATATCCTAGCTCTTCCTTCAAAAGCTGGTATATGTCAAACACATTCAATTATTGTCTGGGACAAGTCTATGGACTTAGGTCTTGGTCTGACCATGACTATATGGTTAGTTGATGGTCCCGATAGCTTGCATGACCACCAAACCATTGCCTTTGATCATGTTTTGGTCCTACTCCAAAGGGAATCTTAAGTCTTGGCAACTAGGCACAACTTTGCGTATACATGTTGATCTCTTCATAATTAAAAATCAGAAATAGTTTGCTGATCAATAAAACAAAGTATTTATTCAGCACCCATGTGCCAAGCACTGTGCTAGGCACTGTGGTGGATACAAAATTAAGACACGATCCCTGCCCTTAAGGAGCTTACATTCTCATGTAGGAGACAAAACCAATATACACATAGCAGCTAGGAACAGTACAAGACAATATATAATTTGGTGTTAATATTTAGTACAGATTTGAAGCTTCAGGGGGATTTAAAGCAGACAATGAAATAGACCTTAGAATTAAAATTTCTTGAAGTGTCAGGAACAAAGCTAGGACTTGAAGGACTGAAACTTATATTGAGATCTATTAGATAGAAATGGGGAACAAGAACCAGAAGATTAAAAGTATGCATTTGCTAGAAGGGCTTACTAAGAGGTGACTGCAGATTTCTGAGGGGTAACTTGACCACAAGCGGGATTCAACAGCTTTACTGCAAATTCATAAAATAAGCAGTACCCTAAAGCACACTGGAAATGAGGGCAGGATCTTGGTTAACAACACAGATGGCACTCACCTGTCAAAGGAAATATAGCCACAAAATAAAACATTGGTAGAAGGCATGGCGATTCTAGAAAGCATGTTACACAACATGCCAATGGCTTCAGTATTTCCTAATTTTCAGAGGACCCCAGTGTTAGGTCTATTTCCAAGATCCAGGATGTGGGTGTTTTGTCTCAAGAGACTACATAAGCATGAAAGACAGTAGGAACATAGAAGAGTAACATAGAGAAAATGAATATGTGAAAAATAAACAAAAATCCATAGAGAAAAAACACCAAAAAGTATATAAAATGTATCTCCAAGGGAGATGCAATTTGCATGTCCATTTATTTTTAAATGAACATATACTGTATATCTGTAACAAAAAAAAGAAAATCCTGTGCCTTAAGGTGTGCTTTTCATTTTACTGATAGAATCCAGGAATCTCACAAATGCAATGCATACAAGCTTAATCAATCATAAAATTCCAAATATCAAAACTCAATTTTCAGTTGGCTCACATTATAAAAAGGAAGTGTGTTCTGGAAGAATCGAGATCAAGAGGTAAGCTGGGGAAGAAGTTGAGGATCTTTCCTCATGTCCAGGTAAGCACAGGGATCCTGTCAAGCAACACAGGGCTAGGGAAGTGCACGTGGGACTGGGCAGACTGCTAAGGCTGGTGACTAACATCACCAATTCCCAAGACACAGTGCAGTAGCACAGCATGGCATTCTGCTCCTATAAATTTACATCCTACAAATCACAGAAACCTATAATTGACTGCCTTTGGACTATACATTCAAAATGTTTCCTGTTTTATCCACTCATGAGTATGTACAGATATATATACCCTACTTAAATCATCAGTGAACAGATTTTGGAATTAAAAATGAACTACCAAAATTCTATTAGTTGACTGACTTAAAATGGACTCATGGAGAATAAATAAAACTTAGAGAAACCCAATACTAGCTCAAAGGCAAATATTAAAACAAAAAAGTTCCTAAAATTCACTGATAAAGCTTTCTTGAATAAAATCAGTAATCAGATTCAAGAATCTTATTAAGGATCATATACTCAGAGAATGGCATTTAGCAGTCTCATTGACTCAAATTCAATAAAATTACAACAATCATATTCAAAATTAGTAGCAATATGTAAAATACCAATAGTAAATTCAACTACTTATGCATATTCCATTTAGAAAGACATGACTTTCCACTTCAGAAACAATCTAAAAATTCCCAAGTAGAATGTTTATCATGGCTACTCTAAGCCTATGATAATCTTTCAGGATAATCTTCCTAGAATACTCTTAACCAAGACAGGAATGAGATCTAGTTGGGGAGTCTTCCGCCTATATGCTATGAAGCCTATCTGAAACCATCTCTTTTCTGGGGGTGATCTTTTCACTCTTCTGGTTTAATTAAGCAGCATGAAGGCAAAACTGCTGAGATCCAGGAAAGACAGTCTTTTGCTGTAGACTTTTAAGCGCCTACTTCCATGAACCCTAATTTCTACCCGATCACAAAGGTTTTCAACTTCTCATGAAACAAGTCATAAATGCTAACCAGCCACAGGCCCAGGAAGAAGATATGCCCACCTGCTACCCATTCATCTTTCTGTGGCTTGACAAAAATGTGGACATGACCAATCTGGATGTTTCTGAATGGAGAAGTGCATGCTAATTAAGCAAGATGCCATCATAGCTTTCTGCTTAAGGCTGACTTTTCTACCAGATTCCTGCTGCTACAACAATCGCCCTCCCTTCTTTCTTCGTGTGGTTTGACAACTTGACAGCTCTGTGATTTCCAGATGGTGGTTGAGTATTTTTAATCTTGAAACAAGATCCAGTGGAAAGCTGTGAAGACACAGAGTAGACATGGAAACTCCTCTGAACTCAGACCTATGCAGAAGAGCTAGAATAGACTACTATAATTTAAAAGATCACACAAAAGCTTTAATACAATGACAGAGAGATGGAATTCAGTTTTATTTTGTCCTCTCTGAAACTTCCATTTACACCATGGCCTTGACTATCAAAGAGGAGGAGGAAGAAAAAGCCCTGCTTGTGCCACAGAACTCAAGTACTCTTGTACTTGTCAGAGGCGAAAGGACGTCTGCTTCTCCAGTTTTGTTTTTTTTTTTTTTGGCTCCGAGAAATTATACTTTCAGTACCAGTATAGTGAGGAACCACTGGCAAAATGTTGGAAATGTCTTCTGGATTCATCAGTGTACCATTTTGTAAAGTGCTTCTGAAGTTAAAATCTGCCAAGCTGTCAAAAGTGTCCACACTTTTGCAACACAGGATAAAAGAATCCTACTGGGCACTTCACTGAGTCCTTCTCAGCTGTGTCTTGTTGGCACGCTGCTTTAGCCTCCAAGGCGCTGGCCCTCACCCCAGGCGAAGCCTCCTGGCCGCTCTTCAGGTAGTGGATTGTAATTTGGATCCTCATCGGGTGTATCAAAAATAGTCCTCCTAAAAGATACAAATACAATTTAGTTTCAATGCTACCTCAGATCCAAAGTACTCCAGAGTTAGTTTGTTCTCATAAGGCTTCCACTGAAAAGCATGCATGCCTCTTGACTGTCAACTGAATAGGTATCAGACCTCAAAGATGGCCATAATAACTTGACATTTACATTAAGTTTTATCTCTCTAACTTTTACTACAAAGGCCATTTAAATATGAGTCGTAGAGAAAAAGTAATATATACATAAACAACATACACTAAATTGGGAAAGTTTTAATGATTTCCTTTAGTATCAGATAATTGTAATTTTATAAAAGTAACATCATATTTTTGTTTTTTCCGATTTCTATTTATCATGACTGTCTCCCTGTAACATAGGTAACCACCGAACACTTATCATCAAACAAAATACAGTACTCTCTCTCATTCTCTTTGTGTGTGTGTGTGTACTCATGCATGTGTGAATGAACTGCCACCCTTAAAAAGAGAAATTGACTGGGGGTGGAGAGGTGGCTCAGAGGTTAAGCCTCTGCCTTGAAGGCGGAAGGTCCTGAGTTCTGATCCTAGACCCCACGTATAGACGCCGGGTGGAAGCGGGGGTGGCCTGTGTTTCTGGTCCTGGTAGGGCGGAGCCTGTGAATCCCTGGGCGGAGTAAACAAGGAGGAGGTGGAGGCGTCCATGGTGGTTCCCGAATTCATCCGTGGTTCTATACACACACATACATACACACATGTGTGCGCACACGCACGATTGAATAAGAATGAATAAAAAAAAGAGAGAGAAATTGACTGAGGGTATAACACAGTGGTAGAGCATGTGTTTAGTCTGTAAGAAGCTTCTGGTGTTCAAAGCCAGGGACATGTCTATACACATATACACAAGAACATTTTGACATAGAGACCAATTATAAACTTTTGAGTGCCTTACGTTAAGTGACATAAGCCAGTCAAACACAAATAAATTATCATTTTACTTGTAAAAGTACTTAGCCTAATCAAATCATAGGCACATTAAAAGGATATTGTTGAGTCACAGAATAGGGAGATATTAAATGGGCATTTTCAGACTTGCAAGACGAGTTCTACGGGTAGGTGGTCAGAGGAGCATAACAACATGGACACACTTCACATTACAAAACAGCATGTTTAAAAATGTAGGGCCAGTAGATGGCTCAACACATAGATAAGAGTGGTGATATACATATTTCATTTATACTCTGCTTTAAGAAATACAAACTTGAAAATCCCTTCTGGAAGAGATTTGACAATAAAAGAATGTGTAGGAGGAACGGACCAGGCGGGCCTGTATTAAGGTCTCTGATCAACCATTACTTACAATACCTCCACTTGGAGAGCATGCCACTCAAGGATGATCTGTATGGGCCGCATGCTCGAATGCAACTTCCCCAAGCTACACCTGCTGCCCGGTCTGGTGCTGACGTCAAACCGCCTGGCTGAGAGGATCAACCCGACAGAACAACTGAGCAAGAACTCACTTATGGGATGTTGGATATTTACATATAAATGAGCCTGCAAGCCTGAGGGCCTGCTTTGCCACTAGCTGTTGACCCTGCACCAGCTTATCCCTGCCCCCAAGGGTCTCTCCATGGGCCCCTGAGACCACTACATCTGGCGCTCCAATGTGGGGCTTCCATAGCGGCGCTTTACCCCTCACGGAACCAGTGTTGAGTACTGTGCCCCCTTCGGCAATTTTTTGGTAAGCTGGCCCCTTTGTGTTTAATGTCTTTACCTTCACAAGAGGTGAGCGTGAAGGTCCCTTTCCCTTTCTCTGTGTCTGTCTGTCCATGGATAGGGAGGTACACATTTTTGGTTCTGGTTCACCTGGCGTCTCCACATAAGGGTTGACCCCTCAGGAGGCAGTCTCCCTATCAACCCTCCTCCTCCGGAGACACCATGTGGACATACGGCTGTGGCCTAACGAACCACAGAAGTTCTCCACTAAGCACAAGACATTTGGGTCTGATACATTTCTTGTCTTGTCTGTCCTTCTTTAGTCTCATCTCTGTTCTTTAAACCAGGAAATGTACTCTATTTTCTCTCCTGGTGGGCCCTACATGCCCCTCCAAAAGAATTAAGCTTACACCTGAAGCGATGGCCCTTCTACAAAAGGTTGCCTCTCTACTCGCCTCAGCATCCTTAGACAGACATGAGCCTCACCGGCCTCTCTTCTCAATCATCTTATAGGCTCCCCCTTCCCCTCATGGTGTTCTAGGCGTCCAATAGCAAAGAGGCCCCCTTATGTGGCTATACCAGGCTCATTCTGACCTACACAAAATCACATCTAAATTTGAGATCACCTTTTGACTCGCTCTCAAGGCAAGAAATGTGGCCCGCAAGACCTATAGCTATGAGCCTGATAAAATCATCCTTCCTTTCCCACTCTGGCATTCACAATTGCTTTGGGCCAATTCTATTAGTTTTCAAGAAATGGTCTTCGGCTACACTGGAGATATTGACAACCATCCCCCACAGGACAAAAGATTAACTATGCATTCTCAATTTCCTATTAAAATTAAGCTTTATAGTACTCCCAGCTCTTCCCCCATTCCACATGGGACCCTAGCATTCTCAGACTCCAATAAATAAAGATAGGGAATCCTCATTCAACGCCCGGGGGAAAAAGACATTACTTATGTCCTCCCCAACCCCGGCTCGGTGCAGCTGGGTAAACTCTTGGGGCTCTTAAAAGATTTTTACTGAATGCCAATTAGAACCTGTTAATATTTTTTCTGATAGTAAGTATGAGGTACAGGCTGCCCGGACCCTTTCATTTTCTTTGTTGTTCCAGGATGTATTGGAACACAGGGCTCACCTTTGGTATATTTCTCATATGAAGTCACACACAAAACTTACTGGAATCCTGGCTAAGGGAAACGATGTAACAGATACTATGATCATGACTGTGGACTTAGAGCTTCTCGAACGAGCTAGGGCATTACACCAACAATTTCATCTTACCCCTCGGAGCTGACACAAGCTTCTTCCAGAGCTTACAATGTCACAATGTAAACATTTAGTCAGGTCCTATGTGACCTGTGCCCCCTTGGCTCCACTTGGCCCTCTCAATAAGGGAGGGGTAAATCCCAGAGGTCTCTTGTTTAATGCAATTTGGCAAATGGATGTTACCCACCACTTCCCCTTTGTGGAACCTAAAATATGTTCATGTCAGAGTGGACACTTGTTCCTCCTTTGTGTACGCAATAGCCCTTATAGGAGAAAAGGCAGCCCATGCTATTAAAGCCCTAAAATCTGCCATGTTGGTTATGGGTGTACCTTGGGCACTAAAGACTGACAATGGACCTGCATATGCTTCCCAACAATTTGGCTCCTTTATAGCGTCATGGAAAATTAGTCACACCTTTGGCATCCTCTAAAACCCACTGGGACAAGCCACTGAGGAAAGATCCAATAGAACCTTAAAGGGCCTTTTGGCAAAGGTCGCATCCCGAATCCAAACGTGACCTACGCTTGGCTCTGACAGAGGCCCTGTTTCACCTTAACTTCCTCACTTTTGATGATTCAGGACTAAGCCCTGCTTATAAACACTGGACTTTCCTGCCTCACAATACTCCCCTGCTTCTTATTCGATGGAGGGACCCTGTCATGCTGCTATGACAGGGACCAGCTCCCTTATTAACCCAAGGTCGAGGATATGCTTGTGTCTTCCCTCAGGATTCCACTTTGCCAATATGGGTGCCAGCTCAAGATGTAAGACCAGCAAGAGATTGTGAAGCCTTCCTGAGAACCAGACTCATAAAATGAGTAAACTGTGGTCACTTCAATTTTTTTCTTTCATTTCTGTTGTGCGCTGATATAAAAATTTTGGCATGCCATTTTTAAATACATGTATGCATACTTAAAAATAAGAACAAATAATTTTGGTAACATCTAAGGCTTTAACTACTTGTTTTGTATCAATCACAATTGTTTTTCTAAGAGATTGTAAGTTTTCTTTCATTGTTTTCTCACTTGATTTTAATTTTTAATGGATTGTAACTTATGCTATCATAGAAGGGATTGTTCTTTTATTAATTATATTGCTTAAGTGTTTCTTCAGCACATCTCTCAGCAGCTTTCCATCAATAGACCATGCGACAGGTGCTTATGGCCCTTGAATATCCAAGCCATGGCGCCCCTAGGGACATGGTTCGAGCTTGGACTGCAGAGATTTGTGAGGCCTTGGTCTAGTCTACTATCCACACATCCTGACATGCCTTCCAGAGGAGAGGTCCTTTGAGGGCCAGTAGCCAATGAAGAGTAAGATCCTGTGAGACAGGACAACCTAAGGCAGGCATGGTCTGTAATGCTGGTGGACGTCCTCTGAGGTGGGGTCAACAAGGTCAGAGCAAAGAACTCTGGCTCCCGCTAGCTGTCAAAAATAAATAAAAAGGATGGATATGTAGGAGGAACAGACCAGGCAGGCCTGTATTAAGGTCTCTGATCAACCATTACTTACAATACCTCCACCTGGGGAGCATGCCACTCAGGGATGATCTGTATGGGCCGCATGTGCGAATGCAACTTCCCCAAGCTGCACCTGCTGCCCCGCCTGGTACTGATGTCAAACCGCCTGGCTGAAAGGACCAACCCGGACAGAACAACTCAGCAAAAGCTCACGCTGGGACTTATGGCACGCTGTATATAAGCAGCCTGATATTTACAATAAACGAGCCTACAAGCTTAAGAGCCTGCTTTGCCACTTGCCTAACTTCCGGGGTCTGTGCCGTTGACTTCGTGCCAGCTTATCCCTACTCCCAAGGGTCTCCGTGGGGCCCCGAGACTCTTTCAAGAATGGAAATTCAATTCTAGGAATTTATCCTCAGAAAGTAATGATAGATGTATGCAGAGAATTAGTTACAAAGATATTCAGTACTCTAATTAAAGAAGGGACAAGGAGTAACTAATTTGAATGTCCATCAATAGGGATTATATAGCAAAACCATGTCAAATCTGAATTGAAGAATACTATTAGCTATTAAAATTTTGTAAGACGTGTAAGATAGAAAAGTCGTTGTGACATATCATGTCAAAAAGCTTACAAAATAACATTTTTAAAAGTATACAGACAATGAAGGATGGAAAACTGTCCATCAAAAAGTTAACAAAGGTAGGGCTGAAGAGAGAGCTCAGGGTTAGACTGTCTCACAAGCAGAAGATCCTGAGTTCGGATCCCTCATCCCATGTAAAAAAACACCAGATGGAATTAGCAGTGGCCTATACTTCTGGCTCTGGAAGGCAGAGCCTGGGAAATTGCAGAGCGAAGCAAAAAGAAGGTAGAAGCAATAAAGGATGATGCCAGAAGTCGTCCTCAGTCCTCCATAGGAACATACACATACATACAGAGGCAAAAATTAAAAAATTAAAAAGTTAATAAAGGTAAAATGCTATGTAACTTTTTTAAAAACTTCATTGCGTGTGTGTGTGTGTATCAGTAGGCACATGTGTCCCTATGGAAAGAACAAGGGTGACTTCAGGAATCATCCTGGATTGCTACTACCTCCTTTTTGCTTCACTCTGGGATTTCCCAGGCTCTGCCAACTAGGGCCAGAATTATAGCCCGCTGCCATTTCCATCTGGTGTTTTTATGTAGGACCTGGGATCCCACATAAGGCAGAGTCTTAACTCGTGAGCCATCTCTCCAGCCTGTAAGATGCTATATCTAAGTGGAACTATAATAATATTTTCATCTTTTTGTAACTAAAAATATTCTTTTCAGATGGCATTTCAATGTTACCCAGGCTGGCTTCAAACCCTCAATTCTTCTGCCTCAGCCTCTAGAGAAGCTGGGATTAACTACAGGCATGTGCTACTATGCTCATCTACTTTCTTTTTTTTCGTAACTGTTCTATGACCATTTTTCTCAGCAATTCGTTTTTATCAATCCTTATTAATCAATCCGCTGAAATGAGACTTTTTCATGTACTACTTTGCATGGAGTAGAAAGGGGTTTTATAAATCAAAGCTCTAACTCAAGAAACTTAGGTACAAAAAAAATAACAGACTTGCTTAAAACCATACTATATGGTAGTGGGGCAACAAGACCTAGTTTTTGGTCCAAAGTTATTTTACTTCAGTGTATCCTACCAGGAATACCATCTCCTCTGTGCTTCTCCTCTAACAATTCATTTCTCAACACCTGGACAACAGTTTTCATAAAACCAGCAGGATTCTCTCTGCATTTGAAGATCTAGTGGTCACCCAATACAGTAAATGCAAAGTCACCCCCATGATGCCACAGGTCTATTTGCATCACTCATGACAACTCTGTTACTAGTCCATCTATCCAATCCAAGTGCTCCTCAACTGCAGGCAGGTTGCTCAACTGCAAATATTGACTGATTTGAACTATGTGTACCAGATCCTACAGGAGCCCCAAGAAAACCCAGATCATGGGTCCTGTTTCAGTTTGTCTTCATGGTATGTGAAACATGGGGTTAATTAAATACTTACAATAAAGGTTGAAAATATTATGAATTCACTATATTCATGTATGCCAACATTAAATTAAAAAAATAAAACATCAAATAAAAAAAATTAAATACTCACAAAATGGATGGTGTTTTCAGAATTCTTATCCCACCAGGCTGATTAGGAAATATATCTTCCAAGAAAAAATATATATGCCCAACTGCAATACCTAGAATCAGCCAGAAATAAAAGATTTAACTTTTATTAAAGTTTCAATTAAAATTTCAATTGTAAATATAAACATGTATTTAAAATATATATCAGTGTTATTAAAAACTGATGGGCTAATATTACAGTTATAACTACAAAGTATCAAATAATCTTATGAACAGAATACATATGAAAGATAGTCACAAAAAAAAATACAGGTAAAACAACAGTGTCCATAAGACTTACCTAAGAGGTCCACAATGATTGAGTTCCCCAACAACAAGGAAAACCCCATGAGCACCCATGGCAGAAAAGGGGCCTGGAAGTTTAGAAGGCCAAAGAAGTTCATACGAACATATGGGTTCCTTCGGCTCCATACATAGACTAGCATTATTGTAAAGGCTTGGCCTAAGAAAACTAAGCTCACGAACAAGCCAAAAAGCTAGCAAGTAGCATTAAGGAAAATACCATTATCAGAAAAGAGAAGCAAAGGCTAAGCAGGAGAACTATAGTGTCCTGTAGTTGGAATTTAAAGTTGAGGGGAATAGAAGAAAAAAGTAACTGATTACCCAGGACACTAGGCAGGATCTGGCTTAGGCTAAAACTTGGATTATAGCTACTACACACTAAAATTCTGCTTTCAGGAAGTTTGTGCCTCTTTGGAAAACACAGTTGCTTGGTCAGTAAGTACAATAAAGCTCACACACCAAGAGCACCTTTATAGGTGAATGGTGCTGGCTGGAAAAAAAGCATCTAAGTTTATTACACACAAAAAAGTCCTTTTTAAAAAAAAATACTATTATCAATTTTGACAGTGACTAAACACAATTTGGTTTAAAAGTGAAGTGCAGGGGCTGAAGAGATGGTTCAGGGATCATGACTCCTGAGTTCAGATCCCAGGTTCCACATTAAAAACTCCAGGTGGAAATGGCAGTGGCCTGTATTTCTGGCCCTGGTGGGTGGAGCCTGGGAAATCCCAGAGGGAGTAGAAGCAATCCAGGATGATAGCTGAAGTCACCCTTGGTCTTCCACAGGACGCACAGTGCCCTCTTACACACACACACACTGAATAAAAGTAAAGCTTTAAAAAAAAATGAAGTGCAGGCTGGAGAGATGGTTCAGGACTCAAGACTCTGCCTCTCAAGAAGAAGGTCCTGAGTTCTGATCCTAGGTCCCATGTAAAAACACCAGGCAGAAATGGTGGCAGCCTGAGCTTCCAGTCCTGGTGAGCAGAGCCTGGAAATACCAGAGCAAAGCAATCCAGGATGCCTCCTGGAAGTCATCCTTGGTCCTCCACAGGGACACACAGTGTCCTCTCACACACACAAATATAAAAGTGAAGTGCATTTATCAATAACGATGCAGCTGAACATGCTTCACAGTAACCCATCTGGGCTAAAAGTTCCTGCTCACAGAGGAGACTCTTATCTACCTTCTAGGTTTGAAAAGCTGTCAAAGTATAAATGATGGTCCCCAAAAGCTAAAATCTGGACATCTGGGGACAGGGAAGATGGATCAATGGATAAGGCACTTGTCCTACAAGTGTTGAGGACCAGAATTTGAAACCTCAGAATACACATAAAAGGTGAGCAAGTGTTGTGGTCTCCTGTAATTCCAGTATATGGGAGGCACAGACGCGGGACTCCCCAGGGCAAGCTGGCTAGCTAGCTTGCTTAACCAACTGATGAGCTCTGAATTCAATGGAGAGATCCTGCCTTACTGATAAAGTGGAGTGCTGATCAAAGGTACCTGAAGTCAAATTCAAGCCTTCTCGCATACCCACATATATATTCATATATATGAGAACATATGTTTGCTTCTCCCCAAACATGCCACCCCCAAATCTGAAGATCTGCTCCTTTCTGTTTATTCAGAATATCCAGTGAATCTTGGAGGCATCTGAAATCCTTTAGGACAAGACAGTCTGTTCTTTAACATGTTCTACTTGTTGAAGGATACAGTCATTAAGAATCCACCAAAAAGGAACATAAACACAAAGTCTGCTGTGCGACCTCGGAAAGAGCCTTCTTCTAGCATTCGACAGTAACGATATCTTAAGTTCCAAGTTAAGAAAATATGAAACACACAAGCATGATGAAAATAACACATAATCACTCATGTAAGTAAACAAGTCCTCCACACTGTCTGTGAACTTTCACTTCTGAAAGGAGGTTTGTGCAATAATGTGATTACTCCTTCTTACCAAGTATTTTACACAAGATCAAAACTAGGGCTATATTTTACAAAGACTGTCCTTGACTGAGGGAACTTCCTGGTATAATGCATACCTTTAATCTGCTCATATTTGTAGCACTGTTGCTCAGCCGCACCTCCATCTGCACATCCTTGCTTTTGCATACCCTAATTTGGGAGTAACTCCCATAAGAAGTGCTATGTATGATAGATCACTTTTTCTTGATGGGCAGGTTAAGCATTTCTACACTTCATGATACATGGTCATGAAATCACTTTCCCTAGAAACTTACCAGAATGAGCTGAGTGTACTGGCACACATCTGTAATCCCATCAGTTAGGAGGTGAGGCAGGAGGTAAAGTTATCCTCACTCTCTGCTACAGAGCAAGTTTAAGGTCAGTCAGAGATACATGAGACTGTGAAACCAAAACATGAAACTTACCAGAATGATACTTTGTATCGCTTTTAGAGTTCCACAATTCCTAAAGGCCTGCCATTAATTTTTGCAACTCTCCTCTTAATCAAGAGGGTGAGGGTGGAAGAGGAATGCCCAGGTTACTGACCACTGCATAGTTCTTCTAGTCTTCCAAAAGCCTGAATGTGGTAAGCAATACAAGCTCTCCCTCCCTTGTGAACTCATTCCAAAACCTGCAACAAAATTCCTCCCAGTATTTATCGCTGTATTCAGGTTGTGTTTTACCACTTGTGCCATTGACACTGTTTGACAATGTATTTGACATCACAGCTCCCCTCGATTGATCAGGGCTGAAAGCAACTCCAGCACAATACCACTTTTACAGCTGGACCCTCCCATGTAAACAGTGAGCCACAGAATACCTTCAGAACCTTACCACCCCACCAATTACTCAACATACCACTGACTCAGAAGTCAGAACTAAAATGTTTCAAAAATAAACAGGATGAATAGTTTCTACTTTACTGTAGATCCTTGATCCTCACTCCACTTAATAAAGGATACAGAAAAATCATATTAAATAAAAAATTGAATCCAACTGGACCAAAAAATAAGAAATTGGTGATTAACCTCCATATCTGAAAATCAACAGAAAGGCACATTAAGTAAATTACATCACCGGAAAATATTTTCATAAAGTTTTTAAGAAGACATCATAAGACTATTACGTTTAAAGGCTCTGAACAGGGCCCATTCAAAACAGGGTGCACAAACTACTTTAGTAACTGAGCTATGAAACTTATAAGGGTAACAGGACAGAAAGCTTAAAAATACATAAATAAACCCACAACATATAATTAGCTTAAACTCTGAATCTAGACTAGTCAGTTTTCAGACCACACAATACCCTAATTTAAATGAGAAGTCCACAGGTACTAGGCAAAAACTTCACAAATCTATATATTTAACTGCCAAGAGATGTATGTATATTAGTCAGAAACATCTCCATGAAAGGATAATATGAAGGCAACAAGTCCAGCTCTAATCTGAACATATTAGTTTCCTGTAAGAATTAATATTCAATTATATCACATAAGTATTCACAAAGACGGAATCTTATCACTCTTGAAATGCTTTACAAAATTGACTATCATATGTGATCTTAGGCAAACAAGCTGGCATGACCATCCCCACTTCACAGATAAGGAAACTACAAGACATGGATAATTTTCAAATGGCTTATTCCAGCCAGATGAAGACTCTGATAACAAATCTAGAATTCCTAACTCATGCAGTGTTATCAGGAATTTAACGCCAGCTACACAGGGTAGCCTAGGTCTATAATCTCAGCAACTCAGGCCCTGGGACAGGAGAACAGAAGAAAGATTGTTGAAAGTTACAGGCCACCTGGGCTACAAAATGACACCTGTCTCAATTAGGGGGAAAAAAAAAGAATTGAATTCTAAAGTCAGGGAGGCAGTGGCTGGAGGTTAGCATAAGTACTGGACTACTAAGACTACACAACAAGACTATTTAAAAAAATAAAACAAGAATTTAACCGTAGGCAAAAATCAAGCCAAATAAGCCAATAGAAAGCAGTGCTTAGATGGACTGACAGTCCCCAGAAAGGGCCATGGAAATGACAAGATCACCAGAGGACTGGCTGCTTCACACACCAGTAAACACTTCAGGAACTGGTAAATTTTTTTGTAATAGTGTTCAGGGTGCTCGCTGCAGATGCAGTATAAACAGCTGTCACAAGCTCCTGTGCCCACCAGAAGTCCCTTACCCTTGAACTTATAGCCCAAATAAGCTCTTCCTTCAAGTTACTTTTGTCAGGTACTTTTTTGCAGCAGTGAGAAAAGTAACTAATTCTCTACTACTAACAGGGAAATAATTCAATTCTACACACTGAGTGCATCTAAGAGTTTACAGAGTCCTCATCCTAGGGAGAAGACAGCATGCAAAAACTGCAAAGGTGACAGATGCTTTAACACTAGGGATAATGCTACCCAGAGTCACGGGAAAGCTGAAAAGTAAGATCAGTGGGTTTAGGGTAAATGTAATACATTTGAATTATAGCGTGGAATGTCATCCTGGAGCAGGAAAACTCACTACTCTTTAGACAGTTTAATCATTGAAAAGACTTGCTAGCATTAGTAATCTAATGAAACACTCACTGCCTTATGGTCTTTTAAACTTGATCTGACCTCTGAGAGATGGACTGACTTTGAAGCACCATCAATACTAAGTTTATGAACCAGACTATGGTATGTGTCTGGGTGGTGAATAAACAAAATAGTCTATGCTGTAAGACTCCTTGGACAGCTAGTTGGTCAGTCTCCTCTTTGGATCACATTAACTCTATGTCTGTTACTGTTTGCTGTTTGAGATAGGGTCTTGTATGTAGCCCAGGCTGGCTTCAGCTTCCTGGGTATTGGAGTGGTGCCACTGCATTAATTCTAACTCAGTTATACACAAAAGACTGAACCTGAGCACAAAACCATACTAAAAATAAAAAGCAGAGTCTACATTCCCACTCTTACCAAAAAAACTTTTTTTTTTTTTTTTTTTTTTGAGACTGCATCTCCCTGTGTAGCACATGCTGTCCTAAACCTAGTGATCCTCCTTAGGCCTTAGCCTGCCTATGGATGTACTATACACATAGGCCAACCATACTGTACTCTTGACAATTCTGATTTGGTTTAAGACAAAGAACCTGATAATCTACAAGTTCTCAAAGTAATTCTGATGTCCAAGCAGACTGCAGAAACCTTTCTTTACATCATCACTACAATTTATAAGAATCAAAGGTCCCCTGCTGGGTTATTTTTTGAGGTCATAGTTGATAGGATTTGCTACTAAACAATAAGAAACAAAACCATTAATCATAATTGTGATAAAACACTTACTTGAAAGTGTTTAAAAATCAATTCAGGATTGAAGTACAACTGAAAAGGTGTGATCAATTCCAATTGCTGAAATAGAAAAAGAGCTTCTTAAAGCAGATCAGACATAACACCAAATCTCACCATTAACAACATAGTAAGATTAGTGGGTCTACTAATTTCTAATGTGGTCACTCTGGATGAATTCCTTGTAGTCTTTCTTAGTGGATGAGGTTGAAAAGAAAATCTTTGTAATTTTTCCCTTTTTTTTTTTTTTGTATTCTCAATACCTAACACAATGTAACTTTTATGATGCAATATTTGAGGATGATATGAGGCAGGCAGGGGATGACAGACACTGAGTAAGTTAGAAGCAGTTGTTAAAATTTTGTACATGAACACACTTGAAAACAGCTAGGTGAAAACCACTAGAAACGTCAAGCTTCAAGACTCGGCTGCCACTGGGGTTTGGGTGCAGCCGGTCAACCTCTTATCTCCACAGACTCTCTTATGTTAGATTTGTTTCCAGACAGCTCCAGATGTCGGTCCAGTTCCCAGACCTGGAGGGTCTCCCTCCCTCCAATCTCCACGATCCCACCTGGCCCGAGGAGAGCTCTCGGCACACACAGTACTTGGGTGGGCGGCTCCCGCAGTTCTGACCCGATGGATTTCGCCTCTCAGAAACAGTCCCAGCCCCTTCACGGAGGGACACCCCGTTCTCAGAGTCCCTGGAAGGGCAACCTTGGGACTAGCGCGAATACTAGAGTGAACCCTGGCCGTCTCCACCCACCCCTGGGGACCAGACCCTCGGGGCGCCTCCGAGGCCCAAACCCCAGTTTTCTGAAGACCCAGTCACATCGAGCCTGGAAAAGGAGAATGCGCCACTACGGCTGCTCACCACGGCGGCGGTGGTGAGGACGCAGGCGGTGGTGTAGGCACGGCTGACCGGGGGGATCTGCAGGTACTCCAGCCGGAGGCTCTGGTACGCCATCTTTCCCACCACCGCCTGCCCCCCTTCCCCTTCCGCCAGTGTGCCCAGGCGGCGGGGCGGACTCAACCCGGCTCCGGCCTACGGCCGCCGCCCAATCGGCGCCGCGCACTGGGCCAGCCACCAATCGCTGCAGCCCGGAGGGGCGCGAACCCGCCAATCACGAGTTGCGTCCCCGCGTCGGCCCATCCTCGCTTCTTCGGCCTACCAACGAAGAGAGCAAAGACCAGGCTTCTTCCGCCAATCCCCGCCGGCCACAGCTAACTTTCCCTCGGGGGGCCCCTTTCCGTCACCAATCGGAGTCCCCGCCCCCGATCCGCGGCCGGCCAATCGGGAGCGCGGTAGCATCCCGCCGCGGCGTTCGTTCGCCGAGGCACTGTGTCGGCGGGGGTTCTGGGAGTCCGCGCCCAGCTCGCCTCTTTTGGCGGGAGCCCGCGCGGCCGCTCCGTCGCCCCTTCTCGGGGGAGACGGGCCACGGTAGGTGCCGCGGGGCCGCGGGCGCTCTGACAAGGGGGCGGGGCTGGGCGGGGCTGGGCGGGACTTGATCTGGGGGGGGCGCCCCGCGGTCGGCTGGGACCTCCCGGCCTCCGGGTGGCCGCGGCTTCGGAAGTCCCGGCATGCCGCGGGCCGCGGGGCCTGACGGGAGCTTCCGAACTGCCGGAACTAGTTCCCGCGCTGCGGGTCGTGGTCACCGGGAGCCCCCCCGGAGACTAATCGTCTCCCCGGGAGCTGCAGTCTAGCACAGAATACAAGTTCGTTCTGATAGGAATTCGAAGGGAGGCGTGGGCGGCCTTCCGGGGACGTGGACTGCAGCTAGGACGTGTGCAAGCCTCGGGGGAAGAAGACAGCGGGACTCGGGGCGTCCTCGCATCGAACCAGCTTTACGGGGTGCTTACCGTGCCTGACCTGAATTTGAAAGGAGAAACGGATCCTCCCAGCCCTCCAGTAAGAGATGAACGTGATAGGGTTGGATTAAACGAACACTGGGCGTGGCCGAAGTAAAGGAGCTTCCGGTGAGTTGTAAGGAAAGACGAAGGAACGAGAACGTGACCGTTATGTTCGAGTAATAGGAAACCGAGTGAAAAGGTTGGAGAGGATGACTTTTAAAAGTAAATAAATAGTGGGATCAGAGAGAGAGCTCAGCGAGTAAAGCACCTGCCGGTTCACAATCCTGAAGACCCCAATTTATTCTCCAGAAGCCCACCTGTTGGAAGGAGAGACCTGACTTGCTAAAGTTGTCCTCTGACTTCCACCCATTTATTCCATGGCATGTTTGTGCAAGCTTCTCTTTCTCTCAAATAAGTAATATATTTTTTTAAAGTATACGAATAAGAATGTAAGGTTGGGCTCAGTGTCACGGACCTTGTGGTCTAGCCATTCTGGAGGCTGAGGCAGGAAGATTTCTTGAGGCCTGGCATTCTAGAGCAGTCTGGGCAACAGAGAGGAGGAGGTAGGTGTGAATGGATTAAAGTGGAAATCTTAACCTATTGATAAAAGTGCATGCTTATTGCATATCACCCCACAAATTTTGGACCTTGTTACTTAGAGAAGGAAAGGCAAAAATGGAATTGGAGGCTTGATTTAAAGTGGATCTTTCAATGTAGGGCTTTGATTAGAATTGGTTGCATATCTTACGTCAATCCTAAATTGGTGGAATCCTTGAGACTAGGTCGTTTGGGTTTTTATTAAGAGGCAAGGGTTTTGAGGGTTATAGGGTTCAGATTGTTGCTACTGCTTACTAAGAATTGTTCCACCTTTTAAGGGAGTTTGTGATGGACAGTCCTATTCAAATAATGATAATATTATTTGAGTCTTCTAGAAAAGTCATCCTAATGTAAACTTCAGATGTGGGAGTGGAGGTAATTTCAGTCTCCAGTGTCCAACACTAGGTGGGGCTCGATAGTTCATGTTTTGAAACAGTCTAGGTTTGGGAGTATAAAGGCGAAGTGTTTGTGTAGCTCGTGAAAGCCCCTGGGCTTGATTCTTAACACTACAGATGAGAAAAAACAACCAAGTTTATACCTACCAAGTTAGCAAAAGGTAGAATGTTGAATAATGCTGACAACATTATGAGAGTCTCATCTGCTTTAAGTGGGTGTAAAACAGTCTAAATGTAGCTATTTAGATGCAAATTCTTACAAAAGTAGCCTTAGGTGGTTTAGAGTGATTGTATAGAAAGAAAAATTATTAAAAAGAATGCTTGGATCCCTGGAGATGGCTCAGCATATAAAGTGCTTGCTTTGTAAGTCTGATGGACCCAAATTTATACAGAGACTCTGTTTTAACAGACTGTCAACATGTGTTGTCTGACTTCCACAAGAGTAACCCCCACCTCAATACAACCACACTCAGACTTGTTATGGGCTGTCATTAAATCCCACTATTGTGACTTCCTAATGAAACATAGCTCCCAACTGGGCCAGCAGAACACTGTTTTGAAGGGCCTCTGGCTAAATCAGATCTTTATGAATATGTTTCAGTGCCATATTCTGTTTTAAACTCCTAACTATCAAGATATCCTTCTGAAGAGCTGACCAAGACTCTTGATTGGCAGGGCACTGGGAAGCATTCTCTGTTTTACACTTCTCTTCCTCGTGCTGCCACATTGTATCGGTTCTCCTGCTTCTGTTCCAAGCATAAGTGAGGTCTAAGAGGAATGGGTTCACTTTTTTTGTCAAAGGCAAGCTAATCCGTGCCAGTCCTTTCCTTTTTTTGTAACAGCACCTTTCAAAACTGGTCAGAGGTTGGATAGGAGGCAGGATGGGTCATATACTGAGGAGGGGGGAGATAGAGGAATATCTGAAACCCTTAGAAGCAGTATGGAGGAAACATGCTCTTTATAACATTTCTGATAGCAAGATGCTGAAAGCAGGACTGGGGATGTAGTTCAGCATAGGATTTTTGCCTACTTTGTGCAAGGTCCTGGATCAACTCCTAACATCGTAACAAAGAAAAAAAAGGCACTAGAAGCAAACAAGGTGTCACAATGAGAATGCATCTTGATCATTGGTATATGTATATGATAAAATTGATAGAAAACCAATGAAGTAAACGAGTGTCATGTGACATGAAGTAATTACAAACATGAAAATATAAGCATAGGTGTACAAAATTGTTTTTAAAGAATATACTGCATGACCTAAATACTAAAGTGAAGCATAAATGATCCATACCTATAATCTCAGCACTCAGAGAAGGAGACAGAGGCAAGAGTACCTCTGCAAGTTTGAGGCCAGCCAGCGCTCCCTTTCTTTTTTTTTTTTAATTTCAGCTCATACAAACTTATTAGGTACACCAGTTCCCTCCCTCCCTCCTCCTCCCCCCCCGTACCCCCTGCTCCCCCTCCCCATCCCTCTCCCTCCCCATCCCCCAGTGCCTCCCACCCCAATTCCCAGAGAGTCCTTTCTTGTGCATGTCTGATTTTCCTCTGGGTCCTCCTCTCCGATGACGTACAAGGACCCAGTGGCCTTTCCCGAACCCTTTCCCGTGTTCCCCTTAGGTATAGGAACACTGCTGTGGCTGCCAATCCTTTGCCTCCAAGGATCTTGGTGCCTTTAGCAGATGCTAGACTTTGTGAGGTCAACAGTGTGTTGGACAATGCGCAGGGCATGCAAAGTCCAATTATGATTGCTTCAGCCCTAACTAGTATAGAGTATCTTACATATCATTGCTCCTCCCATCGTTATGCTCTTACACTCTTACCGCCCCCTCTTCCGCAAATTTCCCTGAGCTTCAAGATGGGGAGAGACTAAGCTGGCCTAGTTCTAGGTGGTTGATATACAGTCTCTGAAGTTCTGGATTGTGGTTTGTTGATTTTCTTTTGCAGTTTTGCTGCTCCTGCAATGCCCTTCACTCAGCGCTCCCTTTCTTAAAAGCACCAAGAACCTTAAGAGAGCTGCACATCATGACATAATACATTCGTATTATGCTGCCCCTTGAGAAGTTGAGACCAGAAGACAGAAAGTTTAAAACAAGCCTAGGCAGCATAGACCCTGTGTGGCAGGCAGTTTCAGCTGTTAACTTGACACTTGAAATGTGGGCCTCTGGTCATACCTATAAAGGAGTGTTTTGTTTTGTTTTGTTTTGTTTTAGTTAAGGCTGGCCTCTAGCAAACCTGTGAATATTATCTCAGTTACATCATTGTCCTGAGAAAACCCAGCCCATAATGGGTGGGACTATTCCCTGGGTAATTAAATTTAGAGAAAGTTGGTTTCGTAGTTGGCAAGCTGGCAAGCTAGAAAGTAGCATTGACCCTTGCTGCTCTGTTCTTGCTTATGTATGCCAGTTCTTTGGCTTCTGCTGATAACTTTCCTGCCATCATGATCAAATATAACCTGAAATTTACATATAAATAAAAATCCCCTTACTCTCCTAAATTATTTGGGTTGTGTATGAAACTAAAATTCTCTGAACAAAACAAACAAAACTCCAGTAGGAACATAATCTGTGAGAAGTATGGAGGAAATAAAAGTCTTTTCAACTTAAGATAATCTATGAATGAGACAAACAAAATCTGTTATACAGCTACACAATTATAATCACTATTTTAAACCATCACATCTATAAGTTTTCAAGAGTAATGGCATCCATTTTCACATAAGATTAGACCATATCATTGGTTGTACTTTTTTTATTTTTTAATGAAATGCCTCAAAAATTCACCTGGCAGTTGAAATAGTGGTATATGGATTATGCATTAATCCATATGCCTTAATCTGAAGGAAAAGTAAAACTCCTTTTTTTTTGTGACAGACAAGGCTATAGGTAAGATAAAGATGTGTAGATTAAGCTCACAGTGACAGAAGATGGAATGATACTTTCCTAGATACTTTTCCTTTGAAAGGACTGTCTCCTAGATCCTTAAAACAAGTCAGGGTAAGAACTTGTCCATCTAATTTGATCCCTCCCCTCTCCCCCATGACTAGGTTGACAGACAAGGGAATTGATATTTGCAGTGGGTCTAAAAGAACTGAGAAAAGTAAAGTGGGAGGAGGAACTGTAGAAAGAAGGCAGAGGTAAATATGATTGTGAATGACAATTAAAATAAGTTGCTTGTCAGAATACAGAGGCCCCAGGTCACATCCCCAGTGCTACATTGAAAATAAAAACAGGTTGTTGTGTATTATATTCTAACAGTCTGGAGGTAGAGGCAAAGATAGAAATTCAAGGCCATCAGTGTTGCAGTTCGCCTGCATGGTTGCTGATAAATGACCATCAAAAGACTTAAGGGAACAAGGGGTTTATTTCCTTACAACAGTCCAGTTACAGTTCATAGTCCAGCTTGACAGGAGAGCATGCACCAACACCAGGGCCGAGGGAACTGGCCACACCATCACCACATAATGGCTGAGAGATGGACAATCCTTACTTGCCAGACCAGCATGTCTGGCCAAGTAAGTGTACAGAAGGATGCCGACTTCCTCAACCAGCTCTAAGTATTTTATTCACCTGTTCAGGGCCTAGTCCCTCCCACCATAGGCTGGGCCTTTCCCATCAACTAGATAATCTCCTGCAGGTTTGCTTTGGGCTTAACCCAAGCACTAATTCTTCACAAATGTGCCCAGAGCTCAAACACTCAACCATCAAGTTGACACCTGTGCCTAACTATGACACTCAGTTACATATTGAGTTCATAGTCCACCTGGGCTGTGGGAAACCCAGTCTCATAAAAAAAAAAAAAAAGAAAGAAAGAAAGAAAGAAAGAAAGCGTAAGACAAATCTGTGAGCTCCAAGGCAAAACCTGAGACCTGTTTAATCCCCAGAGCTCATTTGGAGACGGGAACTGGCTTCTGAAAGTTGTCCTTTGACCTCCATGTGTGTCCACTCTCTCTCTCTTTTTCTGTGGGTCTCTATATTCTCTGTCAAATAATTGTTTTTAAAGGAGAGGTAGGCTATTAAAGTTCAAGAAATTGAATCTCTAGGACATAGGATAGGTTGTCATCTGTTTAAACTTAAGTCTGCCCAAGATTACACAATTTAGAAGTTTGGGCTCTGTGTCTAAGGGGTCTGATTTAGGAAGCTACTTCATAACCTGTTGTAGACAAGTAAAGGAGAACATCAGGTATCAAAGGTATATAAACTCCTTTGTTTTTATTTGCTTGCTTATTTATTGCTATCTGTAATGTAGGTTGTTACTTTTCTCTGATTCTATCCAAATGAACTTTTTTTTTTAATACTTACAGATTTTTCACAACTGAGAAGCGCAACTTAAAACAAGATGTCTGTGGACCCAATGACATACGAGGCCCAGTTTTTTGGCTTCACACCACAAACTTGCCTGCTTAGAATCTACATTGCATTTCAGGACTACCTATTTGAAGTGATGCAGGCTGTTGAGCAGGTTATTCTGAAGAAGCTGGAGGACATCCCAGATTGCGGGATCAGCCCTGTCCAGATCCGTAAATGCACAGAGAAGTTTCTTTGCTTCATGAAAGGACGTTTTGATAACCTTTTTGGCAAAATGGAACAGCCGTTTTTGCAATTGATTTTGCGTGTTCCCCCAAACATCCTGCTTCCTGAAGATAAGTGTCAGGAGAGGCATCCTCTTACTGAGGAAGAATTCCAGCTTCTCCAAAAAGAAATTGAAGAGTTACAGGAGAAGTATAAGACTGAGCTATATACTAAGCAGGCTCTTCTTGCAGAACTAGAAGAGCAAAAAGTCGTCCAGGACAAACTCAAAGAGACCTTGACTTTGTTTGATAAGCTTGAAAATGTTGGCAGAGATCATGGGATTACAGATTTTAGGGAAAGTTTAGTGTTCCTGGTTCAGAACTCCAGAAAACTCCACAACATTAGAGACAAGGTAGAAAAGGAAAGCCAAAGACTATAAATACCTTAATTTCTTAATAGTGAAAAGAAAGAGTGTGTTGAAAAGTAGTTTTTCTTTGTTCTCTCTTATATTTTGTTTTGCATCTTTTTTGATCCACTTACCTGAAGTATTTACGTACTGCCTTGATGTAATCTTGGAAACATCTATTCATTGGAGACCTTTAATAGGTGGAAGGAGATTCTTGGCTCAGCAATGGCTTATGTGGGGGTATGATCGAAGAAGTGAAGCACTAAGTTAAGGGTGCTTTTAAAGGTATACCTTAGTGATGGGTCCTTGTGATCTTGGTTCTTTTGACTTACTCTTTGCCCGAGAGCAACTGTGAAATGGGTAAATCCTTTGCATATCAGTCATTGTGTTGCCGGCAGTCAACACAGTGCTTGCTTTTGCCAGTAACTTTCCTCACATGAGGAAGTCAGTAACTAGTTGAAAGAAGCAAGTGGATAAAAAGATAGCTTTGGTCTGGTAAAAATGAAAGTTGTTTTTGCTTCCAAAATAAGTCTTCCATGAACCAGCCCTAGTAATGTTAAACAATTTAGTATTTTGAAGTCCAGCAAAAGATCTTGGACAAAACCAGAGCAGATCCCACTGGAGAAGAAGAGAAAGCATGGGGAAGAAAAAACCAATAATGAAATTTGTAATTTCTGGTTCAGGTTTTTATACCAAATTTTTAATATTAAAGTTAGTTGGGGATCTGTCTCGAACCTCATATTTAATTATTTATTCACTGTTGTAAGCATTAGATATATAGTGTCCGCGTATCACCTAACAATCCAGGAGAAAGCAGTGATTGCTTTTAATGTGTTGCTTTTCATATCTTCGAAGAATAGGATCTGCAACTTACGTTTCTTACATATAGAAGAGATAATTTAGACAGTAACTAGACAGTAATAGATTTAGATTTCAGTCCTGCATATTAAATAAATATGCTTTAAAAAGCTTGAACTGGATTGGTGAAATGGTTTGTAGGTAAGGTGCCTTCACACACCTGTCAAACAGAGTTCAGTCCCCAGATCCCACATGGTGGAACAAGAACTAACCTCTGCTCAAGCAGTGGTATAAGCACATCTGCTGTCTCACACACAAATAAAATACTTAAAAAAAATAAAGACTGGACTGTTTGTCTATAATGTTCTGGTATGTTTGTTAGTATTGCTGTAAAATTTGTGACAAGGTCTCATGTATTCCAGACTGACTTCAAACTCACTGTGTAGCTGAGGATGATCTTGAACTTCTAATCTTACTGCCCCCGGCTCTTGAGTGCTGAGGTATGCACCTCCATGCCCAATTTTATGTAGTGCTGGGGCTCAAAACTTTGGGCTATGTGCATGGTAGGCAAATATTCTAGGAGTCCAGCTATTATCCCCAGTCCTTTTTTTGTTTAGTTTACAAACATTGAGTACTTATATTATTTGCTTCCCTCCATTCCCTCTCCTTTCTATCCTCCCTATTTCCTTTATCAATCCATTGTACTCCCACCCACCTGCCTGTCCACTTCTATGGATCCCAGGGTTTCTTCTGGCTTGTCTACTCTTGTGAGGGTTTGGGCCTCTGACATACCAAGTTCCCCCTCCTCTGGCCACCCGACTAATAGGGGCATTTCCCTTCACTCATCCAGCTCTGGTCTCTTAAGGTTTCCAGTGTATGTTCTTATCTCTCTTGAGTTCCTCATCGTCTATGGGACAAGTTTCACTGCAGTGAGTCCAAGTCCTTTTTTCAAATAAAGCAACAATTACCAATTCCAGGAATTAGAATGTAAATATCTTTTGAAGGGTCATCATTTAAACTACATAGGTTTTCAACACATTACGAAGATACAATTTGGGATATAGAGGGGCTACTGTAAAGTGCTCATAAAGCACAGGCTGACATTGGGGAACAGTGGATGCTGTACTTTTGTGGCACTGATAGAGAAGATACCAAGCCAGACTTTGACTTGGAATTATGAAAGGGTAGAATTGCTTACAAGTTCAAGTCGGGTGAATACGGGGCAAATTCAGACCTTAGTTGAGGGATTATGCTCATTCAGAAGCATCTTGTTAGACAGGCAGGTTGTAGCTGTGGAGCAGTAGGTAGTGCTAGTAGTTAGGGAATAGCAAAATTGAACTAGCATGTGAGAACCAGACAGTGAAAGATGCAGCTAGGGCTAGAGTTAAGTGGAGGGAACTGCTATACTTAGGAATATCAGATAATGACATCTGTTTTATAGGAATAGTAGGTACATTATAAAATTAGCTAAAACTTGGAGTGAATTCAGTCTGGCAGGGTGCACCACATAGCTGGAAATTAAAGGACAACCGAATGTAAAGGAGACCGAAGAATATGATTTATTTAATCAGAAGTACCACGGTTACAGACATTTCCATAGAGTAAGTGCAATGGTGAATAGCTGTATTTGAACATTTCACATTACGAATAAACAAAACAAAGCAGGTGGGAAACAGCCTGCCAGGGTGGGTTTTGGAATTTGATTTTTCAATTTTGAAATGGCAGATCCCAGCCAAGAAATCTTGTAACCAACACTTCCTACCCGCATTCAGGTCCCATAGTCTTAGAATCCGATGACCCCAGGTTTCACAAGCACAGTCCTACTACAGACCCCCTCCCCCCCAATCCTCTTCCGGATGAGCCCACGAGTTCTGCGCCTGCGTCTCGGGAGGTCTTGCAGCCTAATGTTGCACGCAGTTCTTGAGTGTAGCCTTCTGGTGGACAGCTCCTCTTGCTACAGAACTTGGTTCCTCCTGTTAACAACGAAACCTAAAACAAAACAAACACAAACAAAAACAATACGGAATCCGGTCAGTCCTAAGCCCTAAGCATGCGTGCAGAACCTTCCCTCGACAAACGTCACTTACCTCGTCCAGGACTGCAGTTGTTTGCGCTGCGCTCCCAGGTGCGCAAGCTCGCCTCTGCGCTGTGAATTCTGACTGCGCCAGCACCGCAGCACAGCAGGCTCATCCTGGGGGCGACGCAGCATCGCATCGCGGAGCTCCAGTCCGACTCTCCCTGTGAGACCCTCTCTGGAAGACTGCGGGCTCGGGGCTGGCTCATCCTTTAAACAGAAGCTCTATGCTCTCCAAACACAAAACGCTGGGATCGCCGCGCGGGCCCACACATCACGAAAGTAGTACGACATTAGTAGCTTATTTATAAACGGGGCTCATTCACACGCTAGAATTCTGAACTTCAGAGGCTCTGCACTCAATGTGCTGGTGCAAACAGCACCGCTATTAGACTGACAGCAGTTATTTTGGATTTTTGTACTAATGGACGGTTAGAGCGACGACAGAAAAGGAAAAGAAGCATTGAAAGCTAGATGAAGGGGTGCAACGCGTCTCCAAAGCAAATGGTTAAGCCTGTCTTTCCCCTTCCCTCCCCTTCCTCCCTCCCCTCCCTCCCCTCGGTTCCCTTCTTCCCCTTCCTTCCCCAATGCGCTGACCCTGGCTGGCTACTTAAGCCAGCTGCAAATGGATATAGGTGAAGATGCAGGAGGTGATGGAGAAGGCGATGGCCGCGTAGATAAAGATGGAGAGGTGTGGGAAATGGTCGAGATAGCAGCCCTCGTCCACCGGAGGCGCCTCCTCCTTGGGCTGGGGGCGCACCGGCGGGACCTTCGGGGACTGCCCGGCGCGGGTGCCCTGCGCCTTCCCTCCCGCCCGACGACCAGCTTTCCTGCCAGAGTGGGATGCCGACTTGGGCGCGCGGGGAGCGGGGATCTCCTCGCGGGGAGGTTTGTCGAACAGGCCCTCGGACTCAGGATCGGAATCGGAGTGCATCTTCTCGGGAGCCCAAGACTTGCGCTGGAAGAGGTTGTCAGCCATCGTCAAGGCGGGCGAGCTGCAACTGGACCGCTAAAATCACAGCTGGATCAGAAGCGCAGTGGGCGGTGGCTCTTACTGCAGCTGTATTTCTACCACTCTGAATGGGAGGGGGTGGCGGAGGCGGAGCCAGAGGTGCAGGGGGCCTCTGCAGGGTCCTCCTGGCCTCTCAGCTGAGGTGCTTCTCTCCCCGGCTCCTCCCCCCCCCCGCCCCCGCCCCCAAGCTTGTTGCAGAGGTTGGCGAGCCAGTTTCCAGCTTCAGGGTCTGCAGCAGGTTTGTCTCCATGGCAACCAGACAATCGCGCGGGGGTGGAGGTGCGAGACACTGGTTGGAATTACCACCCCCTCCCCTCTTCAGGGAAAAGGGGACTTGGTGTTCTGGAAGCTGAATTGCTGGGGGTAAGGCTTCAAGCTGCCTGGGGGTGGGGGGACTTCCCCAAGGCTTTATTTTTCCTTTCTAAGGAAATATTTATTATGAGGTTTAAAAATGTAAAATTAAAATTTATCTTTTGATAGACACACAAGCAAATTAAGATGCTGCACACGTGCAGTTTTGCAAGCAAAGAACATTGTGTTGCTTCGTTGGGTGGCATCCAGATGCAGGACTAAGAAAATCAGCAGAGAGAAGCCAACCTTGACCGCTGAATCTTATTAGTCTATATATTATATGTCATCTCCTCCCACTCCCAACCCTGTTTCTCCCAAACTGACCTTGAGCCCATGATTCCCCCTGCCTGATGGGATCACAGGCTTGTGCCTCACTGGATGGCTCCAGCTGCATTTTGTGTGTTCCACGCATGTACGCAATCCCGTAGAAAACTTGAAATTTAGCAATATAAACACCGAGGAAACTGAAACAGGAGGATCATGGGTTTTCGTTCAACCTGGATGTATAGATATGCACATGTATATGTCACAGTTAGATACAGGTATCAACTTGACTGTTGAGGGTTCAAGCTCTGAGTACATTTGTAGAGAATTAGTAGTTAAGTCCAGAGTAAATCTGCAAGAGATTATCTAGTTGATGGGGAAGGCCCAGCCCATGGTGGACAATAGTAGTTCCTGGGCAGGAATTGGCTGAGAAAACTGGCATTCTCCTATGTACTTGGCCAGACATGCCCGGTCTGGCAAGTAAGAACTGTCCCTCTCTTGGCTCCAGCTCAGTCATTATGCAGATACGGTGTGGCCATTCCCTCAGCTCCTGGTGGTACTGTGGACGCTTCTGCCAAGCTGGACAAGGAACTATAACCAAACTATCGTAAGAGAATATAAAAAGTCCCTTGTTTTCCTTAAGCTGTATTATCATAATTTTATCAGCAATCATGCAGAGTAACTGCAACAGTGCATATATATATATATATATATATATATACACACACACACCTGTATGTGTATATGTGTGTGTGTGCTGAGATCACGAATTGAGAAACAAAGAATTAGAAATCAAACAAAATTAAAACTTTCACAAACCCAAAATCCAAAAATAGCTCCAATATCAATTTGGTACCTCTCTTTACTTTCTCTTGGTATCTATACACATTGTTTTCTCTTGCTCTTCACATACAAATGCAGGAGTCCAGCCTTGTGGGCATCTCACATATGATTAGGAACAAATCATTTCAAAACCTTCATCATGATTTGAACCTATTTCTCACTCCTTTCCAATCAGACCCCTCTGGTTTCCACTGGTACCGCCACCAGTACCTGACAGATGCTACCATCTTCAGACACCTTTATGCATGAAGTCCTCAGGCTGGTTGGTGCGTTCGTTGTGGAGCTGGGGAGCACAATTACTTGGATTCATTTAGATCCCTGTCACTGGCAGCAGATCCAACTCAGATGAGGTAACCCATGGCTCTCTTTAGTTCCTCTAACAAGAACCAGAACCAGAATGCTGTCTATCTTAATCTTTCAGTGTCCAGGACTCCTTGAAGAAGCGGATACTACCAGGTAGGAGTAGGTATTTGATATCTGTTGAATAAACGATGGATGTGATAGTTAATTCTGGGTATCACCTTGACACACCTGGCATTAACTAAGATCAGCTGAGACCACACTTGGCAAGTTGAATAACTCCCTTTCTCCCTTAAGTTGTTTGACTTTGAATACTCTGTCACAGCAATAGTTAAGAGTAACAGTTACGATGGGCCAGACAACTGATTGGCTGTTGTTAGCAAGAGATTGCATTCTGAGAGCTTAGCAACTCCATCTAAGTGTATCTATTAGGGCTAGATTAAAAAAGAATATGGGATTCTCATCTATGCTGTTAGAAATACAGAAAGGTGCTGTGACTCTGGAAAACACCGTGACAGTTTATAAAAAGTTTGGCATACATTTCATATGTGACCCAGCAATCCCACTCTGAGGTCTCTACCTAAAAGAATGAAAACATGTCTGCATAGAGAAATATCCTCAGTAGTGTTATTGGCAACAGTTCACAAATGAGATTGATTCAGATACCCATCAAATGGTGAACAGATGAACAAAATGTGATTTATCTATGCAATTGAATTCTGGTCAGCAAGAAGGAATGAACCACTGACACATGGGGAACTATAAAGGGTCTCAGAAAAGAAGGCCAGATGAAAAAGACTACCAGTGATGCGGGTTATAGAGATAGAAACCAGATGGCTGCTTAGGGCTGAGGTAGGAGAAATAAAATGTTAATGATGGGCGACTCATCCTTCGACTACAGAGGCACTGAAGCTGGTACGTGGTCTGGAGTGTTAGTGTCCAGGGTGGAAAGTGACCACTGCTCCCAACATGCACAGCCTGACGATGGCAGCAGCACCTGTGCCTACTGCACTGGGTCAGGTGGCATCCATGGATCAACGAACTTTCCATTTCTAAGACAAGGGAAAATACTTTGCCGGAGCTGAGAAGCAAGAATCTGTCCCTGACCTTGCACTCATAACATGGCATTCATTTGGTACCACAGCCAACACTATTACAGGAAATTATAAACATTTACCCATCTATCATCCTGCCCACCTTGACAGTACACCCCTCTAACAGAGTTTGCAATGCTCTGGCATTACTGCAGTGTGTGGCATCACACCCAGAAACCAGGTTAGCTTTTCTTGCAGCACACATCCCTTTTTTTATACTCCTTTTTACACGCAGTCTGCAAAACCTATCCCTTTGAGTGTCTTTGGCTTATCAGCTTTGGAGAAAACAGGTAAGGAAGCAGTAATCAATTTTTTTTAATTTTTAAAATTCTATTTATTTATTATTTATTCAATTGTGCGTGTATACATGTGTGCACATGTGTGTATGTATGTGTATATGTATGTATGTGTAGAACCATGGGCGAATTCGGGAACTACCATGGACGCCTCCACCTCTTGCTTGTTTGCTCTGCCCCAGGATTCACAGGCTCCGCCCTACCAGGACCGGAAACGCAGGCCACCCCCGCTTCCACCTGGCATCTCTACGTGGGGTCTAAGATCCGAACTCAGGACCTTCTGCCTGCAAGGCAGAGGCTTAACTCCTGAGCCACTTCTCCAGACCCAGTAATTAATTTTTTTATTGACATTGACAGCAGAAATTAACCCTTTATGTTTGCACATAATGGAATCTGGAAGTGAACTGTCTAAAACCATTGCCATGTTCATCCTCCTGAAGACCCTTTTAGATGACACTGGTTTGGCTTATATATGTCAGACAGATAAGTGTTTTTTCCCATGTTGTCATGATCTTGGGTTAAATGACCCTGCAACTATCCAAAGATGTCCGGGCCCACGAACCAGCATGAACTCAAATCTGAAGTGGGAGCGGTAGGAATTAAAAGTTTCAGGCTTTGGGTCAGAGGGGGTCTTGGATGTCCCTTATCATCCAAGCCAACTTTATTGTAACATACAGGGGTTTTATAATCAAGAAGCAGGGCCAAATTTAGGAAAACATCAAAGAGGAGCAGAACCAAATTCTTTACAGGATTATATAAAACATATGCATTCTAGTTAACAAAGAGAAGTCAGGAGTGACATCTAGCTGCTGTAGGACCAGACATGATGTCGCCAGGTAGAGTAAACAGGCATGTCACCTTGTTGCTAGAAGACAATGGACAATGTATGCCCCAAAATAGAGTTACTTGGCATGTGTATTAACATCTCTCAGGTAAGCAGGAAAGAACTGATAGGGAGGAAGGAACAGCCCAGCCAGTTTCTTAGAGAAACAAAAGCATTCCAAATGACCTGGGAGTTTTCTCAACTTCCAAGGAGGGAGTTCAGCCTATCATTGTCTTGCAAACAAGAGGCAAACTCAACCACCCAAGGGAGGAGTCACTCAATGGCCCGTTCAGTTGCTAATGTATCATCCAGAGTGCAGGCTTCTGGGCCTAGCAACCCCCACACAAAGAACCTCTGCCCAACTGCTGAAGCATGTAGTAAGATGCTACCTTCCATTCTCAGATAATTCCAAGGCACGTGAAGCACTCAGGCAGTGCCTCCCTGAACTGCTGAAGGACACAGCCTTGGCCCAAGTGCTTAAAAGATGACACCACCACAAAACGCTGACAGGAACAACTGATGAAGAACCTGCAGGAGGGCCAGGTCACTGGTCCCCCGGGTATCCCCCCACCTCCTCAGTGATCCTCCTCTGTCCCTCAAGTTGAGGAAGAAAGATGGAGCCTATCAGGAAAAAGCTCCGCTTTTATTGCTGAACAGGAACAGTCAACCTCATGGTGAACCACACCCGAGAAGGAGGGAAAGGCACCCCTGCTGAGCCCTGTGTGGACTGCTTCGGGTGATCTGGAGGACCTGAACCACCTCTGCTGTTTCCAGAAAATGGGCCCAGGCCCAGCATCTGCCACTACAGCCCCAGAAGTGTGTCAACATCAGCAAATGCTGTATTTGCAGCATGCCCAAGGTCACCCTGCTCCCCCATTTCTGCCAAGCCACTGACAGAGCTGGAGCCAGTGGTGACAGCAGTAGGTCTCTAAGCATGGGGAACTCCTGGTACCAAGTCATTTAGCTTTTTTTTTTTTTTTTTAACTTTGCCTTCCTAGAAGACTCAAGATGCGTCTCTTAATTCTCTCAGTATTTGTTAACTTTGTTTTTTAAATTTGTTTATTTCATTTGCTTGTATGCATGTTGTCTCAAAGAGCACTGTGTGTTCTGTGGAGGACCAAAGGTGACTTCAGGAATCATCCTGGATTGCTTCTACCTCCTTTTTGTTACACACTGGGATTTCCCAGGCTCTGCCCATCAGGACCAGATGTGCAGACTACTGTCATTTTTACCTGGCTTTTTTTTTTTTTTTTTAATGTGGGACCTGGAATGCGAACTCAGGACCTTCTGCTTGTGAGGCAGAGTCTTAACCCCTGAGCCATCTCTCTAGCTTTAATTTGTTTGTTTTGAATCTCAGAGAGGTGTGTTTAATGGACACAAGCTGTAGTTTTCAGTCCTCTGGCAGGCCAATAGCTGCATCACGCTGTTGGGCAGAATGGGCAACAGGAAACAGATGTAAATTCAGAGGATAGCAGGGACCCTCTCGCTCCCCCCCCTTCCCTCCTCATGTTCTCCTGCTCCCAATCCTGGCTGCTGCAAGGACCCTTAATGTGTTTCTGGTTTTAGCTGCTGGCTTTTCCAAATCTCAGTGTTTTCCCCTTTTTCTCATTTCCCTCCTATTAAACTTTAAGCAAACATCTTTTTTTTTTTTTTTTTAATTTCAGCTCATACAAACTTATTAGGTACACCAGTTCCCTCCCTTCCTCCCCCCCCCCCATACCTCCTGTTCCCCCTCCCCACCCCTCTCCCTCCCCATCCCCCAGTGCCTCCCGCCCCAATTCCCAGAGTCCTTTCTTGTGCATGTCTGATTTTCCTCTGGGCCCTCCTCTCCGTACAAGGACCCAGTGGCCTTTCCCTGAACCCTTTCCCGTGTTCCCCTTAGGTACAGGAACACTGCTGTGGCTGCCAATCCTTTACCTCCAAGGCTCTTGGTGCCTTTAGCAGATGCTAGACTTTGTGAGGTCCACAGTGGGTTGGACAATGCGCAGGTCATGCAAAGTCCAATTATGATTGCTTCAGCCCTAACTAGTATAGAGTATCTTATATATCATTGCTCCTCCCATCCTTTTGCTCTTACACTCTTACCGCCCCCTCTTCCGCAAATTTCCCTGAGCTTCAAGATGGGGAGAGACTAAGCTGGCCTAGTTCTAGGTGGTTCATATAGAGTCTCTGAAGTTCTGGATTGTGGTTTGTTGATTTTCTTTTGCAGTTTTGCTGCTCCTGCAATGCCCTTCACTCCATCCTGGTGGGCATTGTATGTTACCCCCTGGCCAGAGACAAAAAGCTGTTAGAGTCTTGTGATAAAAGCACATTCAAAGGTAGATGTAATAAAAGTGGGAAACCATACTAAGGGAGGGTCTATCACCCATTTGCAAAATGGTTACTTTTTATCTGCCAGACTATATGCCCTCCTCTTCTGGTGAGATCACACCCCCTCAGTAGTAAATGATCAGGAACAAAAGTCTGTGAACTTAATCAGATGTCTCATTACTTATTTGGGTCCTTGGTGGAGGCCTATTTTCCCTGCTGGAACATGGTCCCTTCTCTCCTTGTTTCTGATGTGGCCCTCCTACCCCATCCCTCCTGTTCGTAATCCTTGGAATTACTGTCTCTAGGTGGGCTGGGTGGGTTTGGTACTAGGAGCCACCTATTAGGGAGTACATACGGCGCTTAATTTTCTGGGTCTGGGATACTTCACTTAATATAATTGTTTCTAATGACATCCATTTCCCGGCAAATTCCAGTAATTCATCATTTTTGATGGCTGAGTAGTACTCCATTGTATAGATGTACCACAGTTTCCTTATCCACTCGTCAACTGTTGGACATTTGGGCTGATTCCATGACTTTTAAGCAAACATCTTAATTCATCCATCCATCCTGAAAGGGTATTGTTTGAGAGCACAAGGGGATATGGCATCAAAGGTAAATTTTCCAGATGACTTTGAAACCCCAGAGCCACCTGGCATCAAGGTGGGAGGCTACCTGGTCCCTCCTTCTAGTGTGAGTTTCAGCAGGACCATCTCTACTCTTGATTATACTTGAAACAGTGGAAGTTCCTTCAGTTTTAAGATGGAGGGCTGATTCCATTTTCTCACATTTTTTCCCTTTAGATACATTTCTTTGGTCTATGCAAATTGTAGTGTTGCCACTAAAATTTCTTTTACGTGCTTCTATCATGTCAGAATTCCTCTCTTCTTGAATCTGTAACCTAATGCAGCTGCCTTGCTTTCTCTGGCCTTTCCTATTGTTAACACCTGCTTTTCCTTTATCAGAGAATCTCAGTTCCTCAGGGAACAGATGACAATACCCCAGTTGGTGGGATGGGATCAATCTGTTTCTCAGCTCTGAGAAAACTGCTACCACCTGGGCAAGACATGACAGTCATGGGAACATTCATATCCTTCGATATGATCTTTCTATCCCTTGGTATTGATTCTGCAGCAGTGATTCAGACGGCAAAAAAAAAAAAAAAAAAAAAAAAAAAAAAGCTCTCTGCAGAAGACTGTACTGCAGAGCTGTTGATCATGCAGGAAATTGGAAGCAAACTCATTTCAGAACAAGAGGAGAGTAATTAAACAAAATGGAATTGGAGGCTTAGGGGTGTGGCTCAGTGGTAGAGTGTTTGTCTAGCAGGCACAGGGGGTGGATTTGTATTAACACAGCCATTAGAGCAGATTATCCAGAAGTGAAATTAAGTAGTTTGAGAGCATTTTAAGATGCTCTAAATCAAAGGAAAAAGATCGACTATCATGTGCACCAAGATGATAAGGTGAAAACATATTCCTGTAGAGGAAGGCAGGATGGAAAGGGCAAAGCTGGACATTTTCATCTTGTTTGGATGGTTGAGATTATGGGGCAGCCTTGTTTTCATTTTCCCAGACCTTGTGCATCATGGTTGTTATTTTTTTGTGTGTGTAAACAAAAGCAATTAAATAGGTGAGATAAATCTAGGTAATGGCTGCAGCAGCTGCTTTCAGGATGAACAATACCTTGTGATGTTCTGATTGGTGCCCACGCACTCTAAGGTCCTTATCCCACTGTCTGGATGGTCCTATATTGCTTAGCAACCAACTGCTCAGCAGCAGTTGCTAGGAAACCAGGGATAGAGCCAGACATCTGAATAACAGCCCAACACCCACGCTCCTGCCGGACTCTTCCCCTCAAGTTCTCTCCCGCAGTATCATGCTGCTGTCTAGCTTCTCCTGCTCCCCCCACTCCAAATTCCTCCAGTAGCACTTAATAGACTCCCACATTCCTACCAAATGTTCCACAATTATGGAGAATGATTTTAGTATTCTGTGCTTCCCATTCCCATCACTTCCACCATATCAATCCGTCATCACCTTCTATTTCACCTTAGATCCCAAGGGACTTGTAAGTACATACAGAGAGATACACATCAGATATGGAGGAATGTGCCAACACTTAGGAGGTAGAGGCAGGAGGACCAGGAATTTGTCATCCTCTGCTATAGAGAAAGCAGCCTTGGGCTACATGAGACTTTGTCAAACAATAACGGTAACAGTAACAACAGAGCTAGAAAGAAGTACCAGGATGAAATGCAGCCAGTCAAAGCCTCCAAACTGGCCTTCCTTCTAGAATAACAGTGGATCTCTCCTGTAAGTCGGAACTATGATATGAGTGGATGAGCCCACCCTATGAACACATTGAACCAGACTCCCCTGGTTCAGAGATATCCTTGGGGTGTGTCTCTGCTCTATCACTGGGGATAAGATTACCTTTTACCAATGAACTGGGTTGAGGTGGGCCTTTTTTTAAAAAAAGATATTTATTTATTTATTTATTTATTTATTTATTTATTTATTTATGAGCGAGAAAGAGAAGACTGCACACTCATACATTCCATGGTATGTGGGTGGAGGATAGAGGAAGACTTTTGGAAGTCAGGTCTTTCTATCATGTGGGTTTCCAGGGATGGAGTTTGGGTCTTCAGTTTTGGAAGCAGGCTTCTTATCTCCTGAGCTATTTCACCATCCCAGTGGTGGGCTTTTTTTATGGAAGATGCTTAAGTCCTTCCTAAAGGATGGATGCCCATCTCTTTGAAGAGGGGTTAAACCTGCAGGACTGGTTTAGTTCTTGAGAGAGTGAGTTGTTGTAGACATTTGGCCTCCTTTGCTCCCTCTCTCTTCCTTGCATTGCTGACCTTCCACGCGTGTTCCCTCCACAGTGTTGGGACTTAGAACTCTGTGTCAAACCCAGCTTCAGATATTTTGCTATAACAACAGAAAATGGACTAAGATACAATGGAAGGCAATGAGTCTCTGACAGTTGGATAGTGTTGAAGTTACTCTGCGTGTTGCCGATAAACTCATGAGTAAAGAGTTTAGGGGAACAAGGGGTTTTATTTTTGCTCACGATTCTCCATTATGCTTTATAATTCAGCTTGGCAGAAGAGTCCATATCAACACCAGGAGCCAATGAACAGGCCACAGCATATCCACAGGGATTGCTGAGAGAGGGGAAATTACACTTGTCCTAATGTGCTGAAGTGTGCCAACTCACTGAACCGTCTTCCTGCATCTTATCTATCTGACCTAGGAATGGTCCTACTCACTACAAGCTGGGTCTTCCCACATCAGACAGATATTCTCCTGCAGAGATTTTTCTTAACTTTTAGTTCTTTACAGATGTGCCAAAAGCTCAGCCTTCAATTGTCAAGTTGACACCTGTCATTAATTAGCACAGATAGTATGATCAGGACAAACATCTTCTAGTGCAGTCAGTTGGGGTTTCTCCTCTCCCTGTTCACGCCTGGCTTCTGGGAAACCTTGATGCAGAGCCTGACTGCTGAGAAGGTGTATGAGTCACTACATACAGTGTGACTCAGGGGTAATGCTGTATGATTGCCAGTGCTGTGCGGTATAGGTGTAATGATCATTGTGCATGTGGTTTCCAGCAATTACCCCTACAAAGAGATATGTGCTCCCTAGCCCCAGACTGAAGCAGAATGTGTTTTATCACATTACCAAAAACAATTGACATTAAACATATTACATGTGTTTAATACACAAAACTTAATGTGTTGATATGCAGGCAGCCACGAAGCCTTCATAATCACAATAATGAATATCTCTCTTTTCCTCTATATTTTCTCATGCTCCTTTGGAATAATTACTTCCCATACCTCCTCTAGCAAGCAGTCAATAATCCTCTTTTTGGTCTACGATTTTATTTGATTTTTTAAGATGGGGGGGAGTCTTACTATGTTGCTTAGACTGGCCCTGAATTTCTAGGCTCAAGTGATCCCCCCTGCTTTGAAGTAGGTGGATTACAGGATCACGCCTGACTTAGAATTTTGTGTGAATAGTGGCTATTGCAACCCTCCTCTCACATATTAAATTTAACATAATTATTTTATTTATTTGGGAGAAAGCAAACACATGTCATGACACACAAGTGGAGTTCAGAGGATGATTCTGAGAAATCAGTTAGTTCTCTCTTTCTACCATGTGAGCTTCCAGGGATGAAATTCTGGTGGTCAAGTTTTTGAGCAGGCACCTTACCCACTGAGTACCTTGCTGGCCCAAATTTAACATAATCCTTTTCAGATTTCTTTATGTCATTGTGTATTAGTAATTTGCTCATTTTTATCAGTGTGCGATGTTCTGCCATATCTACATCACCACAATTTATTTTTCCATTTATCTGTTAGTAGACTTATGGGCTGTTTCTAGCTTTTGACTATTGCAAATATATTTTCTAGGATGCATGCTCATATTCAATTCTTTGCAAAGACACATACTTGGATTTTTCTTGGGTAGACACCAAGGAATAAAATGGCCAGTGTTATAATATTCAGTATCAATATCCTGAAAGGCTGAGGAAGGAGTGGTGTGGTGTGTGTGTGTGTGTGTGTGTGTGTGTGTGTGTGTGTGCGTGCATGCACAGTGGTCCATGCACAGTGGTCCTTGGGGAGTCTTTTGCAAGGCTAAAGGAGCAGTGGTGGCAGCTTTGTCATGAGGGTTGCAAGGGTGAGAGCATCCTAAGGACCAAATTTCTAGCTGTTACTAATGTAGACTCTCAGGAGATCCTGTTGTTTTGGGTTTCTTTGTGCTCACATGAGACGGTCATCACCTCTGAGCCTTGAATACTTTCTTTTGTTAATAATGTATTTATTTGAGAAAGAGAGTGAGAGAGAGAGAGAGAGAGAGAGAGAGAGAGAGAGAGAGAGAGATTCTGAGGTTCAGTTTTTCTGATCCACTAAAGCAGAGCTTGTATTCATCTGCTTTCCATCTTCCAAAATGGCGTTAGCATCCCTTATCTGCTGTGCTTTCCCCAGTTCTCATTATTTGGGAAGTGTACTTATTCTGTCCCTTTCTGGGTGTTTTAGTGTGATTCCAGGAAATAACTCTGGGATCTTTAAGTAGCCTGGAAGCCACTGTCAATTTCCACTGTGTAAATTAGGCATATGCATTCACTCCTTCCGCAGTGTGTAAAGTACAACTTGTGCCAGAGGACTCTCTGGGCCGTGAGGTGCAATGGTGATATTTACATTAAGAAAAACGCAGACCAGCTGGTGGGGGAAGCAGCTGAGTGGTACAGTGTGTTCAGCATGTGGAAGTCTCTGGGGGTTCAACAAGCCAGAGGAGGAGAACAGGAAGGAACAAAAGAATAATGGAAACAAGGCATAGTGGAGGACACCAGGAAGACGATGTTGGAAGGGTGTGCTTTGTTGATGTGGCAAGATTTAAGTCAAGCAGAAAGGGGATGAAGGTGTTAATCATGTAGCTACTATAGAGAAAATAGCAGAAAAGCCCTAAGGTGTTTGTGACGCAGGTTACATAGCAGGAACAGATGGACAAGGGTGGGAGAAGGTGGGAAACAGGGGTCTGATATTTTATGTTCTTTGTTTTTCTTTCTTTCTTTTTTATTTTTTTGGTCAGAACCCAGCATTTATCGTGCATGCAGGTAGGCGTGGTCGCTCAGTTCCGGGGTGGCTGCAGTAAGGGAGCAGCACAAGCCAAGCTCAGGCAAGATTTGACTGGGAGCACACTGCCCTCTTGCGGCCACACTTGATACAGGCGGTCCTGGCTGGCTGCAGCAGAAAATTCTGGAACACGTCTGTGAGGATCTGGGTCAGCCCAAGAACTTTGTTGATCTGCAGATGCAGCTGCTGTCAGCTTCCTGCTGGTAATCAAGATTCTGACACGTGCAACAGAACACGGTTCTCCGTGTCTTACTTGGGCATGGCATGTTGCTAATGGCTTAAATATATCTCCTAAATTCATGCTCTTTCTGTCTTTCCTCCTGTGCGTCTCACATTCCTGGAAGAATGGAATACCCACGGAGTTCGGCTCAAAAGTCCCACCCGTCAATCTTATTTTTTTATATGAAAAACGAAATACCCTAGGTATGTGCAATGAGCATGTGTATGTTATTTGAAAATGATTCATGAGCTGGCAAGATGGCTCAGTGGGTAAAAGCACTTGCACAGAAACCTGGTGACTGTGTTTGATGGTGAAGTCCAACTTCTGAAAGCTGTCCTCTGACCTTCACATGAATGCCATGCCATTCTGCAGCACTTCTTTCTCCCAACACATAAATAAAACATTTAAGAAATAAGAAGTAGTTTGTGGCTCTTTTTTTCTTTGGGGAGACCGACTTTATTCAGGACTCTTAGCATAAGTGTAGAACACTGTAAAAATATGGCTGCAATGTGTTTTAACAGTGGAGGAGAGACACTGAGCCCAACTCTGAGAATAACAAGAAAGAGTCAGAGATTTATAGCTAAGGGACAAAGTGGGACTTGGGCGATATTGGATAGAAATTTGCCAAAAAGAGTCAATATTATGGTTTAAATATATCCCCTAAATTCATGCTCTATAAACTTTTTTTTTTTTTTTTTTGGTTTGGTCATAAACTTATTGGCAATCCTTTTTTTTTTTTTTTTAATTTCAGCTCATACAAACTTATTAGGTACACCAGTTCCCTCCCTTCCCCCCCCTTCCCCCCCCACCCTCTGTTCCCCTTCCCCACCCCTCTTCCTCCCCATCCCCCAGTGCCTCCCGCCCCAATTCCCAGAGAGTCCTTTCTTGTGCATGTCTGATTTTCCTCTGGGCCCTCCTCTCAGATGACGTACAAGGACCCAGTGGCCTTTCCCTGAACCCTTTCCCCCGTGTTCCCCTTAGGTATAGGAACACTGCTGTGGCTGCCAATCCTTTACCTCCAAGGCTCTTGGTGCCTTTAGCAGATGCTAGACTTTGTGAGGTCCACAGTGGGTTGGACAATGCGCAGGGCATGCAAAGTCCAATTATGATTGCTTCAGCCCTAACTAGTATAGAGTATCCTATATATCATTGCTCCTCCCATCCTTTGCTCTTACACTCTTACCGCCCCTCTTCTTCCGCAAATTTCCCTGCATGCTCTATAAACTTAATCATCAGTGTAAAAAAGTTGAAAAGTGGATCCTTTAAGATTTGATTAATGCTGTTACTGTTAGAGTGGTCAGTTTTGAGGGGGAGGGGTCCTGGCAAAAACATGAATTCATTTCTCTCTCTCTCTCTCCTCTCTCTCTCTCGCTCTCGCTCTCTCTCTCTCTCTCTCTTTCTCTTTCTCTTTCTCCTCTCCCCTCTCTTCTCTCTCTCTTTCTGATATGATCTCTGGTCCTGTGATGCCTCCCGTTGTAGGATAAGACAACAAGAAAGCCCTTACTGGTCCTTCTCAGTTCTCCACTTAAAACGTAACTGCCTATTTACTTTTGCATATTTTCTTCTTCAAAGGTAGACTAGGGCTTTGAGCACAGAGACTGAATTGTGTGCTCTTTGTAATTCTGTCTTTAAAATCTCTACATATCAGTACATGTGTAATCTCAACACTGGGCAATAGAGAGTCCATGGCCTGCTTGGGCTATTTAGTGAGAGCCTGGGTGGAAAACAAAACAAACAAAAAACAATCACAACAGAAAGAAGGAAACCTGTCCCTTCCCATCAGAATTTAATACATTGCTTTAGCTAATCACCACTCGTTAGATTACCTGTATGCTCCTGTTCCAATATCAGATATATTTAATGTAATTAAATCTAGATTTTGCATTTCTTTTAGAAAAAATGTGACGTTTATATTTCTTTTTGCCCACATTATCCTCTAGTTTCCCCCCTCCAGTCCATTAGTCCAGTTCTTCCTCTAAATAGGTCCCCCCATCTACTTTCGTGTCTCATTTAGGGTCTGCATATGTGACATTTGTGTTTCTGAATCTGAGTCTGACTAACTTTCTTTTGAGATTTTTCTTTCCACAGAGTTTCTGTGTGGCCCTTGCTGACCTGCAACTCACTGTCTTGGCCAGGGTGTCCTCCACTGACAGTCATCCTCTGGTCTCTGCCTCCAGAATGCTGGGGGTTTACAGATAGGCAACCACCATGCATGGCTATCTGGTTAACTGGCTTAACAAGATGATCCAATTTCACATCCATTTTCCTAAAATGAGCATAATTTCATTCTTCTTATAGCTGGATAAAAAACCAAATTATGTGTACAATGCCATATTTCCTTATCCATC
>JALPQD010000101.1:953410-1168877 GCA_023101885.1 Typhlomys cinereus | reverse complement strand
AAGAAAACTTAACTAATATGTGTTGGAACACACATACCCTATGCGATCCTCAGAGGAAGACAGACCGAGCATAACTCGTCCAGGACTGCTTCTAGGGAAGACCTTCTGTGTGTTTACTAGTGTCAAAGTCAAAGTACATTCTCACAAACAGAACACAGGCAGAGAAAATCGGTCCGCGCACGGATCTAGTATCAGACACTGTCTAAGGTCGCTCTTTCACCCTGGGTGTCCCTACTTGGACTCTCATCCCCTGGCACTTTGCTCAGCAGCATCGTTCAGGCCAGACATCACTGCAGGAGACCCGCAAGATCATGATAGATTCTTTTAAATTCCCTCCCATAGTGAAACCGCCCCCTTGGGCGAGCGAAGACGTCCCCAACGCCAAAAAAAAAAATACACCACAAATGTTAGTACATGAGGACGGTGCTTCTGCCCTTGTAAGGAGGTTGGCAGATGGGGGACCTGGGGTCCTGAAGAAAAAAGCTGGCGTTTCACCTAAGTAAAGGCTTTGAGGGAAAGGTTTTAGATGGGGCTGGGGCCTGCGTTGAGACCCAGGACAGCCATATCTACCCACTGGTGCTGGTGGAGATGGCCTGTGTGCCAAGGGCTGAGTCTATGGTCCCCCAAAAACCACAGGTGGACGGAGATCAGGAGGCCCCGGGCGCAGGACTCCATAGGAGACCCTGTGTCCCTCCCAGGAGACAGTCACCTAGCTCTGACTGGCCTTCCCTTCTAGGGACCCCACCAGCCAGACATTTTATTGCAGATCCACTGGCATGCCCAGGACCCTGCTGATTTTCAGCGTTACTTCTGGGTCTCATGTAGCTGTGAAAAGCTCGGCTCGTGATGTTTGGACTTCCAACTTAAGAACTATCATCCCCGGCTTTCCACAGAGCCAAAATGTACTTTCGTGCCTCCCCCATATGAGGTTGTCCGAGGCTCAAGCGAGCGAGAATGAGACAAGGTAAGCAGAACTTCTGCCAAGAATTCCCACGGAACGTCCTCATTCATTGCCTTTCCACACGGCCTCGGGAAGCCAAGCGCTGACAGTGAGTTGGGAGACCACTGCGGTGGTTATAAAGGTACACAGGAGTACCCCTTGCTGTCCCAGCCGGCTGCTCCTCTTCTCTTCCCGACCTGAATGATTACTTAATTTGTGGTCTCATTATCTGTTCTGTTATACCCTCTGGTCGCTCCTTGATTAACCAACAGCTCACCGGACAATCTTGTGGCAGCCTGCCGTATGCTGGTATTACAGATCATAACCTCTCAGTCTTTTTTATGGGGCGTCATAAACAACTCTGCTTTGCAGTTTCTGTCCCATTAAGACACTTTTATGCCCACATTAAAAAACCTCAGCGCTTTAGACCACACTGCATCCAGCTTGAGTTTCAGGACATAATTGTGTGCCTTGGGTCTTTCGGTGTAGACCGCAGGGTGGTTAGCTTCAATTTGGTTACCAGTGAGACCTTGGTCACCAGCAGATGGGCAGCACAGGAGACTATTCAGTTCGCCCCCGCGCCAGGGCCTCAGCCTGTACAAGTTCCGAGAAGGTCTCAGCTGCTCTGAATTAATTTCCAGATTGTGTGACTCGAGGAGAGAGGCAGGAGGAGCTACTGCGGAATTGGAATGCATTCGTCCATCCTGCCCCCTGGGGTACCACTCAGTGGATGAATAGCCATCATTTCTCTCATTTATCCAAGGCACTTACCTCCCAAACACATCCTCTTCCATTATCTCAGCCTGGTCCTCCCCAACCACAATTGAGGACACAGTTGTCAATTTGTGCGTGGGAGATGACTCAAGGCAAGGAGAGATAATGGACAATTTCATTCCTCCGACACAAACCAGGGCTGGGATCCAAAGCACATTGACTCAAAGTGTGTGTATGAGGGGAGGGGGTGTGGGGGGGTTTCCCTCTGCCCTCGCAGCCTGGCTCGCTTAGCTCAGAGCTGCCACGTATAATGTGCTCGCAAAATTGCCTAGAGGGTTGTTAACTTCCGTCTCGGCTCAGTGGCCTGAGAGTCCGTTTCGCTAAATAGGGTGCCTGTCAGTCATGTCCCCGCACGGGGCTCCACAGCCGGTCACACTTTGAGTAAAGGTCACGCATTTCAAGGCATGTGGCTTCAGAGAAAGGCAGGCTACAACAGTGGGGCTTCACAGAACGTTCAGATTCCTGTTCCCCCCGGTCGGGACATGGAAAGATTGCTGGTGGGTTACCTGCCCACATGGCAAGTGCAGATTGTCTCTGGCCTCGTGAGATAGGGAGGGGAACGGGGAGATGCGTGGTGATTGATACAGGCTTGTGCAGTGCAGGCTCTCGCAAGTGGGCGTTTCCTTCACCATCTTGCAGTGAGTGTCACCAGCTGACGGATAGGTGTGCTGTCCCATCAGGGCGCTGGAACACCACCACCCTGTGCCTGGTAGCAAACCGTAGGAGCCTGCGCAAACTCGGCGCTTGCTTCCATCCTCTCTCTGCTTTCTACCCAGCCCCCTTCTGAGTTGCCCTGATTTCTTGTGCCCACCACTCATCCCGGGTGTCCGCAGCCACCGGCACGGCCACCCCCCGGCCTCCTGGCTCTCGAGGACCAGAGTTCCATCTCGAAAAACGCTCCCGCCAGCATCCGGGGAGAAAGCAGGGCACTGGTGCCACCACCACGCCCATCATCGGCAAAAGGCCATCAGTTTCGCCATCAGGAGGGCGGGTGACACAGGAGTCGTCCGCATCGCCACGAGGACAGCCGCAAGGTGGCGTCTTGTGTTTGAACACACGGTCTCTACTACCTGGACAAGATGCACTACAGCATCGAGGAGAACGTGACACGCTACTTTGTGTAAGATCGGGGCCGCGGGACGGGTGACCTGGTCACCCTGGCACCACCATCGCCGCAGGGTGTGGAGAGCGGGTGGTGACGCGTGACCGTTGTCGCAGCCACACTGCTGGCAATGGTAGGACTCGAAGGTTCACCCAACATTGAATTTCCAGTACTCCACGCTGCTGCTAAGCACCGCTTACGCCTCACCCCGGACCACGCTGGACCGAGAGCAAGCCCGAGTCTTGGCCCAGGCAAGACAGAGGGCCTGGGCACTGCCTGGGCCAAGGAGCAAACAGAAAGCCGGGATGGGAGAGAGGGCAGCCGGCTGTGGACTGCGGGAGGAGACGCAGCCGCTTCTAAGTACTGGACGGCGGTACAGGGTACGAGGGCTATTACGTGCTGGCACGTGGAGCAGTACCCAGAGCTGGCAGACAGTAAGCAGCAACATCCAGTTCTTAAGAAGAATGAGATGGGCAAGAGGTAACAATTACTCCACTGCCCATCTCTTCTTTCTGGTGGCTCAGCAACAGTTAACTTGATCTCCTCTCCTAGGAGACGAAAGACCTAACGGGCCTGGAATTCCGGGCTGCTTTGGATCCAAGTGGCACAGACAGCTCACATTTTTTGAGTTCAAATGCTACTGTCCAAGCGGCAAAGTCCCTTATCCTGAAGTAGACTACGAGCCCGGTTCTACCATCTGATGGTGTGACAACGACCAACAATTAAAAAAGATAATAATAATAATCAAATAAAATAAAAAAAACAAAAAACAGGATGAATGAATGAATGAACAAACTACACAAACGTTCCAAGTTCCCCTGAAAGATGACCCACTTGTTTGGGTCTCCCGCAGAAAAAAGAGACGCGAAATCGAAATCTCCACAAGAAAGGAGCGAAAGCAAACAAGCAAAAACTCGAAACGAGAACAGCAACAACAAAGAACGCAACGAACACACCGACCGCGGAAAGCAAACCCTGAAGAAATGACGATCAGATGGGTTCTCACATCCCTAATACCTCCCTCATTCACACGTGCGCAACACAGAGACATTCTCCGGGCCAAACCTCACCCAGAGCCGGCCTGACGACCATTTCAGACTGCTCGTTGCGACAAACCCACTTCCGACCGTTTTCGTTTAAAGCAAATACAGGTGCATTTTAACAAACAGACTTTGGGGGTGTTTGTGTTTAGCGCCTGTGGAGGGGGGGGGAGGATCAAAGTGGAGGAGTGAGTACTGGAAATACTTTAAAGAAAAAGAAAACACAGGAAAAAAAAAAGGAGCAATTAATAGCAAAATTCCAAAGCGAAGTAATACTGTCCCAGCATTAATTTCAGCCCTCTCCGCTTAGTCCGGCCTGAGCTGATTTTATTTGAGCGCCAGAGTGTAAAATTTAATTTCAAAAATGGTGGCTATACTCACTACACATAAATTTCCTACTTCCTTTTTCTTGGAGATTCCATTGTGGACCGATACGAAATGTTAAGTTGACAGGGTGTAGTCTGTTAGATTTTTTGGATTCCGCTAGTTCGTGGGCATCAGTTGCGGTTTTAGAGATACGGACCTGTGACTCTGTGCTAACGGATTATCCACTCCGATCGCTCCTGTACATACAATACGCCGCAAGGACAATCACTGTTTCAGACTTCTAAAAGTATAGTGGTGTTTGTTGGTCCAGAAGAAAACTGAGACAGCACATGGACCAGTCACCCCGAGGAGAGAAAATAAAATTTTTAACTAAAAAAAAAAAACCTAAAAACAAAACAAAAAAAAATTTCAAAAAGTTCCCTTAAAAAAAAAAAACAAAACAAGTCTAAAAGAACTTTGGTGTACAGGAACTTTTTGTAATTACATGTATTGAAACACTTGTTCATCGAGTTTTTATATTAATTTTAATTTGCTGCTAAGCAAAGACTAGGGACAGGCAAAGATAATTTATAGGCAAGAGTGTTTAAATTGGTTATACATAAATAAAGTCTCAACACTCCTGTGGACATTGGTTTCTGTGGAAATGCTTTGATAGGGGGGTCACGACTGAAGGACAGAGGTGACAACAGAGCCCGAGCTGCCCGAGCTCGCCCGAGCTGGCCAATTCTTGGTTGGGTTGAGGAATACCTTTCCAAAGGCCATTTGGGATCTTTCTCAGATTTGGAAGCTACACACCTAGTGCGAGGATCTAATGTAGAATTCACATATGTTCCATTCTCTCTTCTACCCGGAAAGCTACAAGTACTCTTACCATATGTTTTTTGAGATTTGCTTGTTTGTTATCGTTGTGTTGGTCTACTGTGTATCAAAGAGTCTGTGTGTCTTGCATAGGCCAGGGGACTTTGGAATCACTTGGATTGTCGCCTACTCTTTGCTGTGCTCCTGGAGTTTCCAGGATTCAGAAGCACAGGCCGCCCCACCATTTCCTCCCGGCATTTTGTATGGGATCCCGGGATACTCACCCCTGAGCCATCTTCCTGCCCTTACATCATGGTTTTAATATGTAGTTACCCCATCATTTTCATACGTGTGGGGTTCTTAAACATCTGGACATGGACATTTGGAGGGGCGTTTCCTCTTGGTGGTCCTCCAACCATCTCGTAGTAATTCTGACCCCTGGTCTGTTCGCTTGCCTCACAGCTCCCTCCAGTGAGCAAGCGAGTCTAGGCTTAGCATACACTAGTTTCTGAGGCAACGCAGGCACCGCTAATTGAGGGCCCAAAGTTGCTTCAAAGAGGGCCGTTTCGGCCCGCCCATGAGCGGCTAGATCCCGCCTGCCCTCCTTGGACCCACATCGACCTCTCCTGCCACCAAAGTGTCACTCGCAGGAAATTTCCCGCCAACCTACGTGTCTTGAGTTGTGTGTGTTCACTCTTCTTTCCAGAAGAGAACTAAGTTGCCCCCAAATTACACACTTGAGTAAGCTGATATAAGAGCAGTATTTGGTTTCAATTGCTTTTCACTTCACCCAAACCCTCCACAGCTACCTATCTCAACAGCTAATAGGAACTGATGTCTTCTTCCGTTCTGGTTTCCTGGTGTCCGTGCTGGAAGGCTCTGCCACGTCGTGCCCCCCCCCCCCCTTGCATTCATTCAAACAGCATTTTATGGAGAGCTCAACACCACCACCAGACACTCGGCTATGTTTGAGGGTCAGATTATGAACAGATAACTAAACGGGCCTCGTTGATAAACCACAGGCCGAGGAAGGACGACTTAAGCGCAACGTGTGCAGGGCCTGCGCGGACATACCCCCAAAGCTGTTAGAGATGGGGTGATGACACGGCCACGAGACTTCAGCAGGGTTTAGCCAGGTGAAACCGAAGAATGCTGTTCCCGCGCGCCCCAGCAGATGCAAAGAAACTGGTGGAGTGGAACGAGGTCGGTTCGAGGGACAGGTCAGAGGCAGGGGCGGTGGCCCCTGTTCAGACGAACCTCAGAACCTCACGTTAAGAGCTGGGATTCTTTCCACCATGGTGCTCACGGGGAAGCCATTCGTTTAAATTGGAAGCGAAAATTGCACTGCGTGAAGTGTGTGAGATTAACGAGATGGAGGGAGGGGGAAAGAGAGGAGGAGGAGCAAGGAGCGAGAAGGAGGAGGAGGAGAACGAGGAGGAGGGAGCGAGAAGGAGGAGCAGGCGGAGGAGGAGGAGGAAGAAAGGAGCAGGAATAGGAGGAGGAGGAGCAGGAGGAAAAAGGAGAAGCTTGTGACTTTTTTTTCAGAAAAATATGTGTATTCATTTTGTGGTCTTAGAAAAAAACTTATATACAACTGTTTCCTTCTCAGCCGGTCTCCTTTCTGCTTTCACATCTTTTCTGTGTGCACAGGAGTTTTTTGAAAGACTTTGCAACCACGTGACAAGCGAGGGCCTTCTTCAGAATCACAAGGGTCTGGAGTGTGACTTGGTGGCGGAGTGTTTGCCCAGCATTGAGGAGGCTCCGGGATCCATCCCCAGCACAGAGACAAAACACAAACCATTTGAGAATGTTCTTTGCCAAGGTAAGAAATGGAATCAGTGTTAGACCTCCATCAATGAATAAATGGGTTAAAAAAAATCATGGCTGATATACACAACAGAATTTTTTGCAGCTGAAAAGAAAATTGAATCATAGCATTATAGGAAATGGATGGAACTGGAAATCCTTATATTGAGCAAAATAGGCCAAACTCACAAATAATGCCTGTTTTCTGTCACTTGTGAATCTCATATCTCAATGTGTATTTGTGTGCATGTGTGTATGCATACACGTGTGTATTGTGTGTATGTGTAGTGTGCATGTGGGTGCATGAGTTTATATGTGTGTGTATATGTGTAAGGTGTGTGTATGAATGTGTGTGTGTAATGTGAGACATGAAAATAGAACTCAGATTACTTCTCAGAGAAAGTTAGCTTCTGCTCAGTGTCAATGTCAAAGGCGCTCATGAGAGGCAAAGAGGAGATCTTAAGAGAGGTGAGCAGAGAACAAAAGAGAGTTTGGCAGAATAACTGTGACTGAATGCACAAGGAGACTATGGTGGGAGGATGGAGCAGTGGAAGAATTGAGCAAGGGAATGGAGGTGGGAGGAAGACAAGAAAGGACAACATAAAGGAACAGAGGGACTAAAACCCAAAGATTGTGGGAAGTAACCCAAAGGAACATCCTTTGGTAGGAATAAGTAAAAAAAGTCTTTTAAAGAGAGAAACAAGAATGGGCAGAGAAGCATAACGTGAGGAAAATAGGGGGAAAAAAAGCTTTGAGCTGATCCACTTAGAACCCAGGGATAAAATTATACTGGAAGTAACAGGAATGGGGCACTTCCTAAGATGAAGTGTTGGCCAGAGAGGTCTTAAAGGCCCCCAGACATTATAGGCTTTTGTCACTGCTCTTGGTTACTCTCCAAAAACCATCCGTTAAGACCCTGTTACTGAAGATGCAACACAAATGGATCATGGGCAACAGAACATGAGCAAAATATATCAACTGGAACTGGTTTGTGGACTTTCTCCTTGCTGTATAGCTTACACAGAACTAGGGATACTGTAGAAGCTACCAGGGGAGAGGAATAATCACAAGCCCCATCAACGGCACGAGATCTGTACGGTGCACTATAAATCACCATGGCAACAGGTGACCACCAGTATAATAGTGGCATGCGTATCAAGGAGCCAACCAACAGCTTTCTGATTGGATTCAAGATCTCTTGTCAGAAGGGTACCCATCCCGGTTACTTTAAATAGATGTCAGAAGGGTATTCATCCCTGTTACTTTAAATAGAACAAGAACCTATTAACAAGGGAGGTGGACGAAGAAAAAAATCAACAGGGAAGACAGCCGATAAACCTATAGGTAGGAAGACAGCACCTCAAGTACTCTGTTGGTAACTGTTATTAATACCCATAGACTGGCCACTTAGAGTGGAAACCTTTGGGTTTGAAGTTGGATTAGTGAAGGGAAATGCATACATCAGTGGGGTGTCCCGAGGAGAGGTAACTTGATGCACCTTGGAGGCCTGAGCACACACAGGAATAGATAGGTCAGAGTGAACCCTAGGGTCCATGGAAACACACAGGTCGAAGGGTGGGAGGGAGTGGAGAGAACGGTGAAGGGAATGGAGGGGATGGAGGGGAGGGGGGAGGGAGGGAAGCTGGGATGAACACCTAATAGGCTTTATTAAAATAGAGAAATAAAATAAAAAAAAAAGAACAGCATAAGCGTTTGCCATGTTCTGACTGTGGATTGTCTCCATGGGCTCATGTGTTAAAATACTTGGTCGCCAGCTGGTGGTGCTGTCCGAGGAAGGTCACGGGGCCTTCACAAGGCTGAGGTTGCTGGGTGTGTCCTTTTGGGGCAAGTCTGGAGGTCTGACAGCCCTGCCCCCCTCTCCCTCCCCCTCTCCCTTTCCCCCTCCCCCCTCCCCCTCCCCCCTCCTCCCCCCTCTCCTCTGTCCCCTCCCCCTCCCCTTCCCCTCCTCCCTCCCCCTCCCTCTCCCGTTCCCCTCCCCCTCCTCCCCTCCTCCACCTCCCCCTCCCCCTCCCCCTGCCCCTCCCCTCCCCCTCCCCTCCCCTCCCCTCCCCTCCCCCTCTCCCTCTCCCTTTCCCCCTCCCCTCCCCCTCCCCTCCCTCCCCCTCCCCCTCCCCTCCCCTCCCCCTCCCCTTTCCCCTCCCTCTCCTCCTTGCTTTCTCTGACTCTTGATGGTATCGACTTAAACTGACTTCTACTTCTACCACTTTCTGTTTTATGTTTCCCACCCTCGTGGGCTCCATCCCCCTTGGACCATAAACTGAATAAATAACTTTATCTTGCTTAAACTGCCTGGGCCAGAGTGTTTTCTAACAGCTCTGTTTCTAACTGCAACAGTAAGAAAATGTCATAATTGAACCCATCACTTCGTATGTTAATTACAACTAAAACACAAAACAAAAAAGGACCCATGACAAATAACCCATGACGAATACAGGCTTGGCATTGCCTTAAGCAGCGCACGGAGGGTCTGTAGAGTCAGCTGCTAAAGTGCTTGCTTTGCAAGCATGGGGACCTGAGCTCAGGTCTGAAGCACCCACAGAAAATGCTAGACGTGGCAGTGCACCCCCGGTACTCCCAGCTTTGGGGAGTCACCGACCAATGCACCTCTAGAGCTTGCTAGCCAGCTAGGCTTGCTGAAGCCGTGCAAGAGAGCCAGACTCAAGACATAAGGAGGAGAGTGATAGAGGAAGACATCTAACATTGACTGCTGCCTCCAAATACATGCACACATGGGCCTGCGTCACGTCACACACGCACACATACACACACATACACACTCACACACGCACTCGCACATGCACACACACACACACACACACACTCACATCATGTTGATATAAACATAGAAGCCCGGCTTCAGTCCAGCAGTGACTTTCCCAAGCACCCACAACCAGGCCAGTGCTGGGGTGCTGCTGCAAGGCCCTGGGGTGCTGCTGCAAGGCCCTGATTGCTAACTTTGGGTACTGAATGGTCACCGGCCGTGATGATGCGTTTATTTGCCTTACACACTTGGCCTATTCTTTACTTACCGATTTAAGAACAAACAAACTTGCCTTTTTGAACTTGGGCAAACCCATTTAGAAAAGGATCTCTGACCCCTGTGACATGTGGAAACTAGACTCCCCTAGAAACTGAAAAGTAACCGTGAAGAGAGAAAACAAAGCCATGGAGCCCCGGGAATGCCACCTTGGGCCCCGCAGCCCAGAGAGCCTGACCTGCTCTTGGTGTTGGAGGGGGATGGGAGTGTTAGTGAAGGGGTTACGACCGCAGAGAGCACCCCGGGGACCAGCCCTCGTGGCGTCTTGGTGGCACTGAGCGTGTGCTCTGTGGATCATCTACAGCTCTCTCACCCTTCGCCAGGGACAGGCTGGACTTGTGGGCAACCCCTGGGAAGAGTGTGAAGTCCTTGTTTTCACCAACCTCCTTCCTTCCTTCCTTCCTTCCTTCCTTCCTTCCTTCCTTCCTTCCTTCCTTCCTTCCTTCCTTCCTTCCTTCCTTCCTTCCTTCCTTCCTCCCTCCCTCCCTCCCTCCCTCCCTCCCTCCCTCCCTCCCTCCCTCCTTCTTTTTTCCTTCCATCCTCCCTCCCTTTCTCTCCCTTTCTCCTCCCTTTCTCCTCCCTCCCTCCCTCCTCCCTCCTCCTCCCTCCCTCCTCCCTCCCTCCCTCCTCCTCCCTCCCTCCCTCCTTCCTCTCTTGTTTCCTCTCTTCTCCTTCCCCCCATGCTGAGATGACAAGGATGTGTCGCAGTCCTGACTCGGCTCTGGTTCCGGCAGCGCTTTGCTGCTGCGTGTGTTTGTTGTGAAGCAGCTCTTTAAGATGCCCATCATATCCTGGGTTCCTCAAAGCTCCCGGGGACAAGGCAAGCACTTCCCTTTTACACGGGCTAGTCTGACCCGAGACTGGGCCCCCCAAACAGTGTGCCCAGAGCTTTTTCCTCTCTTCCTTCTCCACAGCGTGGGGCCACGCTGGCCGCGCACTGAATCTGCAGCATCTTCAGGTGTGAGTGTGAATGCGAGGAGAGGATGACGAAGGGCCCTGCCCTTTCACAAGGAAACCAAGCACACGGTTGTGCTAGAAGGGTCGCTTACATGTCTAGAGTTTATGGTTTGCTAAAGCAACACTTCGGAGCACTCTGAATGCATTTTGAGATCCCTCATCCTGCGGTGTGTCTGCTGCCTTTCAAAGCCCCCCATTTCCACACCCCGATGGCTCTCAGTAATGAATGCGTGCTTAGCCCTCCCCCTGACTCATGCCGTATGCACCACTTCATGGCTATCATCTTGCAGTTGATAAAAAAATTAAGGCTCAGGCAAGTGAAGACATTTGTGCACGCTGCACAGCAAGCGAATGGCGCGGGCAGAATTGCTTTCCCCAGATGTGCTGGGGTCTAACAGCAGAGTGATGGCGGGGGAACAAGTGGAGCCCATGGTGGGCGTGGGCTCACTGTGCTCAACACTAAGCCATTCCCTGGGCATTAGGCTTGGAAAAGTCCAGGACCCTATAGACTGCTGTGGGGTGTGTGGGTGGGGGGGCATCTCTTAGTCGCGCATATTCTGTCTGATTTCATGGCAGACATAGCCATTGTTCTCTAAAAATAACTGTTAAAAATGTGTGTGCATGTGTGTGTGTGTGTGTATGTGTGTGTGTGCGCGCGTGTGCACGCACGCAGGGGAGATGGCCCAGGGGTTAAAGTTTTTGCCTCTCAAATAAAAGGACTTGAGTTTGGATCTCCAGGTCCGATGTGAAAACACCAGGCAGATATAGGAACGGGCTGTAATTCCAGCCCTGGAAGGCAAAGCAATGAGGAGGGAGAGCAAACCAGGATGATTTCGTATGTCACCTTGGGCCCTCACAGGCACACACACTCAAGTGCTCTCTTGTTTTTTTTTTTAAATTTTATTTGTATGTATGAGGGAGAGAGAGAGTTGGGGGTAAGTACCATGTGTCCCTGTGGAGGACTAAAGGTGACTTCGGGAATCATCCTGGATTGTTTCTACCTCCTTTTTGCTTTGCTCTGGAGTTTCCCAGGCTCTGCCCACTAAGGGCCAGAAGGGCAGGTCACTGCCAGTTCTGCCTGGCATTTTTACATGAAACCTGGGATCTGAACTCAGGACCTTCTGCGTTCAAGTTAAATGCCCTTTTGTACACACACCTGTACACACACACACACACACACACACACACACACACACACACACACACACACTCTCAAATAAAAATGTGTGTATATGTATGTGTGTGTGTGCGTGGACTCTTTTGGAGTTGGGGGAGAGAGGCAGCCTGTCTTCTCTCCTCACTGGCGCGTGGAGAAGGCCCGGCTCGTCTGCAGGAGTCTCTGAGTGCTTAAGCCTTCTCCGGGCTGCGCTCTTCTGCCCAAGCGTTCTTGGAGCCAGCCAGGGCTTCCTCCCGCCGCAGCGGGGGCTGCAGCTTGCGTTCCGAGATTTGTTTCCAAACAGCAGTGATTCTTCTGGACTCCGGACAGAGAAGGTTCTGTTCTTTGAGCTCCTCCTGACTACCTCCTAATTACCATTTCCTCTTAAGTTGTGAGCACCAAGTCCAACCACCCTGCTCGTCTCCTAAGTGGCAAATTAAGGCTCATTTAGTCCCAGTTTGAGGGGAGCCAGCGTTCGAACAGCAGAGAACGATCTGGTGTTTTCTGTGCCGCCTGCTCTCCTCTCCCTGGGTCGGCTCGAGAGCAGGTAACGGCGGGCGTAGGCCTGGCCCGGCTCATTGCTTTCTGGGATCTCTTCCCTTAGCCGCTATTGCGAGTGAGGCACCGCCTTTTATTTTAGCCCTTTCTAATGGTTTCTGGATTCAATTTGGCTGGACTTGGTTCAAATTGATTTGATTCTCACTTATAAAAGGAATCTCCACGAAGTGCCCAGATAAGGAAAACCATCTCGCTACTCGGAAAAATCCTGCTAATTCCATTTTGCTTTTCTCTTTTCCTCTCCCCCGCCCCCTTTCTCCAGGGCAGCGCAAATGGAGCGGAGGGTCATGGTGAGGTTGAACGTTCGGTGAATCGTTTCGTGCGGGCCTTGGCAGCCGGCCACAGGTGGATGTCTGCACAGCCCACTCTGTGCTGGGCTTCTCTTTATTTACTCTTGGCAGACTCATTCCCAAAGGGTCCTGTGCCCAGCGAGGCTCTGGGAAGCACATTCGCACGGGATTTACTCCCCAGGCTGAGACAGGTGGGCTCCATCTCCCCATTCACCCGGTTTCTTGTCCCTGAATATGCCTCCCATCCCTCCTCCAACCCACAAAGATATCTGCATCAGCACCACCTGCTCAGAAAAGTCTTTGTGAGATCTCTGAACAACGAGGATGCATCCGCCACTCTGAGCCCTTTTCCTGTTTTGTGCGTGTGTGTGGTGTCCTGACAAACACTTTGAACTTGCACTGACTTGAGGACAAACCATGAAGAGGAGAAGAATCAAGACAGGCACAGACTCCTGGTGAGATGCAAGGAGAAACTAGCTTTGCCATGGCGTCTGGGGTCCAAAGATTTTGGCTGGGTTTTGGAATAGAGACACTGGGCTCAACTCTCAGAGGTGTGAAATTGCTCAGCGAGGCACTGCATGGCCACCACATGGCTCCAAAGGTCACCTATTTAGACTGTGGCTCGAGACATTGAGCAGTGCTGTGTTCTAGGAAACTTGTTTTCCTACTTGAGGGGATGGATGGACAAGCGGCTCCTGATGTGAGAGTGGATGCTTCTATGGCCATGGCTAAAACCTTCTGGAGCATGGGTAGGCCCTGGTCTTTTATAGAATGCATGGCTAGGTGACATGGTCCTAGCTTACTTGCTGCAAGTTGGCCCTCTGTGTCCTGGTTTCTTTGGATCCATCCATCCATCCATCCATCCATCCATCCATCCATCCATCCATCCATCCATCCATTTATCCACCCACCCACCCACTCATCCATCCATCCATCAATCCACTTATCCATCCACCCACCCACCCACTCATCCATCCATCTATCCATCTACCCATCCATCCATCCATCCATCCATCCATCCATCCATCCATCCACCCACCCACCCACCCACCCATCCATCCATCCACCCATCCATCCATCCATCCATCCATCCATCCATCCACCCACCCATCCACCCACCCACCCATCCATCCATCCACCCATCCATCCATCCACCCACCCATCCATCCACCCGTCCGTCCGTCCGTCCATCCATCCACCCACCCACCCACCCACCCACCCATCCATCCATCCACCCACCCACCCACCCATCCATCCATCCATCCACCCATCCATCCATCCACCCATCCATCCATCCACCCACCCACCCATCCATCCACCCACCCACCCATCCATCCAACCATCCATCCATCCATCCATCCATCCATCCATCCATCCATCCATCCATCCACCCACCCACCCATCGATCCAGATTTCTTTCCTGTTTCCTTGAGGACAAGAATTCTAACCTGTTCCTCCCTCAATATCTGATATCTAGTGCATGTAAAATATCCCAGTATCTTTCCCAAATGACTGAATTAGTTGGCAGGCAGATGGACGGATGGATAGATGGGTTGAGGAATGGTTGAGTGTGCAAGGAACTTCGTTTCATTGTTTTTCTTTCTTATCCATGGGAAATAGATCATCTTTCTCCACAGCCCCTTCATACGCCCAGTTTCTGTCCTTCTGACTTGTTCATAGTCTTCTTTCAGCTCTGGGTCTACCTAGATTCCTCTTCTATTTCGGGCTCAGTTTGACATAGAACCTTCTATATTGCAACAAATCTTCTGAAGACGAATTATGATTCACCTACACACATACTTGAGAGAAAGTTGTTTGTTACATCCCGTCATTTCCCCAGAATCACTCCCCTGAGGGATGACAGCCTTCACTGTTTGTAGTCATGTTACATTAGGCATCTTGGTACCTAAGCCAACTCTATGTGGCTAGTAATGATGTTAGTGATGAGACAAGTGCCATTTTGTGACCATTCACTCACTAGGTGCTGAGCTAGGGTTCATTTCTCATGACCCCTTGGAATAAGACTTTATCAGCATTTTTCACCAATAAAGAAACCCCTTCTTAAAGAGACTGGATAACTAGCCAAACGGAAAAGAAAGATTTCTTTTTCTTTTTTGAGAAAAAAGTCACACATAGCCTAGGCTCGTCTTGAACTCCCAATCCTCCTACCTCTTCTACCTTCCAAGTGCTGGGATCAAAGTCATGCAACTCCATGCCTCAAAGATGGAGAATCTGAACTACATATTTCAGCTGACTACCTCTATTGCGTTAGGAAGGACTCTTGAAACTATTCCAGTGGAGTAGTCTTGAAGCGGTTAGCAACCACCCAGGAAGACTTAGTGACGATTACATATCATGGCCCATTTACTTCTCCGGACATGACCCTGTAGTATTCTGGGTGGCCAGCTCTCTAGGGCTTCCCTATCATCAGTGTAAGACCCCACGTTCCCGGCGGTATCCCAGGACAATTGCCCTATAGGAGCTGCCGGCTTAGCAGGACAGCAAAGTCTTACCCGTCACGTAGTTCTTCAAATCCAGCTCATTGCTGAGTGGATTGTTGTTTTTGAACATGTACAGGTTGAAGGGGGCCGGCTCTTTGCCCACGTTTCTCCACATGGTATAGTCGGGGGAGGTCCACCTTCCTGCCAGCACGTCATAATCACGCTGCGTGAAGTGGACCAGCTTGGTGAGGGGGTCGTAGAGGCCCCCATGAAAGCCAATGACCATCTGGAAGTCCGGGTTGGAGTCATGGTAAATCTCCCCGTAGGCCGTGTACTGGAGCTGCTTGATCATGAGCCCATTGATGCTGAAAACGGCCAGCGGGGTCCCCGTGTTATCCGAGGCCACGTAGTATTCCTCGCCACTGCTGCTCTCCATGGCAAAGAGGTGGCCCTGCAGGTCGTAGTAGAGCGAGGTAATCTCAGAGTTGGAGTGGTTGTAGACGTGGGTGATGCGAGTCGGGTTGTGGAGGTCCGAGTAGAAGTACTGCAGGTGGTGGCCCAGGTTGGTCTTGTAGGAAGCCCGCCGCCCCACGCCGTCGTAGCGGTACTGCACGCTCCACGCGCTGGCCTTGTTATAGGCTCTGGTCAGCAGGCCCTTGGAGTTGTACTCGAAGATGTCGCCCCCTCGCTGGCACAGATAGCCATCGTCATCGATTTTGTACTGCACGTCGCCCAGCCTGGTGATCCGGTCCCGGAGGTCGTAGCGCAAGGGCATGAGGCGCGCACTGTTGCCCGGGTTCAGCAGGTGCAGGTTACCGTTGAGGTCATAGCTGTAGCGCCAGGTCGGCCGGTCATTGACGGCCACGCTCTGGAGTTGCCCGTCCCCGTCGTAGTCGTAGGTGTACTTGGTGGTGTTGGCGTAGGGCCCCAGCTTCAGCTCCCTCTTGAGGACCCTGCCCATGCTGTCGTACTGCACCGTCATCCAGTACATGAGGGACCGGAACATCTCGTACTGCACTTCCTTGATGCGCCCGTGGGTGTCAAAGTGTTTGCTGAGCGTCATCACGGCCGTGGTGATGATCTGGTTGATGTCGTAGTAGATGACCCCAAACTTGCCGAAGTGCTCCACCTTGCCGGAGATCTCGTCGTAGCGGTAGAGGTCCACGGGCAGGGGCGTCTCGCTAATGACAGGCTTGATGCTGGCGATGCGGAAACTGTTGTCGTGATAGGTGTAATCGAACCTGGCGTTGATCATGCCTTCCTCCGAGAACCTGTAGATCTGCTTGTCCACCAGGGGGCCGATCTTCCGGTACCTGATGGTGCAGGAAAAGCCCCCGCTCTGCAGGTTGACCATCTTCAGAACGCCGGTGGTCTCGTCATAGCCAAAGGTGACGGCTGTACTGTCGTAGACGATCTCCGATAGCTTGGAGAGTTTCCCGTACTTGTAGAACACCTGGCGCCCCGTGCCCAAGAAGGAAGTCTTCAGGATGCGGCCGTCGTCGCTGTAGTCGAAGATGACGGAGGCGTTGCTTTCGGGCGGGTTGTAAATGTTCCGGATGTAGCCGATGGAGGTGTGCGTGGACATGCTGTGCCGGGCGACGCTGGGCATGGTAACAGCGTGGAGACGCTCGGAGGAGTCATACTCAAAAATGTACTGGCGTTGACTTTGCAGCAGGAGAATCATGGACTGGGAAGGAAAGGGGAAGGGAGGGTGAGTTGGTTCTCTGGGACACAAATGACAGAATCTACTCCATGAAGGGTGTGGTGTCTCCACGCCTCTGTTCTTACGCATCCTGGATGCTGCAGTTCTTGCAAGGCCTTCACAGTACTCTTCTGAGAAGGCAGGTTGACTCAACAGGCCTGGGCAGGACCCCAGGGTCTGCCTATGGGACCCCCTCTACCCTCCAGGTCATGTTGAAGTCACCCGGCCATGTTGAGAGTGAAGGGCTTGGAAAACTGGGTGAGAGAATGGGGCTCAATGACAAGCAGTCCTGGCATTGTTTAGAACTGATGGCCACCGGTCCTGCCCAAGAGAGGTGTGGCACGTAGACTATGTGATTGACACCCTTGTGAGAGTCTAGTGAGGAAGCACATCTTCCAGTGAGAAATGACTGGAAGATGAGACGTTTGGATCAGGGGGATCTGTGCAGGGAGCGCCTTCCGGTTAGCCATCCTGGGGCATGGCAGAATGAGAACGATGTGAGGTAAGTTCTGAGGGGACAGTGCATCCATGTAAGGAGTTGGTAAGAAAGGAAGAGCTGGACTAGTGTTGAAATCATCCTGGGAGTGACCCTGTCCAGGGACTAGCTGGCAGTGGGACCATTGTCCGGCCACTTCGCAGGACCTCTTCCCTTAAAGAGTCCCAAGTCTGTCATGTTTTAGGACCAGGGAAACAATGCGCAGAGAATCCACTGGCTGTTTTGGCAGACGGGCCACGTGGGAGGGTGTAGCTGTGTGCGCTTGAGTTTCTAGTAGAATTCCCCACCCTGATAGCTTAATTTAGGCCAAGGCAGAAGCAAATGGCTGCATTTCCAGTTTGTAAGTAATGATTAACCGTGCTGCCAGTGGAGGGGTCTATCTACTTCAACATCACCTTTTTTAGGGGAATAAAACCAGACAATTCATCCTTTTTGCCATTACTGAGTGTCTAACACTTTTTTTCCCCTTTTAATGGTAATAGGGTTGAGCTATGAATACCATTTTCCTGCAGATTCTTCCTCCCTAGCAGTGCCAGGGTGGGCATGGGGGGAGTCCTTATAGATAAAGTGAGACCTTAAGATGAGGCATTTGGGGCTGGCTGGGGGAGGGCAGCACAGGAAAGAGATTCCCTACTGAAGGGTGGTGGGATTCGGTCACCCACCTTGTCGAGGTAGGAGTAGCTCCACACTTTCCCGTCGGCAAACATGCGGGACACGATCCGGCCCTGCTTGTCAATGTCCGTCCTCTCGCTCATGGCTCCACGCTGGAGACCGGCCAAGCGGCCATTGAAGAAGTAGGAGACGTTGACGGCGGCCAGTCCGCTGCTCGGTAGCCATAGGAAGGGACGGCCCACTTGGTCGTAAATGATCCTCAGGGTGAACTTCCGGTGATCATCATAGATCTTCTCTGTCCGGATGTTCCGGTCATAGTCGATGGACAGGAGGTTCCGCCCGTGGACCTGGAAAGCACAAGGGGTTGATTTGGACGGTGCCATGCAAGTGTGTACCTAGCTGCCTCAGAGCCCTGAATGCCTCGATCAAGTACACATACAGGCTGGAGAGATGGCTCAGGGGTTAAGACTCTGTCTCAAGAGCAGAAGGTCTTGAGTTCAGATCCCAGGTTCCACATAAAAATGTCAGGCGGGAATGGCGGCAGCCTGCACTTCTGGCCCTGGGGGGGGCAGAGCCTGGGAAATCCCAGAGCGAAGCAAGAAGGAGGTAGAAGCAATCCAGGATGATTCCCGAAGTCACTCTTGATCCTCCACAGGGACACGCAATGCCCTCTGACATGCATACACTTTCTCTCTCTCTCTCATAAAATAAATAAATAAAATATTAAAAAAAATAAGCATGCATGGTAGATGGGAAAGTAAGAGGGAGCCTGGCTGGGAAGACAAAGGTTTGTAGTGGGGAAAAGGGGATGTTGATGTAATAAAGGAGGGTAAAAATGATATAAACTCATTGTTTTTAATGCATGACACCCTAAAATAAAAATATAAAGAAATAAGTACACAGCAGAGAAGAAACAACGCTGTTTTAATTTAGCACCGCTCTCTAGGTTTCCTGAGCATTAGCACACACAGAAAGTGGCAAGATTTGCAGGGTGCCTTGGGAGGGAGAAAAGAAGCTGCTCTGGACAAGGAGGGCTGATCTGGGCCGAGTGATCTTGAGGCAGCCTGAGCACTGTGCAATCACTAAGGAAGTGTGAGTGCTGATAACGGGGCAGTGCATCAAATATACGGAACAGCCCCGGATCCCAAGGGTTTCCACCTGCCTACCTGTCTTCTCTTTTTTTTTTATTATTATTATTTATTCAGTTGTGTGTGCATGCATGTGTGCGTGTGTGTGTATGTATGTGTGTATGTGTGTGTGTCTAGAACCACGGATGAACCACCATGCATCTCCTCCTTGTTTACTCTGCCCTGGGATTCACAGGCTCCGCCCTATCAGGACCAGAAACGCAGGCCGCCCCCGCTTCTGCCCAGCGTCTATATGTGGGGTCTAGGATTCGAACTCAGGACCTTCCGCCTGCAAGGCAGAGGCTTAACCCCTGAGCCACCTCTCCAGCCCCTTACCTGTCTGCTCTTGCAACAAGAGAATTTATATTTTGGGGGCTGGGAATGGCTCTGTGGATAAAAGTGCTTGTTATGCAAGCCTGATGACCCGAGTTCAAATTACCAGAACCCCCATTAAGCTGGAGGTGGTGGGGCAGCTGTCTGTCACCCCTGCACGCTTGTGGGAAATAAGAAATTTTAGGGCCAGCCAGCCTGACTTACACAGCAGGAGAGACCCTGTCTCAAATAAGGTGGAAAGGCAGGGACGGATGCTCAAAAGTTGCTCTCTGACCCCACATGCATGCTGTGTCATGCATTCCTCTGTACCCAGTCACATGTGAGTATATGTGTGTGTATGTACACACACACACACACACACACACGCGCACACACACACACATTCACTAATCCTTTTTTGGCCTATTGTCAGCCATGAAGCCAATCATCTTCAAGAACAGGTGCTGCTATTTCTGATGTAATCTCATCTAAAAGGCATGTTAGCAGGGTTTGGCAACTCATACTTTAACAAAGATTTGGGACTATAAATATGAAAGACATAAACATAAAATTCCAACATGCGGTCTTTTATTTCAAGTATCTAGTAGAAAATCTCGCCACAGCGCGGGGGATGCCAGACATCGGTGAGGAGCCCTTGGCCGGGCTGGGGAATTGCAACAAAGGGAAGAAGTGATTTACTTAGATTTGAAAGGAACAGGGGAACCCGTCCAGACGTAATTTAATATTTATTTAGGAGATGATCTGATCAGAAGAGAAAGGCGCTCCCAGAAGGCAGAACCGGGAGACTAGACTCTGGTTAGGGGCAAAGGCGAGGTACTCCCGGGATTCATCGAGCCCGGAGCGGATGGTTGGAAGTGAATGAAATGAAGCCGGCTCAGCCCAGACTCTTACAACATAATTGACTGCAACTCCAGACGTCCCTAGGGTGGCTGCCGAGAGCGGGCACGACATAAACAGGAGGGAGGAAGAGACCGGGAGACGTCTGCCGCCTCCTCACCTTACCCTGGCGATACAGCTGCACTCAAGAAAGATGGCAAAGACGGCGAAACCAGTGATGTGAACCAGCTACACACCTGCTGAGCGCTAACAGAGCGGTCAGGTCAGGTCAGGGCCTGGACATCCGTGGCTCACAAAGACCACTCGTCACGCAGGGAAAGAGTACGAGATGGAGGGACCGTGTAACTTGCTCTGCGTGGCGCAGCAGCCAAGCTGCGGGTTGGTGTAGAACTAAGGTCTGACTCAACCTGTCAAGTCCATCTCTCCAGCTGTACTGTCTCCTGGGGTGCTTTCCATGCTGTGACCAGAAACAGGCGGACAGATGAGAAGCTGGCCAAACAGTTCCCCCACCCTGGAGGGACTCTGCTTTGCAACTTGTGGGACAGAGTAAGGGTAATTTTAGGGCACTAAAGAGAGATGAGTCAGTGGGTAAAAGCACTCGGTGTGCCAGTGTGAAAGACCTGAGATCGAAGCCCGGGACCCGCGTCAGAAGCCAGATCTGGGGAGCACTTCCAGGATTCCTCCTGCGAGATGGGAGGCAGAGAGAGGAGGATTCCCCCGAGCTTGTGGGCAGCCAGCCTGGAATTTGCAGACAGCAAAGAGACTGCCTCCAAGTGAAAGGCGAGGACCTATACCAGACGCCCTCTAACCTGTGCAGCATGTGCATGCTGTGGCATGTGTGTTCCTGCACTCGCATACTAATGAGAATGCACAGGTATGCACACACGTGTGAATGCACAGGTACACACAGACACACATGAACACACACACATGTGAATGCACAGGAACACACACACACACACAGACACACACACACACACACACACACACAGACACACACACACACACACACACACACAGAGATATCTACATATCTACATTCTGAAAAACAACTTCGTGCACAGGTAAAGACGTTCCTGTTTCAGTTTCCCTGGGAAATAGCAGCGACTCACAAAATGTAATTGGCATTGTCTGGCCGGGTCTTTTGCGAAGTATCCTTAAAAGGATGATGATTCAGCCCAGAACACATTCTTCCCACATTCTTTACCCTTTTCCTGGGTAAAAATGTGGATATGATATTCTGTGCCCAAACATTCACTTTGTGACTATGGAGTGTTTTTTTTTTTTTTTTTTTTTTTTCCCAAAGGAGGGTCTTACAGTGTTGCCTACCCTGGTCTCGAACTTGTGACAGTCTGTTCCTTGGCCTCCTGAGTGTTGGTTACAGACATGCGTCACCATGTCCGGCTCGTAAGATGTTGAGGGTGAATATCTTGGATGATGACTCAGACAGAGGAGTCTACAGTCCCACTGACCCAGGCATCTCAACAGCTATGCACACAGTGTGGATCCATTACTCCCAGTCTTCTTGTCGCCCCTAAGACAATCTATCTTGGTGCCGGTGAGGTGTCTCAGCAAGAGAGGCCTGCCTGACACCCGAGTCCTATCCCTGGAAACCCATATAGTGAGAGGAGAACCTGACTTCCAGAACTTGTCTTCTGACTTCTACCCATGCACCATGGCATGCATACGTGTGCTTGGCATGAACACATGTGCTTGGCATGCATCCATGTGCTCCCCCTCTTTCTCAAATAAATAAACTAGGTAAACTATTGAAAAGCAAATATGCCTTATATAAACCTCCCTTTTTTTTCATCTCTGTTACTAGCAGTTGAAAATCATCTGACTGGTTTGAACCCCCTTATACTGTGACAGGTGCTGTGTTAGTTATTTCATACAATGCATATCATTTCAACTCTCACAATTTTTTTTTAAATTTTTTTTTAATTATTATTATTTATTCAACTGTGTGTATGTGCGCGCGCGTGTCTGTGTGTGTGTGTATGTGTGTGTAGAACCACGGACGAATTCGCGAACCACCATGGACGCCTCCACCTCCTTCTGCCCCGGGATTCACGGGCTCCGCCCTACCAGGACCAGAAGCGCAGGCCGCCCCCGCTTCCGCCTGGCGTCTATACGTGGGATCTGGGATCCGAACTCGGGACCTTCCGCCTGCAAGGCGGAGGCTTAACCCCTGAGCCACCTCTCCAGCCCAACTCTCACAATTTTTGTAGAAATTTTTTTGTGTGTATGTGTGTGCGTGTATATGTGTGTGTGTGTGTGTGTGTGTGTGTGCTGCTGGGACTGACTTTTAAGTCAATGCTGGGGATTGAACTCAGTTCCTTTTGCTTTGGCGGTAAGAATTTTATGGATGGAACCATCTCTCCAAACCCTAAAAACTGTTACAGATAGCAGCAACTAGCTTGCATTTGAACCCCGGACTCCTAGATGGCCCAGGCCTTTGCTCTTCCCATGGAGTCCCCCCAAAGAGTAGAGAGCAGAGTATCTAAAGCCGGGACACTGGCTGGGCAGGGCATCAAGAGATGGGGTGAAGGTGGCAATTGGAACAGCAGTTAGTGTGCCTGGATGCTCAGACGGAGCAAACACAGGCACGCGTGGCACAGGGGTTTCCAGACTCTGACCATCACCCCGTTCACAAGGCCTTCCACCCTGGGGTGGTGAGTAACATCTAGAGGCAAGTAGAACAGCTGCATACCCTATTCATAACTTAGGGTGGGTGTGACTTCTCACATTAACTGCCTGGGAAAGTTTGGGTTTTTTGAAACCACTGGCTGGAGATAGCTTTGCATATGAAATTTCTATTTAAATACCAAACTTTTTCTTATAATTAAATGTGACAAAGTCCCCGAAAGCCCCACCAAAGAGCCCAGGCCAGTTGTGTAATCTAATAAAAATATTTAATTCTCAGGGTGGTGTGTGATAGGAGGATACCCGGGCCATGGGACGTGAGGCGGTGGAGGGTCCAAGCAGACGCGCTTCGCTTTCCATGGGTGCTTGGCCCCCAGTTTAGAGAATGCGGGGGCTTTAATTTAGCCACAGCGTTCTCTTATTCCGAATTAAATTATCCGTCTCACAATATTTAAATTAACCTTGAGGCTTCCTGGAGAACATAAAAGTTATTTTGAGTTATTTTCGCCACCAGGATCGGCACAATTCCCTTCCCAGCCGGCTCGGTAGGAACTCAGCGCAAGAGAAACCAATTTTTAAATTAATACAATTTTGTGTTTGTGAGGAAGCCATTATTTTTAATTATCGGGCATTTTCCTCTGTCTGACTTCTCCAGTTAATAAACCTCAGCTATTTAGCGTGGTTTTTATTTCTGCGAGGGCCGACATTGGGAAACAGTTTTCCCCGTGGAATTTCCCCCCCCTAGAATGTTTTGATCTCACCCAGCATTCGCCTGTCACAAAGGAGGCTCGTAAAAAACCCCAGAAACTGCATCGTGGAAAGGGCCCTGCTGGTGAGTCTACTAGCTCTAGGGGCCAACCTGAGAGCTATGATTTAAGAAACACCAAGGACGAGTTTCACGCCAGCCACTAACCCATCCCAGAAGTAGAAAGGTAACACAGCAGGACAGATTTCAGTCAGACACACAGAGGAACCCTCGATGCATTGGGCTTGGGGCACGGAAAATCCTAGAAGATGAATGAGTCAGGATACGAGGGCCGCACATGTTTTCCCCAGCACAAGCAGCCGCCTTCCAGGGTTCAGCTATTCGCTTACCCAGAGGAAGAGCCTCCCTTGGTGACATTTCATTTCCTTTCTGTGTCAGTTCTTGGGGACTTAAAAAGTCAGTTTTTTCCCTTGGTTCCCACTGAGCGAGACCCAACCCTACACGGGGATTAGTGCTTGTGCCGACAAAACAACTTGCCATAAATTTAATATTAGCTTAAATAATGCATCATTAGAAGGGCGAGCTTCTGCAAACACATTAAATAATGCATCCCTCGAGCAAACATTATTTTTGGATGACTGACTCTTTGGGTGGTGTCAGTGGGAAGGCAGAAAGATCTGAATCTGAGTCATGCGTTGTGTTTTTTTTTTGTTGTTGTTGTTGCTTTGTTAGGTGTGTGTGTGCGTGTGCGTGCGGGTGTGTGTACATGTGTGTGTAGGCATGTGTACCAGAGGTTACTCGAGTGTGTGTGGCTGTGAAGGCCCAAGGGTTACATGGGGAATCATCCTGGATTGCTCCACCTCCTTATTGCTTTGCTTTGGGGTTTCCCAGGCTCCGCCTTCCAGGACTGTAACTGCTGGTCCCCGCCATATCTACCTAGCATTTTTACTTGGGATCTGAGATCTGAACTCAGGTCCTTTGGCTTGCAAACCAGCTGCACTTCCTCTGGCAATCCGTCAGGCCCGGGACTGGTCCAGGTCCTGCCTCCATCTTGCAGTAGCTTGAATGCCAAAGTCCTTGTTGTTGTAATGAGAACCAAGAGAACAAAAGACAGCCCTAGGGAGGGTCAGGACAATAGGGACGGTGCGCAATCAGGAAGCTACTGCAAGATGGAGGCAGGACCTGGACCAGTCCCGGGCCTGACGGATTCCCAGAGGAAGTGCAGCTGGTTGGGGACCTGAGCTATACACGGTCGACGTCGATGTAGAGCTTCCCACCAGCTCTTGTGTGCACCCCTACTAGGTGGGACTCCCCTGAAGCTGTGTGCCAGCCAGTCTGGAGCGTGCAGCACCGAGCACCAAAAAAAAAGATGTCTTGCCTCAAACAAGAGAGAAGTAGAGGATCAAACCTAAGGTTGTCCTCTGACCTACACACACACACACACACACACACACACACACACACACCACTCTCATACATGCGTGCACTGCACATCGCACATGCATGCATAAGCACACAAAACCAACAGCAAACACCACCGAAGCGCCATTTGCTTAGGTCATGCTTAGGACACATGCCTGTAGAGTTCGAGCTATTATTCAAGGTGGTGTAAATGGTTCTGTAGGCACACACACTGCTCATAGGTCATGTGATGTCTATGTGAATACCCGTGCACACTTAGTGCTAGCACAGGGTCAAGACCAGTGCACAAAAAAAGAGAACATTCTAGTCAGGCGAAGAATGAATGCACCACGGAATGAAGGATGGATGGTATCCGGGATTTCGGGATGACACATGTATGTTAACGGACCGTCTGGGTAGGTCCGAGTGGAACTAAGTTCACAATGGCCGGATCATATGCACACGCGCACGCCTGTCTCTTCTTTGCTCTTGTGTCACTGTGATTTACTACCTAAGTGGAAGTAATACGTGCTAGTGTGTAACTGCAGTGTCATATTAATTACACAGAAACCAAAACAAAATTACCAACTCCCACTTCATCTTCGAATACTAATAACACTAATACCAATATCACGATGGAAGATTATCTTGGAAGCAATTTTTCTTTTGTTCTGCTTCCTACACATGTAGCTGTTTCTTGCCTTTGCAATCTCTATGTAAATCATAATCAGGAAGAAATACTCTGGTGTTATGCTGTCCTTTTTAGAGAAACTCGGGCAGAAATCTATGTTCAGAAAGCATAGAGGTTTTGAATCTTTAAAGCAGGGGTCCTTTTTAGCTCTCTCTTCCAAAAACCTAGGAGAAAGACTTGCTGGGGAGGTGTGAGGGGCCAAGGGTCTGCCTTCTAGCCTTGCTTTGGAGGGCTGGAGGTTACAGAATGGATCTGTGTTTTATTTCTCATATCTTGGAATCTTTTCCTTCCTTCTTTGAATATAAGATTGCATTTCTCCAAACCTTTCTCTGTCTGCCGAGTTTATTGGGAATTCCCCCAGAAGAGTTAGGTTTGGACATGTGACCTGAGCCTGACCAATCACAAGTCTTCATGTCTTTGACCAGTGACTGATTGGCCCAGGGATGGACATACTATCCAGGCCTGGCCAATCATAGTTAGTCTTTTGTAAATCGGGATTCTGAGGGCAGGATCTCAGTCCCTTTTCTCTGGACTCACCTAGCAGAGATGATGTAAACCCTTGGCCAAGATTTCCTGGCCTCCAGTGTGAAGAGGGGACAGCGCTCTAAGGGGCAACGTTAGGCCAATTGCCAAAAGAAATACTTCTGGGAAATGGAAGGCAGCTATGAGAAAGGAGAGGAGAGCATTGTGGGTCTGACTCTCTTCGTGGTGGTCCCCAATGCCGGACCATGCATAAATTTTGTCACCACCTGAGCGTTCTTCCAGTGTTGTTCACAGGAAGATTCTAGATAGACCATAAGGGCCGGTGTTTGGGAACTCACACCTGCTTAGGCATGAGAGAGACTTTACAAGCTAAGCATCTTCAAGGTGGAGCCTACAGCGGGCGGGTCTGCGCATCTCATCTGCAGCATGACACGGGCCCTGAACTCATGGTGCTGAGAGACGCCGCGAGGAAATCGAGCCATTTATTTCTGAAAGGCCCCGAGGGATGGAGAGAAGTGGAGTGGGAGGGACTCTTTCAAGGAACGAATCTTTGGGAAGATGACGACCCTCTACGCTACGCGCAGGGCCGGGAGGAACCGATCCTTGCAAGGGCGGATCTGCCCATCACCTCACAGAGTGGGAGGCTGAACGGAACATCTGGTGCTTCTGTCAGCCGAGAGGATGGAGGCGAGACAGGGCACCAGGGTGGGTCAGGACCTCATCTGCGTGGTACCGTGTGCAATGTTCTTCACCGGGAGTTTTCATCTCTGTCACATCAGGGCTGCTCAGAGTCTGACCTTACATCTGAAAGGCCAGACTAGGGAGAAAGCAGGACTGGCTAGTGCTGGGGTGTGTGTGTGGGGGTGGGGGGAAGCCATCTGTTTTAGGATAAGACACTTCTACTTGCCACCCCACGCCACAGCCTCACTCCAGATGTCCTCTGGGGAGCATCGCATGGAACCACTGCCGGCCTCGGCTGTGGCTCCGGCTACGGTCTTCCGCTTCCTTCCGTTTCTGTCCATTCTGGAAAGCAGGGGCAGGGAGGGGCTGTGTCTGTCTAGGGTTTCAGCTTTTCTCCATCATCTTTCCCAGAGTCTAGAGGGTGACGTAGCCTTCCTGGTCCACATGAGCACGCAGAACACCCCACTGCCTCACACACCACTCTGCTGATTTAGCCCCCGGGACAGTTCTGCCTGGTCCCCAGGTTAAATGCTGGTCTAGGCGACATTCTGTCCACACCTTGCTGGCCAATGGCATTACCTGTGTAAGTGTTTCTCTGGCCTTTTGAGTTTCTGGGACTTTTCCGAAATCCACCTTTTTGGATCTCATGGTCTCCCCGCAGGTATTGCTTACTGTCTGGTCATCTTTTCCCCCCTGGATCTTTGCCTGGGAATTCCAGCTACTCTTCAGAACTGCCCCGGACTCTTCTGTGACCCTGTCCTGGTCCCTTGTCAACCGTGTGACCTGAACAGGGTGTCAGAGACTCCATGAAGGGTCCTTCCAATCTTGCACCTTCTCCTCAGGATATTTTTTTGTGCATGTGTGTGTGTGTGTGTACCAGAAGGCACGTGAGTGTGTGTGCCTATGGAGGTCCAAGGGTGACCCCATTTTGGATTGCTCTACCTCCTTATTGCTTTGCTCTGGGGTTGCCCAGGCTCTGTCTTCCAAGGGCCAGAACTGTAGGCTGCTGCCATTTCCGTTTGGCATTTTTACGTGGGATCTGGTGTCTGAATTCAGGTCCTTTTGCTTGCGAGGCAAAGGCATTAACTTCTGACCCATCTCCTCAGTCCTTCTTAGTTGGACTGTGAGCTCAATGGTGAAAGGGCTCTGCTGACCCTCTCCGTCATCCCCGCATTCTACAGAGCTAGTCACAGAGTAGATGGTTGGTGACGCACCTCACTGAATGAATGAATGAGTGAATGAATGAATGAGACATTGAGGCTGGTGGGAAGAGAAGAGTCCAGATTCCCGTTGACTGAGCAGCTTGCTGGCAGTGGGGTTAACAGATGTGGCTGATTTAGAGAACTGCAGAAGCCCAGCAGGGAAAAGCCACACCAAGGTCCCTGAACCCCCGGGACGCTCTGTGCTCCCCCTACCACCTTCTTCCAGAAGCTCCCCTGCATTTTCTAGGAATTTCTTTTCTTTCATTCACTAAATAGTTTATGAACTGAATTAAAATAAATGAGATGCAAATAAATTCCAGGCTTTCTCCCTCATTTTCAAATTACATTTTCAGTCCACTCAACCTGTTATAATCTCATAGTGATTTTCATTTAAGAGAGCTAAATGGATATGTGATTATTGTTACAGGAACGAACACCAGACAATTAAATGTTGAGGTGTTGATAGATAAAACTGTGTTTTGATTTGCATAAACACGATGCCAGCAAGTCTAACCCTGGCAGAAATTCAGCTATAAGACTGCGTGCCTAACTTCTGCTAATTACCACAAGTACCATTATTAAGAGTTTTAATATTCAGAGTTGGGATTATCACCATTTTATTTTAGGGCCACACTTATCTTTCTTTTGAAAACTTTAGTCAAAATGCATAACTGATTTATCAGAGAAAAAGCAGGATGACTACTTATAATCAACTTCTACGGTGCGGCGTATCAAAAATCAATTACACAGCCCCGAAATCCAGTCATTAAGGATTTAGCCCACTAATCTCATTCCATTTTGTCTTTAGGAAGATACTGCAGCTTGCAACTCTGCCGATACCAACGGAAGAAGAAAAAACATGGCAGACTGCTGATAACCTAATGTGGAGAATTAAGTCCCAGCCAGACAAAGGCAGAATCTTAATACAGAGTGGCCTGGCTCTGAAAGAGGGGTTACTTGGCTGTCTGGATTTCAAAAGTTATGCCCCAAATTTTGCAGGCTCTCGGTTTCCTACTCTCAGGGATTCCATGGATTAAGCTTTACCTTGCTCCACACTTGACTATCTTTGGTAGGAGCTGATCTTGCTCTGCAGTGATCGCGAGTCTTGATTAATTCTCTTTGTGCTGTGCCTCTGATGTCATCACCAGGTAAAAGTGGCAGGAAATCATGAGCTCTGTCCATGTGCCATCTAGCTAAAGGTTCCTGCTCGTAGCGAGATCTGAATAAATATGCCCTGGATTTGACGAAGATTGGAATTTCCAGGATTCGACTCTTGATCCTGGGGAAAGGGGTTGGCACAAGTCCCTCTGGTGCTGTGATGATGTGAATGACCATGTGTGTAAATAGGAGGTGGCCAGGGGGTGATGGCAAGAAGGCTGGAGAGCAGGACCAAGAGCGGGGCCAAGTCCTGGCTTGGCTATTTTCTAGCCATTGTGTTCTGACAGTTGCTCAGCTTCTCTGAACCCTGTTTAATCGTCTGAAAAATGACGGCTATTGAAAAGCTCATGGCAGCACAAGGAAACCATGTAACCAAGGGCCTACATCACGGAAGACCTCGGTAAGTGCTTTCCATTCGTTGGAGGCAAATTGCCTAGCATGTGGAAGGCAGGAATGGCTGAGTTCTCCTGCTGCAGTTGCTTGCTGCTGTCTCCTGGGACACCCTTCTGACTCCCTCAGACTGGGTGACATCTTCTTTTGTGACCCAAAAGACCACGGTCCTTTTATATACCCTGTGATCATCTCATGTCTGCTCATTCTAGAAGACTGTCTGCGCCTACAGTATAAAGGACACACATGGCAATTTTTTGTTCTCCAGTATTTAGCTAGTTACCAAGCACACAGCCACGGCCCATTTGCTGCACCGGCCAGAGAGCGCAACCGAGGGAGGAGGGGACCAGTGTGCAGCGAAGCCCAGAGCCCAGCGTGTGCTGCGAATCCCACAGCGGGGACGGTCGCCCACTCTGATGTCAGAGAATGGAGGAGTTTTCCTCAAGGCGTGAGACCCCAGGGAAATCATGCTCTTCTGTCTTCTGAAAGAAGAAAGACACCATGCAGGCTTGGAAGCTGAGGTGGTCTCTTCCACTCTGAGCCTCGGGGGAAGTCCCCCACTCGCTCTGGGGCCAAGAGGGACTGGAGTCACTTACCCGGAGTTTCCTGCCAAAGATCGTGACTTTGCCTTTGATCTGCTCCTTCCTCAGGCGCCACTCAATGGAGTTCAGGCCGTTCTCCATGGGCAGCGAGATGTTGCAGCGGCCGATGGTGGGGGTGATGGTGCCCGCCAGGACGTGGGGCTCGCTGTGGAAGCTGACGCCCATGCCGTTGGCATACATCACCCTCAGGGTTCCATTATTGCACAACTGGTAGCTGTTCCGTACTTGATCTGAAGGAAGGCAAGTGGGAGGGGGGTGGGGGGTGGCGAGAAGGAAAGGAATTATCCACCCGGTTAGTCAGGAGAGAATAGAACCCTATTTTTGCAGGTTTCCATGGTACTTTACAGCTGTCAGTCTGAGGCTGCCTTCAATTAGCACAGGCACAATGGGAAGGTGAGTTACAGATCCGCGGGAAGAAAAACAGTATTAATATGTGGCACTCCAGCGGTAATTATGCCATGATATTTTTCTTTTACTCACTGAAGACTATTAATAGTACATTTAAACATTTAAAGATGTCTATTGCCTACACAATTTGTGTCAATCAAATCCCTGAACTTTAACATATATATTTTAGCTTATATGAAAAAAAAAATAAACGAAAGGCAAGCTACTCCAATTTTCCCTCCCCCTTTGCCTTCTGTCTAACCCAAGGTTGGCGGTCTAACTCCAGGTCAGCTCCACTGCAAAGCAAGTTCAGGGGCTCAGTGGCACACGGAAGAGAAAAAGGCACCTTCTCTCGCCTCTCGCTCTTGCTTGAAGAGCTTGGAAGACACATAGCGGGAGGGAGATGGAGGCAGTGTGTGCTGATAGTGTGTGTTTATCTTCCTGAATGGAATCTACCCTAGTCAGTCAGACTTCTGACCTTTTCTTGGATCAAAAAAAAAAAAAAATTACATGGAAGAAATGTGAGTCAGAGTCTGTAATTCCAGACACGCGGCTTCCTGATGGTTTGGTTAAAGGAGTCGGGTAAGGCTGACCCCAGCATTGAGGGGAGTGGGCAAGGCTGTATCTGTCACTGTTTGACTCCAGCCATCATACAGAAGGACGCAATCTACATCATTAATCATCTGGTGGAACAGAAATAGAGCCATTGAAGCAGGCTCTGTCTCAGGATAATAGTCTAGAAATGTCATCATTTATCAGCAAGGGGACACTTTCATCCTCTGACAACCGTCTAGCCCACCGACATTATATCTTAATTAAAGAAAGATGAATCTATACAATGCCTTTTCCTGCCTGCCTCCGTATTTGTCTTGGACTGCGCACATTAGGACTACAGGTGGGCAGAGATGCTGGGGCGCCATCCCGGGAAGAGATTGATGAAGAACTTGGATCTCAGGGTCACCAACTCAATAAAGAGGTGTTCGAGTCAGAGGATAAAATTGGAACAATGAACCCAAAACCCAACAGTTGGCTTTAGAGAATAGACAGGACATTTTTGGAATTTGGGGTTTTAGAGAGTGGGGGCTATGGAGGGATAAGACACAAAAAGAAAGTGGGGGGAGGGAGAAAACATGTTTTCAGAGATGCAGATTTTTTTTTCCAAACATCTAACATTTGGTGGGTGTGGATGACATTTCGCAGTATCTGACTGAGATATTCGCCACTCTGTCCTCCCCCCCCCCTTTTTTTTTTGCAAGACTGGCCTCTTGAAGATATGCACAGACAACAGAAGGGTGAACAAGGCCTTGGTGTCTAGGATCCTTCCGGAGAGGACCCTCCTGTGGGTGTGCTAGGCTGTGGGTCTGCAGAGGGGGTCCAGTGGGGTGCTGGGTCGGGGACTTGCCTTGCACCACTGTGTAGGACGCCTCCACTGAAGAGAGATTGGTGATTACGGTGACGTCATCGTCACGGTTCGAGTTCTCGATGTCGATGGTGATGGATTTCTCCATTTCCCGGTGCAGGCTGGTCACCACCCCCGTGGGGCGGGTCACATTGGTCAGACGGCCCTCGTGGTCATAGCTGGGGGAAAGAAACACTGGTTGGAAGCTCAGGGCGGAAGGGTTCCCTGAAATTCAGAGCCATAGAAAGGCCAGAGAAAAAGGGAATGTAAAGTGGGGTGGCCAGGTGGTGCCCCGCACTGAAGCCCCTCCTGCAAGCCAAACCCTCTATACTGTCCTGCCACAGGACAGTACTGTGGCTATCTCGTGACCACTGACATGGCTGGCTTTAGCCCAATATTTGCTTTTGCAAGAGAGAACAGGTACTTGTAAATATCTTCTCCTCTCTCTTCCATGTGTGCCACAGAGCTGCCTGATCTAGTCTCCTTGAATATCACCTTTGTCATGTTTTTGCTGGGCAAATGACACTCTTGTCCCACAAGTCGCTCAATCCAATCAGAATCTGGCACGCGACGTCTTCCATGTCCTGGGTCTCCCCCACTTCCCCCTCAGAAGTACGGCGTTACTCTGCTCTTTCAAGTCAGCCCAAATGCCAACTCGTGTTTTAGCTCAATCCTATCAGGCCCAGGTGCATGGAATCCGTCCCCTGGTCCCAGAGCCCCGAACTAACGAAGCTCAGCTCCCCAAGACTGCTGGATGACTGACTGAATCTCGTGCACCCTGCCTGAATATTGTCCGGCTCTGGCCCTTTCTTTCTGGATATGTAACATCTTTATTCCTCTCTCAGGACATGCGGTTTGATTTTACTACTTCTTGAGAAGCAAGAACCTTGAGGTTCCATTTGCAAAGCACCTTCCCGCCCTCCTGAGACCCTAAGCAAGGAAAGGAGCTCTTGCCGTGGTCTGCAGTGGTGATCTCTGAGCTCTCCTACACCGACCCTGTGAGTGCAAGCGAGATGGGGTGCACGGAGAGGAGGAGCTGAGTGAATGAAAAAGGGCACAAAATCTCTGGGGGACAGCGGGGTTCTCTCTTGATTGGAGGGAGTGACCCTGTCGGTGGGCAGGGTTAGAGCGGTAGGCACGGGGGTGAGAGGAGGTCTGTAGGTAGAAGAGCTGTGGTCATTTGACTCTGCAACTGACGGTCACTTTGTGTGTGGGACTAGAGAAACCAACTTGGAGGTGCTGGGAAAGGGTTTGTGGAAGCCAAAAAATCCGCTTCTGGGGAGAAGAGGAAGCAAGTCCACCTCTGTGGACAGTAGCCACAACCATGCAGTACATGTGGGGAGAGTGACCAGAAACCCACCCAGCCTGGGGATCCCGTCTCTTGACTCTGCCTTAGCACACGCACAGGACGCGCCACCGCTGGAGGGGAAGAGGGGTCCACACGACACGTGTTCTACAGATTCTTGATGCTATAACCTGGGGGAGGAGACTTGGGCCTTCTAAGCCCAAACGAGTCTCTGTTTTCTTTTCTCCTGCCAGAGGGTCCAAGAAGGTTCTTTAAAGTAGTGACACATTAGGACTAAGCTGTGCAGTCAGTGATTGAGGAATCATTAAATAACCATCCATGAAGCAGAAACTGAGGCAACCATCGAAATCTACAGGGTGGATGTCTGTCTGTTGACTTCGGGGTATATTTTGGAAGAAAGAAAAATGGAGACTCCCTCCTAGTCTAGGAGTTTCTACATGTAGGCAAACCTCTGCAAATGCAGACATTTAAATATTAACGTTTTTTTTTCTTGTGTGAGATTTTTGACTATTTTTCTTTGATTTAAGAATTATTTGGACCGAAAAAAAAAAATCAACAAGCCATAATTCAGAACATCAGAGACTCTATATCAACCACCTGGAACTGGGCCAGCCTAATCTCTCCCCATCCTAAAGCTCAGGGAAAGTTGCGGAAGAGGGGGCGGTAAGAGTGTAAGAGCACAAGGATGGGAGGAGCAATGATATGCAAGATACTCCACGCAAGTTAGGGCCGAAGCAATCATAATAGGACTTTGCATGCCCTGCGCAATGTCCAACACATTATTGACCCCACAAAGTCTAGCATGGACTAAAGGCACGAGGATCCTTGGAGGCAAGGGACTGACAGTCACAGTAGTGTTCCTATGCTTAAGGGGAACACGGAAAGGGTTCTGGGAAATGCCCCTGGGTCCTTACACCTCATCGGAGAGGAGGACCCAGAGGAGAGTAAAGGATGCTCCGGGGATTGGGGGGGGAGGCACTTGGGGATGGGAAGGGAGGGGAGGGGGAGCAGGGGAGCGGGGAGGGGAGGTGGAGGGAAGGAGGGGACTGGTGTACCTGTTAAATTTGTATGAGCGGAAATAATAATAAATAATAATTAATTAATTAAAAAAAGAATTATTTGGAATGCATATGACTTCCTTTCATATGTTAGGAGATGAAAAATGGTTAAAAGGAAGAAGGCAAAGCCATCGTAATGCCTGGGCTTTGGGTGTCCGGCAGAGCACTCCGAGCAGCGAGCTCCCCCCAGGGACTGTGTGAAGACAGGGCTCGCTGGGAGCAAAGGGGATCTGAAGTCCAGTGCTCTGTGGTTTCAGGACATTCTGAGAGCGGAGGAGGACATGGTTTCCACTTTGGGGGAAACAGAACAGTGGGCCAGGGACCGGCCTTTCAGGGGTCTCAGAGGGGAAAGAGGAAAGGGAATATGTGATATGTGCTCTAATGTTCTCCAACCTGCAGTTCCTCCCCCCCCCCCCCGGGCTTCGCTCGTTCTCCCCGAGGAGCGGCAGATTCAGGTCTCTGAAGGAGCCTGCGCGCTCAGGAGTGGGAGTTGAGCATTAGCAATGGTGTCGCAGTGTCACCCCAGGGGATCTGGCAGGGCCATTGCTGAGTATGGGGAGATATTCACAAAGCACGATGGTTAAAGCTGCATGGGCGAAATGGACAGCAATCCATTCCCTCGAGCTAGGCAGAGAGGAAAGAGAAACCAAGGCTCCTTTTCCCACACTGGGAATATTGCAGGCATGGCAGGATTCCCAAAGGTTATTCCCACATCTCCACTCTGTTCAACTCCCCCCAAACTACCTTCCAGTCACAGCGGAGGCTGGCGAAAGGGGACCCATCCCAGCCTGTGAGGTTGCAAAGGCTGCTTATTGATAAGCTGACTGTTGAACGCTGCTCGACAGGAAATCAATTACCAACCCCTCCACAGCTGTTCTTTTGCTAGTGACTGGATTGGGAGAAGGAGCTGAGGACAGCCAGAACACTCCTTGAGGTTTCTCTCTTCTGGAGAGCCCCATCTTAAAGGGGGGGGGGTATGTATTCTACCTATCTGAGGCTCAAGTTTGTAAGGCAGATGCTTGCTCTTGAAGAAGACAGGGACCAGAAGAACGGAGGATGGGACGAGGGTGGGGTACATTCGTGACACTTAGATGTCCGAGTGTGTGAACTGCGTCCCTCACTTGTGCCGCTCTCATGGAAACCCTGTTCTGACTCCTGCATCCGTTATGTAGGTGTGGTGGAGACAGTGTGCTTAGCTGCTTCCCCCAAGTCTCCTTAGTATCCATTCTCTGTTGAACTTGTGTATGCCAAGGACTCTGCTAATTTCTAAAGACGCGCTCACTCAATATCCCAATGACGTCTCACGCTCCAGGCCTCTGGAATTTGGCTTTACGATCTCCATTGTCCGATGTGGACAGAGGGTCTCAGTAAGAGAGCCAGGCTCTGGGGTCTCCTGGATACCATGCTGTCTCTCGTGTGACGTCCTGTATTCCCTCGAGAGTGGATCTTGTGCCAGACTCTTTAGCAGGACCCAAATCCCTAGAGCAGGGAAAATCTCAACACCAAGGATGATCTTCCTGGAACTTTCTGGAACTTGGAGAAAGTTCTAACCAAAGCACAGACCATCCGTGTGTGTGTGTGTGTGTGTGTGTGTGTGTGTGTGTGTGTGTGTGTTTTATTTGTGAGAAATCCACTCATCAGAGTTTTGTCCACTGCTTGTGCTGTTAGAGTGGGTCTCTCAGACTCCACAGGAAGAAGAGTCTGTTTCTGATTCTTAAATGGTCAATTTTCTGGTCATTTGTTAAAAAAGTTATAAAATTAAGATAATGCAATACCTTTTTAGGAAGACCAAAAAAAAAAAAAGTACTTATGCATATGAGCTGCCACAAAGGAGACCTTGGGGTGGGGGTGGGGGGGCCACTGGATTTACTTGCATGACTGGGGAAAAAAATCCCTACAATTTATCAAACGAATAAGAAATGGTTTGATTTCATTCATTTAACCATCAATATATATTTTCATTAAATTAGGGTCCTTTGCTGGAACCCCCCCACCACTCACCCACATACACCTGCTCTCCAAATAAGGCCTCATTCAGGTGGCTTATCCTGGCAACTCAGCAACACATTTCCAAGAGGCTTGAGTGACAGGGCTAGAAGGAAGATGAATGCTGGGAGGCAGGTGGTCCACAGCATACCCTTAACTATCATACAAGAGCCCAGGTGACATGCACATGGGTCTTGGAGGCCAGAATCATTAGCCTGGGACGACGCGAGGATGCTCACAAGAAAGGTCTAGCTTTGCCCGAAGAAAGCCTTTACCCAGCACGCAATTCTGCAATGCAGTAAATGTCCAGTAGGTGGCAACAACTTCCTTTGCATTCTTCAAGCCCGCCAACATCCAAGCAGGATGTGACTATTCCTAGGTTGAACAGTGCAACAAGGAACCCTTCTGTTTTGCTTTTCTCTTGTTCCTCTTTCTCTCTAAACTCACTAATTCCTCAACTAGCAGCAACATTGCGCCAACAAGCAAGCAAGCAAGCAAGCAAGCAAGCAAGCACCGAAACCACCGTGGCGATCCAGAGTCTGTAGGGTCTCTGGCAGACTCAATCCCTTGCTTGGGGACTCATGCTTAGTAGCTTCTCAGGTTAGGTTAGTACCGGGTGCAGCAGACTGCTTGAGCCTCTCTGCATGAGCAACGGAAAACAGCTGTTTAGCAAAGCAAACGGCAGGACTATTAAGTATGAGATAATTGTTAGGGGAAATATGACCAGCCCTTGCATCTTTTAATATACCTAGCACTTTATCTGTATTGATCTGCTTCTGCTAAGGAGGAAATTCAGAGTTTATCTACCTGTCTGTGCAATCAAGTGTGGCTGCTGGACCTATTGGCAAATTACAGGAGCCCCGCTGGGACCCTGCCTCTTAGGTTCTAATTTCCGCACCCATGGCAAACATGAATAATCAGCAGAGTTAATCAGCACTTTATCTCCCAGGTGCGGTGCGTGTCCAATATCCTGAAATTTGAACGGCAAGCCGACAACAGGAATTCCCAGGGTTAACAGGAAGGATGCTCATATCAGAGAGCCAGCAGTGCAAATCATTGAAGAGTCAGGAGAAGCGACACGAATATCTTGAGGCTATGAGAAGCCATTAAAGTGAGGCAGCCGACGTGACTAAGCAAGGTTAAAAGCGACACGAATGGCCCATCCGGATGCCAGCTAGGGGAAGGGTGGGGGAGGGGCGCTCCACGCAAAATTTAAAAACAAAACAAAACAAAAAAACACAAACCCACTCACTCATAGAAAGTTGTCCATCCAGTTTCATCACTCTTGGTGGCTAGAAGTCCAGTGTTCCCGTCGTAGGTCATGAGGCCTAGTTCCAGGTTCTGCGTGGACACAACTTTGAGGCCTCCATTGGTGCCCACGGTGAGGGTGATGATCTGATTGTCGGGCATGAGCAGGTGTCGGGGCATACCGCTGCTGTCGCGTCGGATCTTCAGGGAATTTCCGTTATTGTCGACCAGCTCGGTGACCTCGTTGTCGGCGCTGTACGTGAAGTTGTACAAGTACTCCCCGGTCACCAGGCTCACGGTGTACTGGTGGATGCCATCAGCGTTGAACACGTATAACTCCTGCTCTCCGGGAGACGCAGCCTCATACTGGTTGAACGCATTGAGAACGGGTTTATTCTTGCTGACTGCCCTGATCCGAATATTCCCCAGGTCTGCGATGTAGATGGTGCCATCGGGAGCCACGGCTAAGGAGGAGGGCGAGTTCAAGATGGCGTCCGTGGCGTAGGCATCGTCTCCGGAGTAGCAGACGCAATTGACATCGTTTTTGCAATCGCAGTCCGAGGCCGCCCCGGCTAAGAGGCAGATCTCCCCGTTGGTGGTGACCTGGCGTAGGCGGTTGATCTTTTTCTCGTCCGTCTCGGTGATGTAGAGCACGCCCGTGTGGGAGATGGCGATGGCGCTGGCCGATTCCAGGGCAGAGTGGATGGCGAGCTTGCTGAGTGAGTAGTCGATGCCCGGGACCTGGCAGTGCATGGGCCGCCCTGCGATGATGCTGACTTGGTGGTTCTCGGTGATTCGAAGGATGACGTTGTTCTCTAGAACATACAGGGAATTGTCCATGGGGTTGACAGCCAAGTCTGTCGGCCATTCCAGGCGAACCTGAAGATGATACGACATTTTTTTTTTTTAAAAAAACCTCTACTGTATTAATCTTACGCATCTAGGAAAATGAGACTGAGTTTTCAATCTGTGTGCTGTGCTAGAAATCTCACTGGGATTGCACATGGCAGAGAGAGGAGACCATGTGACAGACACATCCTTCAGGTTCATCTGCCCTGACTAAGTAGCGCTGGCTCCACAAGCTATGTATGGTTGTATCGGCAGTTTCACAGCACCAGGGATCCGTGCCGTCTAGTCTATACATTGCTCCCCAAATCCTGAACCCAAGAAGCCTACGCTCATTGGAGAAGTCACGTTTTTCTATCTAAATGGCAAAAAAAGGGAGCCTTGTGGCTTGGAAGGTGTCCCTAACCCAAGAATACACAAAGAACAGGCTGGCTAGCAAGTTACACTAGAATGTTTGCTGAGAGAGAGAGAGAGAGAGAGATGGAGAGAGAGAGAGAGAACCAAGTCAAACACATTCCTTCTCTGTAGGATTTGAAATGAAAGTCTCAGTAGCACGTTGTCAGTATGTTGTGGAATTTGAGCTGAAATTTATGAGGTTGATCGAGGGTCGAAAAAGACATGTAGAGGCAGGGCAAACACACTCCTGCTTGTTTGAGAACAAGTTCTTACATTCAAGGGAGCCCGTGTTCTCTGCCACTGGAAGAGCCCCGACTAAAGTCAGGGGATGGTTGAGAGGGTCTGCACAAACCACTGCACAGAGTGAGGGTTTATATAGTGAAGGTGCAATCATTCCAGATCAACAGGAAGCTTTGATTGACATGTAGTACTGTACGGTACAGTCTCAAACCTCCAATAAGATGGTGGAGAGAGGTAATTACACAGAAACCTCTACCCTGTAATCTGTCACGGCTGGAGCATGGCACTGGATTGTCTTCTCTGAGCAGAATTTCTCTCTCGCTCACTCTCTCTCTCTCTCTGTCTCTCCCTGTATTTTCCAGTTCCTCTTGCTGTCTTGTTCACTTCCGTCTTCCCCGAATCTTCTGTGATCCATGTCTACACTTCATCTTTCTCTTCCAACTCACCCAGGCACCAGTGGGGACATCAAGCCAAGACCCGGGAGAAATAAAAGAGTCCCACCTGCGCCACGTCCATACTGGAGTCACAGCTCAGCGGTCGGACAGCTGTGAGGTCGTTGGAGCCCAGCAGGGTAGAGATGATTCCGTTCTGGTCGACTTTCCGGATCATGGTAGCATCAACAAAATACATGAGTCCATTCTTGTCCACGGCGATTCCTGGGTGAGGAAGCATGGGAGGTAAGTGTCTGTTGAGCAGGAGGAGGGGCTGTGGAGAGGGGGCAAGGGAGGCTCGACTGAGCATGCTCTGTTTGGACCAGGGACTGCCTCACCAGTACTGCGTTGCTGTGTACCGAGTCCCTGGAGTGCTGTTACCCTACTCTCTTCCTAAAGGCAGCAGACAGCCCCTCGAACCTCAAAGGAATCAGGGCTGCAAATGACTGAGAAGATACCTTGAATCTGCTCTCTTTAGAAAGAAAGTTATTTACCTACGACCACACCCCTTCTCAATGCACTCAGTCGCACCAAGACACATGTCATTTCCAATTTCATTGCTCTAAAAAAAAAAAAATGATTGGTCATGAATTCCCTTTCTGACTGATTGTGACAACGGAAACGGAACAACAATGATTCTTTTGGCCACAAAACCCGCAATCCAAAATGCAACTTCCAGGAAGAATTCCCAGTTAAGCCCTGACTCCAGTCAGCCCTCCTGTGCCCCTGGGGACGGAGCCCTGGCATCTCCTTGTCTCGGCAGGGCTGATAAGACAGAGCAGGCTGCTGCTTTTGTGTTTTCATTTAGTGCCTAAGCACAAGTCTTCACATCTTTAAACCTGTGCTATAAGCGGCTCGGACTGTAGCTACAAATGCCAACAGGAATTAGACCTTGGTGTCCTGGTGTGGCGGCTCCTTAACCTGAATGTATTTAATACTTTTCAAAAAGAGAACCATAGATTCCCAGGCTTGGAAGTATGGCGTGTATATATATAATGTGTGTGCGTGCGTGCGTGCATGTGTGTGTGTGTGGTGTGTGTGTGTACATGTAAATGAGCATGTATTTAGAGGTCAAAGCTTGAGGTTGATGTCTTCCCTCAACTTGTCCTTACTCCATTTTTTTAAGATAGAGTCTCTCCTTGACCTTGGAGTTTTCCAATCCAGGTTAGACAGGCTGCCCACCAAGGCTCAGGAACCTCCTGTCTCCACCTCTCCAGAGCTGGCATTTACACCTGTGTGGCTGCTTTGTTCAGCTTTTTGTTTTTCCCAATGTGCGCGCAGGGGAGCTGAACTCAAAGTCCTCCCGCTTGCGGCCCGCAGCGCTTTACCAACGGAGCGCTCTCCCTATCCACCCAAGTTTTCTTGAGTGCTCGCAAGAGGCCAGACACGGTACCTCAGTCTGCACACACGTTATTGTCTATCACGGAAGTCCAGCCGTGGCTGGAGGTCCGCGGTGGGCTTTGCTGTATCTCCAGTCCCTATGGCTGGCATTCTGAGACTGGCAGCAATCGGAGGTCTCCAGGCACATTTCATGGTGTTTCCAAGGGTCGCGTATATGCGCAATAAAGTTTGTTTCAAATAAATAAATGTGAAGTCACTCACGCAGACCCCAAAGCAATCTCAGTGGTAAATGATCTCAGGCAAATCTGTGCTGAGAACACAGCTCAGCTTGCAGCAGATTCTGCGCGGGGTAGGGGGCTTGGAGCAGATTGTGCGGGGTAGGGGGCTTGGGGCAAGCTGTGCGGGGTAGGGGGCTTCTGCAGTCTTTACCTCGAGGACTCATCAGGGTCGCCTCCACAGCCTTCCCTCCATCCCCACAGCGGGCTTCATCAAAGGGCAGACACTGTTCTCCCGTCCCGGCCACGACTTCTGAGTTCCCAGCCAGGTCTTTGGCTCCGCTCAGGGACTTGACCCGGTAGATGCGGCGACTGTTGGTGTCGGACACGTACAGTGAGCCGGTCACGGGGTCCACAGCCAAGTAGTACTTGTGTGCTGGGTTGTTGCTTTAGGAGAAGCAGCACAAAGGGAAATGAGGAAGGGGCTTTGTGCGGACCTCTCGAAGCACAGATAACAAATCTTTGAACACCGCTCGCCTTCTCTAGCGCCTTCTCACTTTAGTGAACTGGAAAGAATCTGAAATCCTCACTGGTGTTCCAATAAACGGGTTCTCAGGCACTTCTAACCAGGCATAAGCACCGTGTGTACTCATGTAACTTGTGGGCTCTCACCACACCGAGAGGCCTCTATTTCCTTTAGTTGGCACAAAAGACCCAACTCAAGTCACATAAGTGAGCAGTGTACTCACTCGATACCAGATTCTGATGTACCAGCCTGTGTTGAACTCCTATATCCCTAGACTTGGCTTTTTCTCTTGTGAGACCTTCTACTGTCTGCGACATCTCCCATGTCGTCGACACTGGGAGAAGCTGGAGTTTCCTAGTTTAGTGCTGGTCAGTTCCCCAGAGCCCTTCCCAGTCTTTGGACTCAGGGATTCCGACTGTCCCCTATTGTGGACGCGAATGAAGTTGGCATTTTGTGCCAAGTGTGCCTGTCTTGCTGTCTTGTGCAGCACCTGTCCTTGATCCTAGCCAAAAGGTCAAGAAGTGGGGTGTCTAACGTCTGAAATTACCGAAGGAAGAGATGTAGCTTTCATATCTTGGGCATATCACTGAGGTTACAGGTATGAGCCAAGAAGGCCCAGGGTAGCTTCCTTACTTGAGAAATAAAGACATCAAATGCCAATTTAACTAATGGTCCTTTTGGCTTAAAAATCTCACCTTAGGTATCCCCATATTCCCCCTTCGTTGTATCTTGTCACTCATGATGTTGGAGACCAGAATGAGTGTGCGTATTATTACCATGCTGGTTATTCAAATTACTTGGCTGCAAGTGGGGTTCCTTTCTGGCCCAGGGGTGGATCCCACGAGCTCAGAATGAGCAGGACTATCCATGCTGATGCTTTTCAATTATGTTTTGGAATGACAGGAGGAGAGGGGCTGAGAGGTGAGGGGAAAGCTGATCGTATCAGATGCATTTGTCCTGTAGACATTAGCTGGTAAATTACCAATTAAAGCACGATCATGTGGGTTCTTCTCTAAATTAAGAAGAGAAAAGGAGCCAGGAAGCTATATCAGGCACAGCACGTGCATCAAGGCTATCTTAAACACTCGCTTCTCCATGGGTTGCCCTTTAGTCATTTAAGTGAACCAGAAGTAGGGTCTCTCCAAACTCCAGTCTTGAGAATGAGTTTGAAAGAGTAGATGGGTTGGATTCCTTCTCTCTCCTTCGTTTTTCTAATTTTTTTTTTTGGCTAAGTCATGAGAGAATATCCATATATGCAAAACAAATTAGGGCAGAAAGAAAAAAAAAACCCCACGCCATTCTTTAATTAGATGCTGCACTCTCTCGCTAAGCGAACAGTAGCTGGCATGATCTACAGAACCATCAGCGCATTGCACATCTGTGCCTATGTATGAGGAAGATAATTAATTCTGGACTTTCTAGGGAGCCTGACTCGATAAGGCCTTTCCAAATCTCTGGCACCGGAGCAGACAGGTTGTGTCGACCATTGCTTGGAGAGAGCTTGTTTTCATGTGGTCCATGCTCGTGGTTAGCCACACTCCACACTGGTGGTGAGGTGGTGGGAGGATCAAGAATGGTATGTTGAGTTCCCAAGGAAGGGCGACCTTCCCAGGGCATTTGTGTTCTTTTTGAAATATGACTCCATTGTGTTTAGAACCACAGCCAATTGCGTGTCTTCTGAGACTAAGAAGATAGAGATTCCTTGCCATAAATGACCTTTCCACGGACTGCGATGATCTCAAGTGATTTGGTGCAACTCTTTATCTACTTTTGAGCCACTATAGTTAGGGAGACCTTTTGGTATTTTATGGGATGGATGAAGAATTCCTTCCCCTCATGAGAAAAGTTGCCTTTCCCCTTTCCGAATAACAGTAAGATGTTTTTCTATTCATACTACATCAATTTCACCAAAGTATATGTGTGCACGCACATATATGTATGCTGTATACTTGATGTGTGAATTGTATCAGTACAGTTTCAAATAACCTTGGATCAGTGAGGTGACAGAGGCCATTTAGACAAAAAGCACTTGCTCTGCTCACTTCACACGACTCAACAGTGATTTAACTCCATGAAAATTCTCAACACATCTAACCGTTGGATTCTTTCTGACCAGCAGATTGGCAATTAACTCTTGTGTGTGTATTTTTTTTAAATGACCATATATCTAGGGGAAAAATCATTAATGAGTTGAAAATGAGTTTTTGACCCGTTTCCAGTTCATTAAAGCTTTTGTGAACCCAGTCCAGCATTTACAAAAGCTCGAAGTTTGCCTCAACTGTTTAGCCCAATTATGGACCACATTGAGCAGTCGGGATAGAAGTTCACGGAGGGTTCATTATCTTGTACTTACATCTCCCGGAAATTCTAATTACTGTCAGCTTATTTGGTTGCTTTTTGACTGCATTTCATAATTGCAAAAGCTTATCATATCCACAACACACAATTAGCACATAAAAAAGTTACTGTATTTGGTACATAAAAAAATACACCACATTACACAAGAAGCACAAAACAAAATAAAACAGAACAAAAAAGCAAACACAAGAAGCAAACGAAGCACAGCAAATTATATGGGAAAGAGTTTGTCATCTTACCTATGCTTAAACTCTTTATTTCTTTATAGAAAGAAAACAGAAGGAGAAAAGAACAAACAGTTAGCTGAAGAATTGATGGTAAAGCAAACATTTTTTTTTTTGGTTTCTTGTATAAAAGGGACCCCTTTTAACTGACAACTTTTGGCTCAATTACTTGGGAAAACCCCCGAGTTTGGATTCCACTTAGCCACGGGAGAATCTGAGCAAGGATGACAAGCTAGGTGGCTGTCTTGGATCACAGGTGACACAGAACTTTTGGCTGGGGAATGGAAGCAGATTGGCTGCATCTTGAGGGAAAACATGCATTGACTGGTCAGGGTTCCCTGGAGTGTGCTGGCAGAAGGATTCTGCAGCCGCATTCAGACTCAGCTGTCAAAAGCTCTGTGTTCCATTTGTAATGTCTGTCCTGGGCATGGAAGGTGCATGGTTGCACCTATATTGCTGATTTGCTAAGTTGAACTAAGGGATGAGTTAGGACCACCTAATAGAGAGTCTCTCTCCATACAAACTGTAGCTTGACCAAGGTTCTGCTACCTTGCCACTCAAACCATACCCTGCCCCGTTCCATGGCCTCTTATATCCTTCCTCCTTCTCATCTTATTTGCATGGGCCAGGACGCCTCCCCCACACACATTCTCTCTCAGAGTAACAGCCAACTGGGCCCATTCATGAATTCCTAGGCCAAGACAATCCACCTGTAACCGGAACCAGAGACTCCAGTTACCATTCCACTTTCGAGACTAGAAAAATTCTGCTGCTTTTTCATTTTTTTCTTCCAATTTCAGCAGGAAAGGGGCTAAAAATTAGCATCAGGAAAGAGGAGATAGAAGTATCTTGAGTGGGGAAAACAGCCCCCAGCTCTGAGGCTTCAAGGTCAAAGTGGAAGGACCCTTGACCCCCACTTGGGTTCCAGTGGAGGGAAGAGGTTTGGGGGAAGGACAGAGAGCGTTGAGCGCCCCGATTCCTGTCAGTTGCAGCCCAGGCCTCTGCCGGGGGCCATCATTAGTGATGGGTTTGCATAGGGATTACATTTTTATATTTTATTCTAACGTGTTAGTTTTCGGAAAAAAAAGTTAATTAAATGATGCTGATAACTCCTGCGCGCTGAGTGACATAGTGCAATTTAAGATTCATTCTGCAAAGCCTGGTGTGTCAGGGTGGCAGCCGGGAATTCTCGTGTCTATTTTATATTGCTTAATGAAAGTGAAATGTTATCTGCCACCAGTGGTAGACATATTTGGCTCTTAATTATTGCAATATCAATTCCACCTTTTTTTTTTCCCAGTCAAGATTTCGTGAAAAGACTGGTTGGGATTTGGGTCTGCAGTCCTGACCTACTTCTTTTCTAAGAACATCTGCTTTAAGTTGATTACTATAATATCGATGTTGGGGGGAGCCATGGGCAGAGAGAGGGGGGACCAAGGTCTGAGAGGGTATGGAGCCTGAGTGAACGTATGGATATAAGCTCTGAATCAAGGCTGAGGTCACCACCGTTCCACTCTGGGGTCATCGGCAGGTGGAATGCTTCCCAGGTAACCAACGAAATGACAGCTTCTTGAGTGAGTCTGTGCCGATGGCCTACTTAGGCAGGACAGGCCTGGGCAAGCCTCAACAGCACATACCCTACAGGCATCCCCTTGGAGACAGAAGCGGTGTCTCCAGTTCTAAGAATTGAGATGGATTAGTTCTTCACACTGCTGAGTCCCACCAGCCCCCTGAGAAGCCTTGCGGGGGGGGTCTCTCCCAAGCCATCCTGGCCCATCTCGAAGAACTGTCACCACCCTGTCTTGTGATTTATCTCTGTGTGCTTCTCTTACTCGCTCTTAGAGAACGGGATGCGATTTACTCCTCTTTCTGATGCTTCAGAAAGACTCAGGGCTGGGAAAGTCGGCTCTAAAGCTCAGGGGCTATGCAATAAGGCTGCTTCCCTGGGAGGGGGGCTGTAGGAGTAGGGCCTAGCACATCTTGCCTTGGACTAGGTCCATTCCTGTTCTGATCATAAGCATGCAGCCCTTGAAGGCTGACACAGCCGCAGACCTGTCTACTCCTCTTCCCTTTGTGTTATCCTTTCTCCTTTGAGTAGGGTGAAGTTGGGCCAACTTTGTTGCTCTCACAGGGGCATTACTCATGTTGAAATACATTCAGTTGAACTTTACATAGATGGGCAAGTGGTTTTTCTAGTACCTTCAGCATCTGGTTCAATCACTAGCCTTCTAGGGTTAAGAATTGTTTTCAGGAATGCTATCACCCTCCTGTGGTGATTCGTGTTCCAGCATTGCAAGTCACGTGATCCTCACTGTAGAAGGGTTATATCATATAGAAGTGTATATCATGACTCTAAGGACAGTATCAACATACTGATCAATGAGCGCCAGCTTAAAGAGTATTTAGACTAATGACTGCAAAAAGCAGACTCAACATGTCCAGAAAGACTACAGAGGCACGTTGATGATAGAAGTTTTCCTGAACTTGATAATTCAAACCACTTACAATATTACCACGAATTGGTGGTGAATATAAAAGTAAATTTTTACTTTATCAATATAATCAAACAACGTTTTGATCAGTTATGCAGGAGAAAAGATTGAAAATCTTTACTTCTTTTATAGACAACAAATTCAAGATAGTCAATGAGCAGGTGGGCGGTGGAAACCGGAATATCAGTAATTCAGAGCTGTTCTCAGCTACATAGTGAATCTGAGGCCAGCCTGGGCTATGAAACTCAATTAAAAAAACACAAAACAAAACTGAAACCAAACCAAACCAAATAACACTAACCACAAGAAAAAACCCTAGAGATAATCCAAGGGTATGGGGCTCATAAGTGAAGAGAAACAAGTATCATTGATGTGTAACAGGCATTAGTGTAAGGCTTCAGATTTCTGAATTTGATGTCTGTGTTGGCTGTTGGATTTTTAAAAGCCTGCCATTTTGTTTCCTTTTCTCCTCTTACCTAATTTTGGTTTCATTTCCTACTGCTCATTCGGATGTTTTCTTTCTTAGAGAGAGCTCTTGAAGCTGAACAAGCTGCCAATCCTATGAAACTGGGAACTGTCCTTGGCCCACGGGCTTTGGAAACAGCGGCCCCGCATCCAAGATGGAGTGGGGACGTGGTGGTTTCTGTGGCTCTGGGCTGGAGGCTTTCCTGACCCCTGTCTTCACAGCGGACACCGGGGAGGCCATGTGTTCTCCGACACACAACAGCCCAATGGGCCTTTTGAAACTCTCAGGCCAAGCTTGTCTTTCTGATTCTAACATTCACTTTCTCTCCTTTGCTCTCTCTCCTCCCTGGGCTGCCACTTGCGCACCTCTTCCTGCCTGCTAACACATCTGAGTGAGACGATTCCCTTCCCTGAGGCAAGGATGATTTGGGCACCCCCAAAAACACAGGAAGAAGAGGTTTCTGCTTGGGAAATGGACACCGCATTTCAAAGATTAAAGAAGGTACCACATTCTTATGTTATCAACAGGGGCCACCTAAAGAGAAGGCCGCACCCCTGTCACAGACTTATAGTAGGGTCTTTTTCTTAAGACGATCTCAAATTGGACGGGGACCGAGGATTCCTCCTCCTCCTCCTCCTCCTCCTCTTCCTCCTCCTCCTCCTCATCATCATCAAGAGAAATTCACTCTAAGCTGCTTGTGACTGATGAATTCACGCTGCCTGGAGGGGTTTGGAGTTCCAAGGACCACACGGAGAAGGTGATAATTACAAGGAGGAAAAAAGGCTCCCCTAAAGGTGGGCTATTGGGCTTTTCGGGGATGTGGGTGTTGAAATGTGTTAAAGCACACAGGTGATAACCATTTCACCTACAAGAAGACTCCTTCCTGCATCAGAAGCTTACTGGGGGACCTCTGGCCCTCATGTTTTGCATGTGCAAAGGTGGGGGGGGGGCAAGGGAGAGCCCTGGCCACACTTCAGTAGCACTGCAATTTGGAGGTTTGGCTTTAGCTTCGGGGTGGGTAAGCCAGGTAGGGCTGGTGCCGACTCCAGAATGGAATCACTCATCTGCCAACCCACAATGGAGAAAAGACACAAGCGAGACAGGTCTCTTCCTCCCGCCTCCCTCCCCCTGCGGGTGGTTGTTTTGAAGAGAGGGGATTGACAGCTCTTTGTTTTCCGGTATGTAGTGGGAAGAAAAGAAGAATCAAACCAGTGTTCTTGTAAAAGCTTAACTTCTAATCGGCTCTGGGTTTCTAGATGATGAAAGTAAGAACGAGTCTAAAGGCAGTTAGAAAAAGGGAAAAAGAAAATCCACACAGTGGTGGAGGGAAACGCAGAGTCTCATTCCCTCCAACTGCCGTCCTGTTAGCAAGAGCGTCTACTATGGTTTCCTTCGATTGGACCATTAGGGGACACCTTTGGTATTGTGTCAAAAGGAAAACCTGCTAGTTTTCCATTTGATCGGACCTCTGGTATCGTGTTGTCTACAGTTAGAAAGATAAGCCAAAACCAAGCCCAACTCCAGGGAAGAAACTGGTTGCTTCATTGGCGCACCCTATCTTGAGCTCCTGTGGTGGGCGAGACACTGTGCTAGGAATGAAGGGACAAAGATGCCCATAGGAGGAGCTCACACGCTCACGCTAAATACCCACGCAGAAATAACTGAACAAGGCAGCAAGTAGGGTCAGCTTCAGGGAGAAGCAGAAGGTGAGCGCTACTTCTTCCATGAAGAGACGAGGTCCACTTGAGTCCGGACCTTAAGGAGGTTGGGAAGAAGAGGGAGCCTGGGCAGATTGGGGGCTCTGGGTGGAGCAAGCAGAGCCAACGTTAGGAGGGGGTCAATGTACGAGGAGGAAGAAGGGTTCTGAAAAGGAAGGATGATAAAGGGCAGGGTAGATAACTCAGCTAAGGAAAAGAGCCCCGCCCCTCCATCCTAGCTCCTCCCCCCTGACTCTCCACTCCCTATAGCAATTCTACCGCCCTGGGCTAAAAACAAAATCTTAGGTGGAAGACTTGTCTGGGAGGGTCCAGGACAAGGGATTATCAGTTCACCAGCATGGTGGCGAACGAGTCTCTTTATGGGGTCTCCTGGCCGCTTGCCCTCTTTGCTCATCTTTGGATGCCTCCCCCTCTTTCTGGACCCTGGACCCCTGTTCTGTGTTGCTGTAATGATGTCTTTCGCTCTTCATCTCAGCTTGAACTGCATTTACTTCCGCAGGTGCACACCTCTCTTACCAGGGTGCTCCTGGAACCCGCGGCGCATCTCTCCTGTCCTCTCACAAGCCAACGTAGGTGCGACTCGCGTGCGCATTCAGTAAATTCCAAGGTAGAGAAGCGGCAACCCTCTCAGAGTAGAAGTGTTTTCTCCCGTCTCTTTACCCCTGACAGAGCCCACGCAAGTCTCTTGTGTGTCTGGACTTCCCAGGAATATTCAGCAATAGCTGTTGGTGGCCAGGTCACTGATGTCTTACCCAGCAGGAACTCTAAGGACACTGATTGCCAACTTGATTGGACCGAGAAGTGGCTGAGCGATCAGTCCTGCGCACCTCTCTGAGGGCGTTTCCACGCATGATTAGCTCGTGAGGCATCTGACCTAATGAATGGCTCAGTCCACTGAGGGATTCCGGAGTGGAGCAGGCTAGGTGGCTTCTGGAAGGAAGAAGCCGGCCATTGGGGGGAGGGGGTGTCCCCGTAGGGGTTTAATCTGACTCTTCCTGTTATGAATATGCTCTGCTTCCTGCCCACCTGGGTGTGAACAGGTCTGCCACACCCTTCCTGCTAGGATGGACTGAGCTCATGAGCTAAGTAAATCATACTTCCCATTAGGTTGTCTCCCAGCTATGTTGGTCCCAGTGATGTCAAGTTAATGAACACGGACACCAAAAATGCAAGAATGATCCGTGACTTCTGCATCTTCCCATAGCTGTGGAGGCTGCTTTAAGAGCATTACTAGCCCCTAGGAGCTGCTCAGGCATGAAACTGACAAGCTCTCCTCAGTCTCTCTTTCTTGCTCTCTCTTCTCTCTCTCCACCTTTAACTCTATCTGTGCCCCCTTTAATTCCTTACACCTGATCCCCCATGCTGAACTAGAAAATGCATGTCTTATCTGCGCTTCTGCTACCATTCTAGTCAAAACTGCCGTCACCCAAATCCGGGACTTTTCCTGTTTCTTCTTGTTTCATTCCCACAGTCATGACAGCCAGAGCCATCTTGTAAAAAGCTGACTGGATCATACCAATTCCATCCATTCCCTAGTTCAAACTCCAGTGGCTGTCTATGGCAGCAGGGATGCAATTGTGCACATGTCTATATACAAGTCAACACTCGACACTGAGTCTTAAGCATTGGTACCTCCCTACCTCCCTGGCTACTGGTCAGGATGCATGTTTGATCTCACCGATCCCCAGCCACATTAGACTTGTATGGGTTGCCTCCATAAGCCAGGCTTTCAAATAGCCTGCGCAATGGAGCTTTATCACAACTTGGGAATACGTTCTCCAAGATCTTCCCATGGCTGACCTTATCTCTCAGGATCTTCATCAAATGCTACCCAGCAGTGGGAGCATACAGTCTTCTATACCTGTTTCCACTCAATATCCATGTCCTGTCCTATTAGATTTTTCCTTAAAGCATTCAATGCTACTTGAAGTTTTTTTTTTTCTCTTTCATTTGTCTGCGTGATTTAGATGGGAAACTAAGTTTTGGACCACAGATACAGCTGGAGTTCTGTTCTTCTCCCACTTTTCTCCCCTCTGCAGAAAGTCCCTAGGCTGTAGTAGTTTATATTCATTAGATATTTTCTGAACAAAACCCCCTTATTTATAGAGCTTCTTTCTCCTTCTATGTCTATCTGGTTGAGGTTCTGGAATCGACTTTCCTTGGAAGAACATTTCCAAGAGCTTTTCAGAAGTCAGTGTTTTCTAAACACAGGGGAGTCTGGACTTTAGACTTAGTAGCAAGCAATGGCCAGGAGGAGTCTATGAGGTGATAAGCAATTACCTAGTAATGCCAATGTCATTGTGCCACATGGTATCCTAGTGTGCAAAGACCCCGAGGATTCACAAAGGGGCGGCATCCAGAGGCGCTCCCCAAAGCCTTGTGAATTAGGGAACGAGCATCAAGGACACTCACACTTTGATGGGCATCTGAAACTTGTCCAGGGCTTTCCAAAATGAAAAGACACCTTGCTCCCTTTCCAGTTTGGGGGACAGGAAACAGTCTTGTTTGTAAATAAGTTGTAGACAATCATATCAACTACGTGGATGGTTATTTACAGATGCGCAACCTATTTTCCCCACACGATTGATTCTGAACCTAGCTTTTAGATTGCACACATAGACTATGTGTTGAGAATGCAGAATTCGGCCATCTTTCACTCAGACATACGCTGGAGTAACAGGGAGACAGACAGCAGAAGTTGTGTGCCTGCGTGGCCATTTACCGTAACTCCAAGATGCTGGTAACGTTTCGAGAGGGAAAGATGCGTCGGATGTAATTGAAGTCACCGACGAAGAGACTCCCATCGATCCCCACGGCCAGAGCGACGGGGGCCAGGAGCTTGTTGCCTTCGGCCAGTCCGTTGCAGCTGGGACAGGAGATGCTCCTGCGGCGGCCATTACCCATGATGCTCGTAATGATGGCAGGCTGCTGGGTGAGGAACTGGTTCTCCCCTGTGCCTTTGTGCAGGATTCCTGGGGAGGGGGAGGGAGGCAGAGCAGAAAGGTCACGCAACCCTCTGGGGATAGACAGACTACTGGGGGGAGGGGAGAACGACAGGGAGAAAGAAAAATTGGGAAGCCTGTGCTTTGGGGAGCTCACCCCTGATGGAGAGATGGCAGTGGCAGGTCCTCCCTTTCCCCCCACCCCGCCCCAATGTTGTAGGTGAGAGAGATGCCAGGCATAAGCGAAAAAACAACAAGAAGGTGCAATGACTGGTGTGCCGGGCATCAATTTTGTTCTATTTATTTATGTTTGTTTTTCCTTGACTGTATGTGTATGTATGAGCGTGTGTTTTGCACGTGGATATGTGTACAAGCAGGCACTAGAATGTGTGTGCCTGAGGAGGCTCAAGGGTGACATCAGAAATCATCCTAGATTGCTTTTCCATCTTATTGCTTTGCTCTGCGGTTTCCCAGGCTCTGCCTTCCAGGACCAGAATTACAGGCCACTGTGTATCTGCACAGCATTTTTTTTTTTTAAATGTAGGATCATGGGGATTCAAACCCTGGTCCTTTTGTTTGTGAGGCAAAGCCTTTAACTACTGAGCCATCTCCCCAGCGTGGCATTGCCTTTAAAAGGAGAGGATAAGAAAAACCGATGACTTTTTTGAGGGCAGGGGACACTTGATTAAAAAAACTGACCGAGGAACTAGAGAGAATCGACCAATTGACCAATTTATTTATTAATTTTTTGTAGCATCAGGCATGGAACCCAAGGTCTCTCTTTCCACAAAGCTGCATCCTCGTCCCCCCTCCCCCTGACATACCGCTCTTCACATTCAGGATGTGGTGTTTGTCCAGCGACCAGCCACCGAGGTTGGACGGGTCCAGCTCGAATCCCTGAAGCAGGGCTGTCCTTTTCTCCCATAGGATAAGGCTGGGGCACGTTTCATACTCAAACCCGACAGACACTGTGAGACGGACAGAGAGGCAGAAAAAGAGTAGACTCGGTTTCTCTTTGCTTGCAAGGATGAGAACCACATGTTCGCCGTGGCGCAGATTCTATTTCCAAAACTCAGAGGTGAGCTGATCAGCTAGTGGATGGCTTTGCTCTTGCTGATTCCACTGCATAATATGAAAGTGAACTCAACCTCGAGACTACACAGTTGTGCTCTGTGGGGGTGGAAAGACCTGGACAACGGACATCTGCCTTTCAACGTGACCCGGGTATTCAGCACGCAATGCTGCACAAGTCTGCTTTAGAAGTGGACGGGGAGGATTCAGTCAGCTTGCGACTCCTGGAGCGCATCTGTCAGCACTTATGCCGCTTATTTTTCATGTACTAAGAGAGAAGTCTTTGGAAGCTTAGTGGCTCCTTCACACAGATTCTGGGGTCACAGCTCTTAGAAGTAAAGACACTTGGCATTGCTGGGTCTTCAATAACTGTAGGTCTTGGGTTCAACCAACCCATGCAAGGACTGAAAATACTGGGAATAATTGCAACATTGCAGCTGTCCTGAACACGTGCAGACATCTTTCAGAATCACTGTTCCCTGAACAGTATGTCAAAGCAGCTATTTACCCAGCATTTACATCATATTAAATATTATAAGTCATTTCGGGTCGATGGAAGGAACATGGTGGTTATATACAAACAATTACATGACTTTATACAAGGACCTTGATCATCCTCAGAGTTTGGTATCTATGGGGGTCTTGGAACCAGTTCCCTTGGGATACCAAGGGATGTCTGTACTTAACTCTCAGGATTCTAAAAAAGCGCCAGGAGAGGCAGGCACCCATAGGGGTGCAGCCCGCTAGTTGCATTGGGAATCTGTGAGTATCAGAATCTAACTTTTTTTTTAATAGAAATTCCACTCAAACAAAGGGGAGAGGGAAGAAAGAGAAGGGAGAGGATATCAGCCTTCTCTTGATTCCAGTCCTGTGCCTGTTACTTTTCCCGTGTGTACAACAGAACAAGTGAAGTCCTGGTTTCTCAGAGAGATGCGGTGGGAGATTCGACCAAATGCTGAGTTGCCATACATCTTTAATTGGAATGCTGCTCTCTAACTATGAGGTATTGTTATTATTGCTGTTCCTACTACATTAAACTCTTAACTATGTGTGTCACCTTGGGGGATTCTCTGCAAGCTTTTGCAAAATCCTGAGCTATAGAAGTGTCAATATGAATGAAGGGTACATTTTTATCGTAAAATAACCACAAACAAAAAGCACACATACTTCCCATGTATTTCTTAGCTTGCTCTCTGAAAATACCAAGAAATGACGACTTGCCCACTAGTCCGAGATTGCTTGGTGCCTAGCAATATTGAAAAGAATCAGGAGTGTTTGAAGAAAGGGCGTGTCAAGAAATGCACAAGAGGAGACCAGGCTGCTTAAAGATGCGAGGCACCGAGGATGAAATAACCTTCTACACAGGTCCTGTCAAAGGACTTGGGAGTCAGTTTGAAGAGACTCCTAATGATCAAAGACAGGACCTTCTGCCCATTGATAAGGATAGTAGTGACAACAGACTGAAACATACTAGATATAGTTTACTCCATGAACTCATGGTGGTATTTTAAAAAAAACCCATTAATTTGCTACTTTTGGAAGACGAACCAACTCATTATACCCGAAACCAGTAAACAAGGGGGGAAAAGCCAAGCATTTGTCCTTTCCTGCTGATTTGAACCAGAGCTCAATAACCAAGTAGTTAATGAGAAGCTATCTTTGCATAAAAGCGTTCTAGCTAACAGATGAAGATCACTGACAGAATTAAAATGTCATGTTGTAATCCTCGGTGCCCCGAAAGACCCAGGCGCTGAGCCTCCGTGGCTGTCAAAATCCTAACAGACATAACACCCTGTCAGGTGGTTCTGACAAAACCAAAAACCAAACTTGGACCCAAGACAGACCCACGATCCACTGTCAGTTAGCAAGAGGCGTGGGTTACACAGCCTCAATATGCAAATAACCTGTAAGACCACACAGGGATTTGACAGGAAAACAATGGAATTTTTTGTAAAGGTTAAAAGAGCGATATATAGAAAGTAGGATTTCTTTTTTCATATTAAAAGAAACTATCCAATTGTAAAAAAAAATGAGTCTTATTTTCATCTTGATTGAAACAATCAGGCATCTATATTTTATGCTGTTTATCAGACAATTGAAATACTGCCTTTCTCTTTTTAAAATATTATAAAATTTACTCTCTCTTGTGTGTGTGTGTGTGTGTGTGTGTGTGTGTGTGTGTGCATATACACACACACGTGTTCACCATGATGTGTGTGATGTTCAGAGGACGGCGGTCAGGAATTGGGGTTTGCCTGTCCACCTTGTTGATACAGGGTCTCTCTTGTTATTTCTGCCACAATAGGCTTCAGGATATCTGGCCTTCAACCTTCTGGCCAATTCTCTTGTCTCCTGTCCTGATGCGGAAGTGCTGGGGTCACAGATGTGCACTATCAAACCCAGCTTTTCTTTGGCACTCGGTTCACCAGGTTTCTGTGGCAAGTTCTTCACTTCCCTGCCCCCTGACTTTTTTTTTTTTGAGAAAGGGTTTTGCCATGCAGCTCAAGCTGGCCTCAAACTTGCTATCCTCCTGCCTCAGACTCCTGAGGGCTGGAATTACAGGCGTGTGCCATCACACGTGGCCATTCACTGAAACACTCACCAGTGATGGCTTGCTTTGGGATACAAAGAAATGGTGCCTTTTGTGTGTGATAATGATACCGCGGTTAGATTTTTCAAAGTGTGTATTAGGCATACGTTCTGATACATCCCAGATGACATGATGTGATTCCTGGGAAGAAACGGAAGGCAGAATGATGGATGGGAGTGAGGAGGCACCGGAGCCATGAGGAGCTAATGGTAGATAGGTGGGTGGCACCTCTAGCGTGCAAAAGGTGCTCAACATTGCTCAGTTTACTTTGCGGTATGAAGCCACTGTTTCAGTACAGGTTACAGTCAGATGCAATATTTTTTTTTGAGTGCATGCATTTGTGCATGTATATGTGTCTACTATGTATGTGTGTGTGTGTGTGTGTGTGTGTGTGTGTGTGTGTACAAAGGTGAACTTGGATATATATTCCTGTGGAGGTTCAAGGGTGACTTTGGGAAACACTCTGGATTGTTCTACCTCCTTATTGCTTTCCTCTTGGAATTCCCAGGCACCATCTTCCAGGGCCAGAATTACGGGCTGCCGCCATATCTGCTTGGCATTTTTACACGGGACCTGGAGGTCTGAACTCTCTTACTTACGAGGCAAAGGCTTTAACCACTGAGTCATCTCCCTAGTCCTGTAATACTTTTTTATGTTCATCTTTTTTATTCTTTAAAGCTTTTATATGCAAATGCAATGAATTTATATTTTTTCATCCTCTCCTATCCACTATCCACCCTCTAAATAGAATGTTTTTTTTTTTTTAAAAAAAAACTTTATTTAGTGTGTGTGTGTGTGTGTGTCTGTGTGTGTGTGTGTATCAGAGGGCACTGTGTGTCCCTGTGGAAGATCAAGGGTGACTTTGGGAATCACTGCTTACATCCTTCTTGCTTCACTCTGGGATTTCCCAGGCTCTGTCCACCAGGGCCAGGAGTTCAGGCGGATGCCATTTCCATCTGGTGTTTTTACGCGGGACCTGGGATCTGAACTCAGGATCTTCTGCTTGCAAGGCAGAGTCTTAACCCCTGAGCCATCTCTTCAGCCCTTAGAATGCTTTTTTTTGATTAGCCAACATTTTACATTAAATGCACTGGCTACTCCAACAGCTCTAACACTGGGATTATTAACGTCACTGGCGGGTGAAGCTGATCACTGCGTGGATCCTAAGGATCCTTTTGGCTGCATCGCCTTTGGCAGCAGGGATTATGGTAATGCCTGCTTGGACCCCTGAACTTAATACGATGCAAAAGTGAATGTCCAACAAACACTGCCAATTCTGGTGAACACGTCTGGATTTTTTGGTCTCTCCTGTTGCTCACAGTTCTTCAGAACTTCACGTCTATGGGTGGAGACAATTCAAGGTGCTGGATCTTAATGAATCCCCAGTCAACTTTCCATAAGGAGCACTCAGGCTAGGTACACACCCATAGCCCAGAACTTCAATAACCAAAGGTATTCTCTGAGGGTGGTCTTTTTTTAGGATGAGTCCCCCCAGGGGAGAGTGGAAACATACATTATGACTTTGACAGCTTCATGCATGTACATAATCAGTTTAAGTCATTTTCAGTCCATATTATCCGATCCTATGCCTTCTCCCACTGAAAGCTAACCAGCTTTCTGCTACTTTTGTGTGTGTGTGTGTGTGTGTGTGTGTGTGTGTGTGTGTGTGTGATACTAAGTTTAGTAAAGGCTGGCTGTATAGCATGTGTTTGAGAAATAACCTTAAATTTATTTAGGGTTTATTTTGTGAGAAGAGAGAGAGAGAGAGAGAGAAAGAGAGAGAGAGAGATGCATGCCATGAATGGAGGTCACAGTATTAACACTGGAAGTCAGTTCTCTATTCCCGCCATGTGAGTTTCTGTGCATTGAACTCGGGTAGCTAGGTTTGTAAGTGGAATCTTTACCTGCTGAGCTCTCTCACTGGCCCAAGGCCCAATTTCTTATTCTTGAGGTACATTCATGTGCTGTCTCTGGAACACAAGCCAGCCCCTCCTACCTTTCCACCTGACCGCCACTTTCTAACCTCTGTCTCCATAGAGACCTCACTTTGCCTCTGCGTGGGATGCTTTTCTGCCATTCCCACGTGACTTCTGCTTTTCATTCAAGTCTGCAATGAATGTCCCCTACAGAGAATCCCCCCGAGTGTGGATCTGCACTCCTCCTCCTCAGTATATGACACTTACTGTTACTTCTTATCAACACCTATCACGACTTCTCATTCCCTGTTCATCTTGTCTTTCTTATCTAGTTCTTCCCCTACAATGAAAGGCCCATGGGAGGGGAATATTGGGATCACCCGATTATTGACCGTGGGGTCTTTACTCACTGTGACAATGTTTGGAATAGGTAGGAATTCAGGTACTAGTAAGCCACGAATAGGTAGTTAAAATCAACACGTACCCACGGCGTCAGAGAGCCCGTACACCCTTTGGCCATAAGCATCTGTCTTGTCCCAAATGAACGTGTAGGCCAGGTTGGGGGACGCCTGGAAGGACTTCTGGAAGAGATGCCCCTCTACGGCGACCATCAGGTGCACCCTTATGAGGTTCAGCGGCACGGTGGACTGGGTCATGGTGATCTTCAGCAGCGACTTGTAACCTGCCGTTCTGGAGCTCAGGTAACGGAGCTTCACGGTGGAGCCGGGGAGCTCGATTTCTTCGTGGAGAACCTGGAGCGGAAACACACGGTCCAATCCACGACATCAAGCACACCCCTGCAGGTGAGCTGTTTGCAAGCCAGCGCTGCCTGGGAGCTGCTTCCCCTCACGGAAGCATTACACCCTGCGTGGGTGTGTGAACCACTTCCCACAGCTCAGAGAGAGAGAAAGAGAGAGAGAGAGAGAGAGAGAGAGAGAGAGAAAAAGAAATCTACCCCAAACGTCCTCCTACGACATGGAGCGAAGGGGCTGAGGTTATGATTTTTGGATTAATAATTATTCCTGGTCACTGTTGCGTTTCTTTTAAAAAACCCACCACACTGCTGGCAAAAGATGTAAATAAGAACAGCGGGTTTTATTGCTAGCTGCATGCGAGGAGGCCACGAGAGGCTGTAATTATACGAACCTGCAACTTCCACTGACAATTGGTATAAAGCAACAGGGAGGCAGTAATGTAATATGCCCTCTGTCGTAACACCGATGTAGATCATTAAAGCGCCTCTTATAGTGTATCTCTGTGACTAACAGGAATAAAAAGCAATTTGCAGGTGGGTTGCGCATATGCATATTGTTTTTATTTTATTAAAAGCTCCAGTGACTGCCAACGTCTGGAAGGACTCTCTGTAAACATCCGGAATGTCCAGGAGGGACATCAACTTCCATTGACAGTGGCTATAAATTCTATTGCATTTCTATTTTTGGTCTTCCCTCCTTTCCTATCAATTTCTGACACACTCAGGGAGACAGACGTGATGGGAAGAAGTGGATCAGTTGGATGTGGTTTGGGTAGAACTAAAGCGCACCCTGCCCTCAGCCCCCGCCCCGGCCATTCTCACCTGGGTTTCGGGCACAATGGGGTTGTGCCCGGGGGCAGCGCTGAAGAAAGTGGACAGAGGGGAGGAGATGATGATTGGGTCAGGGCCGAACAAAGCCGCTGAGGTCACAGCTGGGGATGGAGTTCTCCTCGGTCTTCATCACCAGAGTGTCCATGGCATAGAAGCTACTCCACGGCAGCCACACGGTCCGCTCTTGGGTCATGAAGGGTGCGCGCTCGAAGTGCAGCGTCAAGGCGCCGCCCCCGTTGGCGATCAGGTCAAACCTGGAGAGGTTCAAGAGTGTCACCGCGAGGGTAGACTCACCTGGAGACAGGTGAGTGGGCCGTGGGGGAGGCGGGACACAGGGACTTTGTGGGCAGATGGTGTGATCGTTAATCCTGGGTGTCAACTTGACCACACTTGGCATTAACTAAGATCAGCTGAGACCACCTGAAGAGATTATCTGGATCAATACATTTACAATACAAAGACCAGCCCTAGATCCGATCAGAACCTCCCTAGGTCTCATTGGAACCTCCCAGTAGCGGACCAGATAAAAGGAACCGTAGAACGGGAGACTGGGAAGAAGAAGAGAGACTCTCCAGACTTCAGCCATCACTAGCCTACTGATGTTTACAGTGATGTAGCCACTAGCCATGTTGCCTCTACCATAAAAGACTGTTTCTCCCCTCTGGAACCGTAAGCTGAATAAATCTTCCTTTCTCCCTCAAGTCGATTGACTTTAAATGCTCTCTCACAGCAATAGTTAAGAGTAACCATTACAGATGGGTTCTGTTGGAACCCGAAGCCTTCTACTTAGTTGGTGTGTGGCTCCAGGATCGTTACCAACCTTCTCTGAGCCTGAGTTTCTTCCTCTGTCAAATGGCTAAAACGCTTGTGACCCGCACAGGGTAAGGAGAAAGTGAACTGTGCAGATGTCTGTGGGGCGGGGCTGAGATGTAAGGACTCCCCAGCGGGCTTAGTAACTGGGCTTGATTGGCATGCAGTTCCGTCTGCGGGCTCATGCGCCCTGCATGGCTGTGATGGCATGATTCCTGCTGAATCACGGCCATAGAAAGCCACGTGACCAGCAGAGGCTAAACTGCGCACTCGCTGATCCGTTACAGAAGATGCCGACTGATCCTGGAATAAAGCACTCGGGACGGCACGAGGTGAAATGTTCAGCAGACAGTGCAGTTGCGATCTGATGAGCATGTTTGGATATGGGCTGGGCTCGGGAGCGCATGCTTGCAGCCCGCTTCCGCTCTGTTCTGGAAGCTGTGGCTGTGCTCCTGATGGCACTTCCGGAGCTGGATGGAGAAGAGCTGCCCAGAAAGTAAACAGGGCAATGTTCTCCCTACTAAATAGAATGAGGTTAGTGGAGAGAAGCACTCGGCTTTAACCTGCATTCGATCAGAATTTTCCTTTTAAATTTTACTCATTCATTCATTCATTCATTCAGTGTGTGTGTGTGTGTGTGTGTGTGTGTGTGTGTGTGTCAGAGGGCATTGTATGACCCTGCGGAGACCCAAGGCTGACTTCAGGAATCATCCTGGACTGCTTCTACTTCCTTTTTGCTTTGCTGTGGGATTTCCCAGGCTCCGCCCACTAGGGCTGGAAGTGCAGGCCACCACCATGTCTGCCTGGTGATTTTACATTGGGACTTGGGATCCAAACTCAGGACCTTCTACTTTCGAGGCAGAGTCTTAATCCCTGACCCTTCTGTCCAGCCCTCCACCAGAATCGTAGGTGTCTTCAGGCAGTTGTATTTCTGTCTTGCTCCCTTCAGAATCTCTACTGTATCCCTAGTAAAGTCTCAGTGCAAAGATGGTGGCCACAGGTTACATGTTTAGTGTTTTTAGTGAATCTGTAATTTGGTATTTGGTTTCAAGTATAGTGTTTTATTGTAGATCAATAATGAAAGAATCTACAATTTAGTATTTTGGTTACATGTTTTGGTGTTTTTCAGTGGGTCTATAGTTTGATATTTTGGTTTTTTGTGTATATGTTATGAATGAACACAGAGCACATGGATAGAAGGTAAATGTCAAGCATGCACAGAACTACAGTTTACGTAGTAGTCAACTCCATGTTTGTTTCCATGCTCCGTGGGTTTGCATCTGATACACATGAGGGCCATTCCCCGCAGGCAAGCCTGCCATCCTAGCACTGGCGCAGCTGGGGTAGAAGGATCCTACGTTCCAGGTCCTCTGCCTGCGCTGCATGGTGGGAGCTGCATGGTGGGATCCCAGCTTAAAGAAAGAGAAATGCTTGAAAAAAACCATTCTTTGTCATAAAAGAAGCAGCATGAAGGCGGGTGGTCCACACACTTCACGGGGTTCCTGGGCGGCGGCACTGCGGGGACGTTTGTGACTTTGCGACTTGGATAAGCTGGGGAATTTAGATCTAGAAGGTTCGAAAGACGATCTGGGAGGTGGACAGGGCTGTCGTCAGTCAGGAAGTGTGTGAGAGAGGTGGGAGGAAGAGAGCGAGCAAGTGTGGAGGAATGTCTCTTCACGGGCCACTGGGACTTTCTGGGACCTACTCAAGATGTCAGCTCTTTAACTCCAGCTTCAAGCAGCTGACATAGCTCACACGTGCAATTCCTGCAGCAGGAGGCAGGGGTAGAGGGATTGCTAGAGTTCACAGCTAGCGTGGACTACATAATGAGACCATACATCAAAACCAAAATGAAACACACACACGCCATACGCACGCACACATATACACACACACACACGCCATACGCATGCACACATATACACACACAGAGTTAGATTTGGCTACCAAGCATATGAGTGAGATGCCAGATGTAATAAATGCAGCTGGTCTCTTGCGATGGCTTGACTTAACAGTTTTTCAACCTTCCAGCGCCATCAAAGCAACATATAAAACATGCAGTAGTAGCATGACTTTGAATTTGGGTCTTTTCCTGGGCTAGCGACATGTTGTACAATATCCCTCGTTCAATTCAGGGATGCCGTGGTGAGTGCAGACCCCAGGCAGCCACGCCACGGTCAGGAACTGCCACTCATTCTCTGGGCGGCTCTGTGGTGCTAAGTGTGGCCATTGGATATATGTTGTGCATTTGCAATATTTTCAACGTGTGGCTCAGTGTGCTGGCGACCATTTGTATTGTGAGCTCGATGGAATCATTAGTGAAGGATCCTCTTCAGGACAGCCGTGGCTGGGAATATTTTAAACCTCCTGCAAGGTGACCTTAGAACACTGGCACTAAGGCTTGAGTTTTTATCAGTTCTTCCTCAGTCACACATCCCTGCTCTTCCAGAGTGGGCATTATAGAAACACCATCACATCAGGTTGGCTGGCAATCTCTTTCTTCCTGAAGAGATGTGGTGTGTGTGTGTGTGTGTGTGTGTGTGTGTGTGTGTGTGTGTGTGTCTCGGAGTGTGTGGCTTCCCTTTCCTATGGACATCTATTTTTCTTATCTTTTCCTTTAACTTTTGACTCTGTGCCCCATGGATGAAGGGAGCGACAGGGCTTTCATCTTGGTGGGGGCTGAATGGCGCCTGTTTCCAATCAGAAGATAATAGGGGAAGGTCGCCTCTTTCACGCAGCAGGGTGACTGCTAAATGCACTTAATTAGACTTCTCTGATTACAGCCCACCCCCTCAAAACCGTAGCGAAAGCAACACAACTCCTGAAACCACAGATGAAAGCAGAAGGGGACCACGGCAGGACACGGTGTCATGCGGATTCTTGTCACCCTGCGCAGCCTTTGATTTACAATAGGAGTCAGTTTCTAAGAGTTACCTTCTCCTCCTCTTTCTAGAATCTTCCCTCCACTTTCAGCATATCCAGAGGAGCCTTTAGGGCTGTGAGCTGCCCCATAGCTGCTGGCTTTTGTTTAGGAATCTCCCACCTGTGAGCATGACACATCTTTTGGGGGGGCTCTTGTTTAGAGGTTCATTTTACAGGAAGGGACCGCTGGGCTCCAAGCCGATGTATCACGGAGCTTTTTGCGCACACTTGGTCCTGAGTAGGTCTGAGCCTCCACAGAGCTACTTACGTGCCATCCTGGCGGGTAATAGTGTAGCCATATTTCGGGTACTTGATAAAAGACACATTCACACCGACCAGGGGCGTCCCATCGGTGGTGACTACTTGGCCTCGGATGAGGGACACCAGGCTGAAAGAGAAGGAGATACAAGGGTGTGAGGCGTGTGCAGGGAAGCAGAGGCAAAGGACTCGGTGAGCTTCTCTTCCTGCTGCCGGGGTGTTCTCATCCTCCTCTGGTCCCTAGGCAAGGACAGGACCTCGAGCATCAGCTCTTGACGTATCAGCCCCACCTCACATGGGGGTGCAGGCAGAGCGGAAGCCTGAGGTCACGGTTGTTCTGGGACGGAATTCCCCGGGCAGCGGCAATGCCCATCACTGGGTTGGGCAGTCGGGTCTCCTATCCTGGGCACATTCCCTTAACCTTAGTCCTGTTCCGTCGCTTGATGCCATTTGGCTGTGGCTTGGCCTGAGCTCCAGACTGCCCCTCGTCGCTCTGGTGTGAGCCTTGGCCTGGCACAGAGAGTATTAGGCTCGGGTGAGAGCTTTCCATCTGGCAGCTGGGCTGCTAATTTGGCTTTGGAGTAGAGCCATGTTACTCCTCTCCTCAAGACTGGGATGTGTGTGTGTGTGTGGGGGGGGACGACACAGAGCTTTACTGTTTGCTATAAGGCCGAGGCACATGGACACCGTGTTTTGCTGTCCTCGAAGAGCAACATTTCTCATAATCTGCAAGAATCTGAGTAAAAGAGAATTCAGAGCTATTTTTCTCTGGTGAAAAAAATTTGGGTTCTGGATGGCATGCGAGGGCATATTTCTCTCATGTCGAATTCCTGCTATCTGGGTAGAAGATTGGCTGGAATCCTTTCCTTTTTCCTTTCTCCTTCCCTCCCCTGTCCTCTCCTCCCCTCTCCTCCTCCCCTCTCCTCTCTTCGTCTTTCCTCCCCTCCCCTTCCCTCCCCTCCTCCTCCCTCTCCTCCCTTTCCTTCTCCTCCCTCCTGTCCCCTCTCCTCCCCTCTTCTCTCCCCTCCCCTTCTCTTCCCTCCCCTCTCTCTTCCTGTCCCCTCCTCTCCCCTGCCCTCCTGTCTCCTCCCTCTCCTCCCTCCCCTCCCCTCCCCTCTCTTCCCCTCCCCTCTCCTTCTTCCCTCCCTTTCCCTCCCCTCCCTTCTCCTTCTTCCTCCCCTCCCTTCCCCTTCCCTCTTCCCTTCCTTCCCTTTCCGTTTTCTTTCTCCTCATGTTAGAGGATACTCTCTTCTTTCCAGATGACAGTAACTAGAATTGTCCCAAGAATGACAGTTTCCAGCTGAATATCCATGGAAACTTCTTTAACGTCAGAGAGATCCCATAATTTCTGGATCTGAGCTACTTAAAATCGGAAGGTTCTTTGGATTTCAGCTTTTCTCATATTTTTGGGATACCTAGAAGATAACTTGGGGATAAGCCCCAAATCTAAATATTTAATTCACGCATGCCGCATATACACCTTAGACATATACTCTGACCATCATCTGATACAGCATTTAAAAATAATTCAGTGCATGAAACAGCTTCGTGGGATGAGTTTTCAGCTTGGGACATCATGCTGGCAGTCACCCAGTTTGGGGCTGGGGATTTTCGCGTCAAGGATACTCAGACCCAAGTCTGAAAAGGAGACCACATGCCTTTTTCCCCAGAATTCTCTTGACTTCACGCAAACACAGCATAACGAGGAGTTCTATCCTCAGGCTGATCTCCAAGCTGCTTGCACTGGTTTTTTACCTGCACTGTTGGCTTGGGAGACAATGGGTGATTTGGAGAAAGCGGATTGCTGCTCAGGCCCCAGCCTCCTTCCTGGGAACCTTCCCAATTTCTGGACCAGGTAATTGAGCTGACCTGGTCTTTGCCAGAATCTTGTCAGAGATTTTGGGAATGCGCTTATTTTGCAATCTCAGTTGTCCTTCGAACAGGAGGGATGCTGTCTTGAAGCATCTCTTTCCATTAGCAATACCCCCAACTGTTCAGCTCCAGCCCTTTGACGATCTCAGGGATGTTTAGACCGGTTCGCCAACAGTTCTAACTGTCTGTTGCTGGCTGCCTAACAAACGAATCCTGCTTTTAGCTGGTCCAAACTGCAATGCACGACTCTTTTGAAAGTGGAAAACTAATTTATGAAAATAATCCTTTTGTTCAATTCCGTTTTCTTATCTTAGCTCGGACTCAGTTTTCTTTAGAGCTTCACCAGACACTGTTTAAAAAAAAATCATGGATGTGTGTGCAGGACCGCAACATACACGGTGCTCGTGACGCGAAAACAAAATTGAGAATATGCTCCGATGTGGATTTTTCCCCTTCCTTTTCCTTTCGACTGCTATTTCTTTTAAATCAGTCCTATAACATAAGGCTTTGCAGAGTGCCATCGGGAATAAAAGGGTTGGGCTGCCTGTGATGTCTCCTGCTATATATTTTTTTCTAATTCTTCAATGTTGCGAACTCCCTATCGTTTCCAGGCAGCCAATTCGCAGAAAAGACTCAGCTAAGACATGCTACGGGTTCGTTGCTATTTATGATTATTGATGTGTAACAATTATCACATTATCTAGGTAGTGAGATCCGCTCTATAAATTATAGTGGTGGAGTCGAGGCATTTTGGTTATTTTCGTCTGCCTTTATCTAGGGGGACGCCTTTTGAGAAGTCTTGAATTAAGCTCTTTTGTAACTCTGAGCTCTGTCCGTCATTTGTCAGATGATAACACATGGAGATTCGAGTGCTTCCTGCACTTTAACCCATGTCTTGGATTTTGTGCTTTGGAATCACGTGTCCAAGGCAGAAAATGGAAAGCCGGCTTCCTCTAAAGTCACTTTCTATTGAGTTCAGGTCTGTGGGTTGGTTTAGACTACATAACTAGGGTGAGCCTGGAAACGACTAGGCTTAGCAGCATGACTTCCAAGTCAAGCGGCGTATGAACCCCACGGAAACACTCGGCTCAGTACGAGTCTGTCGTGAGTGTCCTAGGAGATGAATTAGGTTTGTAATAAAAAAAAAGAAATACCTACAGGAACTCTCCCAGAGCTGGGATTGAACAAGCGCAGGATATGCATTCTCTTTTCTATCAGAGGTTCCTGTTTTCTTTTTCCTTTCCTAAATTCTTCCCCTAAAACCAACAGTTTTTTTTTTTTTTTTGGTAGCATAATTAAGTAAAGGGGATTCCTGTCCAAGGACGATGTGATTGGGAGCTTGGGATGCAAAGAAAGGAGGGTAGGGAGGTGGTGTCTTCTATTTTCTGTTTAGTAAAACCAAAACAGAAGCTAAAGGTGTGGGTCTAAGGTTTGCTTGTTAAGAATTCTCATACCTAGAGCTGGAGAGATGACTCAGGAGTCAAAGCCTTTGCCTCAAAAGCAAAAGGACCTGAGTTTGAATCCCCGGATCTGGCATAAAAATATAGCAGCAGCCTGTAATTCTGATCCTGGAAGGCGGAACCCCCAAGAGCAAAGCAGTAAGGTTTGGAAGGGCAATCCAGATGCCTCTGATGTCACCTTTGGCCCTACAGGCACACATATTCCAGTGCCCTCTTATACACATGCCCCCATATATACCCGCATACCCACTACATGCCACAACACACACACACACACACACACACACACACACACACAGAATTTTCATATTCAAAAGACTTTTCCAAAAGCTAGGTGAGGTGGTGCACCTCTACAACTCCAGCACTTGGGGGGATTGCCATGAATTCAAGGCTGGGCTGGGTTATTGTGAGTTCCATTCCAGCCTGGACTATAGAGTCTCAAAAAACCAAGAACGGACTGAAGAAAGGAGGGGAAGGAAGGGTGAGCGGGAGAGGGGATGGAGGGAAATAGGGATGAGCGCTCAACATGCTTGTCAAACTAGGAAAAAGAAAGAGTATAAGAAAACCCCAAGAATGAAATAAAAATAAATAAACAAAAAACAAGAAGCAGAATTGCCAAGAACTGGGACTGTCCAGCTTCGAGGGGGGGGGCTCTATGAGGCTGGGAATGTTAGTCAAGCCTCCACCCGGCCTCCTCCACCCACCCTGTTAGGCTCTGGGCGAGGGCTAGGGACAGAGTCCTGGCGAGGGGACTTGCAAGAGAATCACCTCAGTAGTTAGGGGCTCCTATGCATGGCGAAGCCTCATGCTGCTCTGCTGAAAGTGGGGTGAACGGCTTGTCTACATGAGCTTGGCCTATTAAGGACAGAGACTGGGAGAGCGGGGGGCAGCGTTGGGGGTTAGAGACAGGGGTCTATTCTGGTACTGTGCTGCACGTAGGGAGGGTATCATCAGCCATTTGCATGTTGCAAAAGAGCTCATGGACAGAGGATTACAAACGCTGTCCCCCCAGAGAGATGACAAATGTTGAAGGAGGCAGATACCCTAGGTTTTCTGATCTGATCAGTACACTATGTGTGCACGAATCAGAACAAGCAAAAGTAAGACAAACATTTAAATCTTGGGGGGGGGATGAGGTGAAAATGGAGAGAATGAAGAGAAAGAGATCAAGGTGGTGGAAGCAGGCACAGTCCCCTTGCTGGAGGGTCCCAGAATCTAGAGGGTTGGTGAAGGGGAAGCCTGTCGTATTTCTTCTCCATGAGAGAGAACAGAGAGATGGGGTGAGGTAATCCCAAGAGGACTATCTATCCCCACATCAACAAGAGCCCTAGATGCCTGGATCTTGGTTTCTTGGGGCTCGATCGTGTGTGGTCAAGGCCCCTTGCCTACTATTGTACACATAACAGTGTCTGGAAGACAGAAGGGGTGGGGTTAGGGGGTGTCTCCAGGGCAAACTTTCTCGGTTTCTTCCAGGGGGCAGGTACTGGTTTGCTCTGGTGTGAAGAGATGGTTCAAGCTGACCACAAAATGAATCCAGAAGTCCCCGCCCAATGCTCACAAATCTGATTAGCAACTGAGGGTAAAAATGAGGATGGAAAGAACAAGGGGAATGATTTAGGGTGAAGCACAGGGGCCCTGAGGTGCCATCGCTGGGGGTTTCTGTGGGCGCTCGAGAAGATGTGCCTATGTCATCCTAGGTGCTCAATAAATCCTTGTGACAGGCATCTCCTTGACTCTAAGATGCCAAGAATGATAGGTTATGTTAGCAAGTTAATAACAGCTTTCAAAAAAAAAAAAAACCACTCTATCGAATCAACTGTTTGAGCGGTGCTCAAACAAAAGGCACTCTGAGCGGCATTAAAGAGAGGATTTAAAATAATGACAAAAATGTCATAAAATAACAGATCATAAAAATCTATCTCAAAGCTAGGGGGATCAACAGGTGTCATCAATAGGTTCTGAGCTCTCGGTGGTCCAATCCTGCCGAGAGACCAGGATTCTGCTCTGGAGTCTTGGACCAGAGGGAAGAAAGGGCTCTAAGCGATCCATGTGAGGCCCCCCACCGGCCCGGGCAGCTTCTTCCTGCACCAGTAGGACACGAGGGCACCCACCTGCTGTTGAAAGGGTTGTCTCCGGGGATAATGTGGGTGCTGTCCTTGCCCGCCAAGAGCTTGATTCGGTCATAGAAGGATTTCACTGTGGGCCAGTCTGTCTGGCCCTGCTGAATGATGTCCACAGGGTCCCGGGAGCCCCGACAGAGCAGGCTGTTCTGACAGGCTGACTGCAGGCAGCAGTCGGGGTCCAAGCAATCCACCAGGCCATCTGGAAGAGCAGAAGCAGAGTCGGGGTCAGCACATTGCATGGCACCAAGCCACGAACACGTGTGTTCCTGGCACACCTTCCCGGGGGGGGGGGGGCTTGTCTGGGCCCCGCGCAGCCAGCACAGGGTCATCACAACCCTGTACCCTCGGGAGATGAAAGATCGGAAAGAAACAGTTGGAAATGTGGACGGCGGCTTCTCGGGTGCTGTCCTCGGGTTCATTACCCTTTCCTGAAAGTTCTTCTTATTGCCACGGGCGACTGCGATTGGGGTGACTGGGAACGAAACCAGAAACTTTGCCTTTAAGTAGCGCTGCACAAAACTGACCTGGGGCCTCTCACCAAGGGATGGCTGATGGGGTGCACAACAGCCAAGATGTCTGCCAATCCTTAAATTCCAGCCCCACCCGCTCCCCACTCTGCCAAGCCAGGGAGGAAACCGAGGATCAGTTGGAAAACCAGATGCCGTGAATGCTAAGTCTTCAGAGCACTGTGGGCGAATGGCATGGGCGTGATGGCCAGGAAAAGAGGCCATTCATTCAGCGGACTGCCAATCACTACCATTCCGCCTTTTTTTGTGTGTGTTTGCACGCCCATCTGTGTGTGCCTGCATGTGTTATGTGTGCATGCGTGGTGCGTGCATATGTGTGTGTGTGTGTGTGTGTGTGTGTGTGTGTGTGTGTGTGTACCAGAGGCATTGTGTGCCTGTGGAGGTCCAAGGGTGACATTGGGAACTATCCCTGGATTGCACCATCTCCTTATGGCTTTGCTCTGGGCTTTTCCAGGCTCTGCCTTCCAGAGCCAGATATGTAGACAGCTTCCACATTCCCCTGGTGTTTTCGAACGCAATCTGGGATCTGAAAGCAGGTCCTGATACTTTTGAGGCAAAGCCCTTAATCCCCAAGCCATCTTCCTAGTCCCCATTCTGCCTTTTTTTTTTTTTGTATCCATGTAGAATTTAATCCAAGTTATCTGACTAGGATCCCGCCCCCTTTCACCCTTTTTCCTGGGCTATTTTTTTCTTATTCACCCTCTGCATGTGGGGATGAGTGAGCGTAGGATCATGGCGTCTATCCCAAAGAGCTCAGAGTGTGGTTCAGACTCGTGAAGGGCCAGTTTAGGAGTGGTCTCCTCCTCCAGGAAGCCCTCCTGGGGTGTCCCCGCCAGGCTGACATTACGCACTGCATTCAGTACCTGGGATTCCCCATCCCATGGTAATAGCATCCGGAAGGAGTCCTTGGAAGGGGGCTGGACCATGAAAGCTCATGAACGGGCTCAGTGCAGTGACCTCTTTCTGTCATGCGAGGACATACCGAGGAGGAACCAGGCCCTCAGAGACACCAAGACCCCCAGCACCCTGGCCTTGGGCTCCCCAAACTCAATCTTGAGGAAGAGACGGCCTCTGTGTTAGCATCCCAGTCCATGGTATTGTTTACATTTATTTGTATTCTTTTGGCGTTTCATCCAGGAACACAATGAATTTACATGTTTTCTACACCGTAATCCCCAATCCCACGCCCCTCCTTTTCCCACCATGAATCTTCCCCTTGCCCACCAGTGTCTTCCCACTTCATGCCTTTCTGCCTGTGGGACCTGTCAAGCTCCCCCTGGCTTGCCTGATTGCCACGGGCCTGAGCACTTGCCGGAGTATTGGTGATGTATCCACCAGCGGCTACAGCACTGAAGACAGCGGAAACTGATGGGCCCCACTAGACCCTCATGAACCCTGTGTCTCATCTCACAGGCTTTCAAAGAACGAACCTCAGAATCCTGAAGGGGGGAGGGCACGGAGCCTGCCTGCTCCAGGCCTCCCCAGAGACAACATCCCCTTCCCCAAAGCAGATCCTAGAATTTATATGGTTCCTAGGTAATTCTAGTTCTCAGTGCATTTCAGAAATCCTTGTGTTTAATAACAACTTCCTGGTACTGGAATTTCATTATGTCTTCATGCTTGTCTCCCTTATCTGGAAAATAAGCTCAGCGAAAAGAAGAGAAGAGCAAGGTGTTTTGAACTTATGTAGCCACCCTTGAGTGCCAAGCACAGAACAGGGCGCTCAACAAATGTTTGTTGAATGAATAAGCTACTGTTTTCATTCCTCGCTTCTCTGAGAGAGTTGAGGACCAGAATGGTTAGGCCTATATTTGCTCCTTGGGTTTCCTATTAAAATAGATTTGTTGGCCAATCCTACTTCACTCTGCTGGGAACCGACTAGGCTTGAGCATAACTTGTCGAGGCCACCTGGATTTGACAGACAGGAATTGGGGGACAGTAATTAGCATCGCAGGAGTACGTTCTCGAACTCTGGCACTTACAGCAGAACGCTGAAGCCCAGGCCTGGCTGTATCCTTGAAATTTGTTACAACGTAATTTTTTGGCATTACCCTTTTTCTGTTTGGATCCCCTAATGAAATTGAAATATGTAATTCCACCAAAGTTCCACTGTAATTTAGCAATTAATGTACAATTATTTTAATGCATTACTTTCTTTTTAGCAAACACACAAATTAGGAGGTTGTATATTTTGCCTGGCTTTGAATTACTAAAACTAGCCTCTCATTTTCCACAGGGGCAAACGCAGCTCATGTGCTTCTGAATGCATTTCCACTTCCAACATTTCCTAGAAAAGGCAGACGCGGGCTGGCGGGCAGGCACATTTTAAATTTAGAGACTTTGGAAATCAAGGCTCCGGAATAGCTCAGTCTGTAATGCGGGTTGAATCGGAGACTCTGTGGAGCCCAGGGAAGCCAAAGTAGAGAGAGAAATAATGTTGGGCTGTGCTTCCAGTGAGCAAATAAATGATTCCAGAACCAGCGTGTCAGATCCGCATTCTGATTGCTCAGTGTAGGTTCAAGAGCCATTGGCAGAACAAGAGAAAAAAAAAAAAGGGAAGAAAATAATTGCGTTGGATTCTGCCTTGATCGGCACTCGGTGGACCACCTGTGCTGGACAGACAGAATCTCCACGGAATCCCTGCTTCGGATTTTAAAAATAACCTGCTGCTGTTAGTGCTGGAGATTTCTTTTAAGGTCCCCAGCCTCTTCCCATTAGGAGGGCCATCTGTCTCTGGTGGCCCTGCCCTCCTGCAGCCAGAAGTTGTTCTTCCTCCTCCCGCCCATTTTCCATGTTACCAGCTCGATGGCTGCTTTGGGATCAAATAATACCTGGAGGCTGTTTTTCTATTAAGCACGGAGTATTTTACCCTGAACCCCTCTAGCTGTCACTCTTCTGGGGGCTCGGGAAGACCTCGAATTTCCCCCCTGTTGTATGGATCATGGGCTTTGTATTCATGGGCCCCATGTGCCGGGAGATGGCCTGAATGCATCACTGATAGCAGATGACAAATGCTAAAGAGAAAAAAAATATACAAATGATTTCCTCCCATGCGTTTACATTTACCTTCCGTGGAGGCAACTTTGTGGGCTTCCCCGGTGTGATTTGGCACCGGCCTATGCTAGACTGTACTGACCTCCTTATGCTGCCTGATCACCCAGCAGCAGCCCCCAACGCTTGGTGACGACATCGTGAACTTTAAATTGGCCCTCCAATCTCCCAGTGGCCTGTCAGTCACGCGAATCGCATCTTCATGCCAGCAAGCGCCTAGGATGGAGTCTGACATTGCAATCTTCAGTAAATTACCCTGTCACTGACAATCTTGCAGTTATCTCGCAAACAATCAAGCAAGCAATCAGACCGCTCAGAATTGCTGGTTCAGGACCCGAGAGGCACGGGCGTCTCCATCCAACAGGGCGGGCAAGGTGGCTGGCCCCCGCGTGGCGCTGGCCCATTTCTTTATTTATTTATCTACCTACTTATTTGTTTGGTTGTCCTTTTTTTTCCTCCCCCCTGAGGAGGATGGGGAGGGAGGTTTGCGAGACCTCCAAAAAGGCCCGATTCTGACTCAGCAGTTGAGATAGCCGTTGGCCACTGTGCTGACATGTGCGGTCTGACCCTGTGTCCTTGTCCACCGGGCTGGGTCATCGTGGCTGGGGAGAAGCAGCTAGACACTTTCTTTAGAACAGATGCTAAAGGACAGTTCTGGGTAATTCTTTTTTCTTTTCATGAGTGTGCAGGCGTGGTGTGTATGCATGTGAAGAAGGCATTGTGTGTGTCTGTGGAGGCCCAAGGGAAACTTTCAAAATTATCTTGGATTGCTCTAGCTCCTTATTACTCTGCTCTGGGCTTTCCCAAGCTCTGCCTTTCAGAGTGGTGAGTACAGTCCATTTCTGCCTGGTATTTTTATTTGGGCTCTGAACTTAGGTCTTTTTGTTTTTGAGGCAGAGGCTTTAAACCCGAAGCCAAGTTCCCACCCCCAGACAGGGTCCGATATAGACCAAGATGACCTTGAACTCCTGACCCTCTTGCCTCTAGTTCTCAAATGCTGAGATTACAGATATGTGCTTCTCTATCAGCTTTAAGTTTTTCAAATCACTTTGATAAAGAAAATTAGAGAGAATCGTCAGTAACAGTCCTGGTAGTATGAAGCAGAAGTCAAGCCATTGATGAGTTGGATATTTTGGGTCAAAAGTTCCAAGTGAAAGGCCAAATATTTCACAGAGAGAGGTAAGAACCTGACCTTGAATCAGGTGGAACCGGGGTTTCAGTTTACCTGGAATGTTGACTGTAAGCTAAATGACTTCCTTAACTTTCAAACTGAGTTATCATGGAGCATATGCTATAGGTTATATAATAGGAAACATTTGTGCTCATAGATATGTATATATAATGTGTAAACTATAGGTATTACTGGAAACATAATCTCCTTGAAGTTTTAACTTATCCAGTTTATAAAAAGTAGATGGCTAAATAAATGAAATTAATACCCCTTTATACGTAAGAGTCGTGTGCTAGCATGGGCACTGGAACTGGTTAAATCCTAGTAAACACATTATGTCTCAAGTAGGATCTAGTTTAATCATTAGTGATAGTTGGCACAGATAAAGTAGAATTTTCACATTTAAATTTGAAACTTTATGACAATTTTGTAAAGCAGAATAATATAACTCTGAAATTTCAGATCAAAGTCTGGGTTTGAATCTCAGTCTGGTCCCTGCCTAGTGGCTACAATGAGCAGTTGATCACTCTTAGCATCATTTCTCTTGTATGTAATGACAGTGATGATGCTAGAAATTGATGAGTAGAGAATTAAATCGGTTCTTTTTTTTTTTTTTTTGACCCCTGAATCTAGTTTCCACATCTATAGATTCGACTAACTTCACCTAGAAACTGTAGTCGCACCTATGGTGGGTATATCTGAACCGGGCACGTGTCTTCGCTCTCTATACAATACAGTACAATGACCATTTGCACTGTGAACAGGTGTGTCCAACCAGCAGACTGTGGGCTACACGGGGCCAAGGATGGCTTCCAATACAGCCTAACATGAAATCACAAATTTGCTGAAAACATTAGGAGATCTGTGTGTGTATGCTGTAAATTTGATTGTGTGGTTCTCCGGCATGAGCTCTGAGTCATGCACAGTGTTGAAAGGTTAGATACCCGAAGGTATCCATGAGCAAGCCCTACAGTGCTTTCCATGAGTACTATCAGTGGGATTAATCCCCTATGGAGATTGGTGGCTGGCGGTTCAGTATTTGCAGCGGTGCCCGGTGGAGTGACTCCATCATTCGGGTCTCTAGAGGAAGAAACTAAGGCTCCGAAAGCCGAGTGTCTTCCAACTGGCTAAGATGCATCGACAGACAGACAGACAGACAGACAGACGGACGGACGGACGGACGGACGGACGGACTGACAGATAGATAGATAGATAGATGAGCTTCACCCATGGGAGTTTGTCTTCTACATAGTTGAAAGAAGATGCTTCTGCCCCCAGGGGAGCTTAGAGACAGGATCCTTGTACCTGATCACATGGAGAAATGTGGGAGACTGGGAGACTTAGTATCTTTTGGAGGTACCAGCCTAGTGGTCTGGCTGGGAAAGGATTTGGCAGGTTGGCATGAGCATCCAAACATCCACAAGGGAGTCCATGGGAGAATTGCTTCCTAGCAGTGGGCTACTGAGAATCCCGTGACAGTCAGTCATGGGCAGGAGGTGATTCGTACCTTCTAGACTGGCCATAGGCTTATGTCAGCCACTTCTAAGCCTATCTACTGAGCTCCAGGAGATTTTTTTAAAGGAAGCAGAGAGATTTACATGCCAATCAGTCACCGAACGATTGATTACCAGTGGAGTCGATTCGCTGGCTGGTGTTAGGCGGCCCTAGTGCACACGGGGAAGCTGTAAATTAGTCACAGCAAACATCTGGGTATTGTGGAGTTGGTGAAACGTGTCTATCATTTTTGCCTGAAGAAGGCTGCCCTAATCTCACAGTGAAAGGCTCTGGAATGAGAGATTGCTTATTTCGCATTTCTCTCCCTTATCTTTGTGAATGGGTAGTTTTTGAGAATTTGGTTGACAGTATTTTGTTCAATTTTTCGCACCTTTTGCTCTCCATAACTTGGTTATGTGCATGATTTGGCGATGCACGCAGCTTCCTCTTGGGCCTGCATGAACTAAATGGCTTTCTCAAGTATCAAAGGCTTTGGAGAAACCCCTACATTTACTTTTCTGTTCTGTGACAAGGTGACACACGTGGACCCCAGTGAGACACTGTGAATGTCTCCATTCGGCCCTGGCTGGGGCCTAATCAAAAGTTCAGATTTTCCCTTTACGCTCTGTTCTTTCCAGACCCCAGTTTAGAGGGAGACACCAGCTCTTGCTCATTTAATCTGTCCAGGGCGTGGAGGCGGGGATTCCTTAAACACATGGGCTTAGAAGAGTCCACAGTGATGTCTCTGTGGGCACCCAAGAGTAGAAAAGCAATCGATTCTGAAGGTTAGAAATTGCCGTCATCCTAAGGGGAGGTACTGTCAGGAAAAGACACGGGTTCTTTCCAGGTGGTAGGCATGTTCTTACTTCTCATCTTGGCCAGCGGGCCACACAGGTGGATTTACATAGCGGTAAAAATGATGATACCCTGTAGGATCATCAGGAGCTCGGTGGGAATGATCAATGCATCAGGCTTAGGAGAACTCAGTGCACCTAGTCACTTACTAAAGGCCTTTGAGTGATGGCTGTCACTTGTAGACGTTGAGTATTCTGGGAAGCACGTGGCTTGTTTACCTACACAGAGACGGGCGCTTGCCCAATTTTTCATTTTCCCTAAGAACAAAACAGGTGCTTCACTCAGGTGGTGGGCTCAGGACATGTCAGGGCTGTCCTACTCTGAGATAAGAGGATGGGAGAGTGGAAAGGAAGAAGCCAGAGGAAGAAGGAAGAGGCACGTGGGTGGGATAAGGAGGAATTTGATGCTCTCCATTCTTTGGGATGGAAATGAAGAAGGGAGGGGGAGTGGAGTGTCAATTGGGCACTGGTCCTGAGTAGAAAGGGAGATGGCAGCCTTGGCATGGATTTTTTGCCTTGAGAGTTTTCTGTTTCAGGGTGAGCGCCAAGAGAGTCGGCCTAAGGAGCACGTGACCTCTGATAAGTACATTTCTGCTGGTCCCTTGTCTATACAATCAATTCAAGCCACTGTAGATCAGAAAACTCAGCTCCATTCTGCCAATCTAAGTTCTCAGATGAGGTGCCAAGGGAATGCCCACTGTGGCCAACAGGAGCTATCTGCTCCCCTGTAGAGAGCTGGGGCTGGCTACATGGTCCTGTGACATCCCACAGTGGTATAACGGAAGTTGAGACACCGTGTTGAAAAGCAGTCATTCCTCCTTGAGGCACACGAGGTAACCGGAAGCAACATAAAGCCTGGTACATCTGCCATCATTTTGCATCCATCTCCTTGGGCATCGTGCCATTAGTTTTGGGGATCCAGACCCCCCCCCCCCAAACATGCCTAAATGACAGGACTGACTGACAACATCTTTGTTACAGAAACGATGCTCACGTATTGAAGAGTCAACAAGCCTCCCCACAATGAGGGTGATTGTTGGTGATCTGCACCTGGAGCAGTGCGGCCATCTGATGGAACCAAATGATTCCTCTTAAGCGATGGCTGCGGAAACAGTCTTCTCGCAGAACCAAAAACCGAAATAACTGTTAACCAGGCCGCACTTTGAGCCAAACCGAACAATTACGCAGGTCTCAAGCCCTTCTCCCTCTTCCCCCACAGACTGTTCTTCCTCCGTTTAAACCTAGCTCATGTCAGTGCCAGAAAGACAGACCTATGGTCACGAAACACCTTTATTCATACTTCCCAGCTCCCGCATCCAGTATGCATCCTGTCTCTGTCTTTCACCGTGAGTCGTGTTTTTATTGGCAATATTGGGGCCTGGTCTGGGTTGTTGGGATGTCTGGAGCTGGCGTTGGTAACAGTGAATCCAAGTTAACTCTGAGCATCTGGTTAACCCCGCGCCCACAGGGGAGGGAAAGGGATTGAGGACGGTTGAAAGAAACCCTGATGGGGGAGAGACAGGGAGCAGGATTCATGTGGGGTGGCCTGCCCAGTTATCATGCTGATTTTGGCTAGTTCTTGCCTGGGGAACACTTAGAAACTGAAGAACGTGACTCAGGGTGCACAAATGTAGGGCATACAAAGATTTGTTTACGGTGCCACTAGCTCTTGGCTCAATTAGAACCCCTGGACTTTAGAGCGAGGATGCTCTGGCTTTAAAAGCCCACTATGACTCACCGGCTCTATATCTCTGGGTAAGTAAGCTCGGTCTCTTAATCTACGGAATGGACTTCATCCTGCCTGCTACCCTGAAGTGCACAGAGACGCTGGAGGAGGGTGCGTGTGAAATGAGAGGGTGCCCAACCGAGCACCGAAAACAGGCACAGAGCTCCAGTGCGATGCTTCTTTCACGATACCCCCTGCCCTCCACCACAGAAGAGCACTGTTCCATTTGCATTTTACCCTACGTCCGTTGACAAGTTGGAAGTGAGGGATAATTGAAAGTATTCGGGCTTGATGTAACTAAGAAGTGAAAGGCGCGGGCAAAGCTGACTTGATTTAACCTGGCAATATGAGATTAGTTCTTCATTGCCTCTGTTAGGTCTCTCGCATTGCCAACCTTTGAAGGCAATACATTGGCTGACAGGGTGCTCATTTGGAAGGTTTCACCTGCCATTAATACTCTGGCTGCCTGACGGGCCGTTCCACAAGCGCCTGGCTCTCTCTCCATCGAGCATGGCCGACCTTAAATATTGCAAGAAGGAGAATCGTGTTTGCACTTCTGGAAGGCCTGTTGGAAGTTTTCCTCTCACTTCGTGCCAATTCTTTGTGTCGGTCTCTGAGTTCCAGGGCCAGAGAACCTTTGCCCCAGAGCACCTTCTGCTTTTCTTATGACTTAGCAACGGAAGATCAGTCGGGCTTGACCAGAGATCTGGCAGAGTGCGGGCGCTGCTGCAAACTGCTTTGCTGGCTCTCCTCTTTTCCACCAGGGATGTGGGAAAGACAGCAAAGTCAGCTTAGGGGACCCGAGGCTTGTTCCTCGAGACAAGGCTACTGTGCAAATAGGACCTCGATGTCACAGGACTCTGGCTGGGACTGATGCCACTGGGGAAGTTTTTCATCACATCTTGGGGTGTTTGTCAAGTCTATTTCTATAGTGACTCATCATCAAACACTAAGCAAATGAACTTGAACAAAACACAACTGTTCCCCCCAAAAAACTGTTTGGCCCAGTTAGCAGAAGCATTAGTCTAGAGTTCAGCCCCATGGGCTAGGGTGACGTTCAAACAAACTCCCTGGGGATGACAACACAGTATTGAATTTCTAGTAGACAGACTCTAAGCCATGCTTCCTCAAAGCATGCTCCGTGTCACCTGTGTCATAATACGAACATGTGGATTCTTGTTATCACCCTGGGACCTGCTGAATGGTTGAGAAGGACACTGGGAATCTGAATCTTCCTTTTTGTTTTTACACTGTGTCTCTATGGAGGACCAATGGTGACTCTGAGAGTCATCTGCGATCGCCTCGTATCTCCTTTTAGATTTGCTTTGGGATTTCCCAGGCTCTGCCATTTACACCTGGCATTTTTAGGTGGGACTCAGGATCCAGACTTGGGTCCTTCTACTTGCAAGGCAGAGTCTTAACCCCTGAGCCATCTCTCCAGCCCAAGGAAATCTGCATTTTTTTTAAACCTTGTTTTTTTATTTTCATTTATTCAATTGTGTGTGTATGCATGTGCGCGCATGTGTGTATGTATGTATGTGTGTGTGTGTATGTGTAGAACCACGGACGAATTTAGGAACCACCATGGACGCCTCCACCTCCTCCTTGTTTACTCTGCCCAGGGATTCACAGGCTCCGCCCTACCAGGACCAGAAACGCAGGCTGCCCTTGCTTCCACCCTGGCGTCTATACATGGGGTCTAGGATCAGAACTCAGGATTTGCTTTGGGATTCCTGCCTTCCACCAGCGAGGCAGAGGCTTAAACCCTGAGCCACCTCTCCAGCTCCTGGAAATCTGCATTTTAAAAGATGATTTCTGGGTGATTCTTTGGCTCATTGAAGCTTAAGAATTCCTGCTCTGAATCTACAGCTATACACATGCATTTCCCAGATGGGCTCTGCTATTAGTGGTTCCCTGAAACACAGAAAGGAAAGGGGAGGGAGGGATCTGTGTTCAAACGGAATCTCAAGTAAACAAGCTGAAACTAGCTTGCTTGCCAGCAGACCTTCTCGAAGCTTCTGACATGTGAGTAAGTAATGGTGTGTGTAGTACTCTGACTTGGAATTTCTTCAGCTCCGAGCATGTTTCTATAATTGTGCCCAATGTCATATACTTTCGGAAAGTTTTCAAGATAGCATATAAAAGCATGCTTTACAGAACATACAGAGATCCTGTCATTAGAAGGAACAGCCAAAACTCCGTGTCTTTCCTGGTAACAAATGACAACTTCATCCTTGCTTGACTTTGCACAGGATATAAGATGTCAGTGACCAGGCCTAACATAAATTACATCGCCACTACAAACATAGAAGTTCAGGGCTCCTGTCCCCAGATCTCAAGATCAAAGGACAGGATCTTTGCACTAGGTAGAGGTCCTGGGTCATCAGAGTGATAAAACATTCCATGTCTTTTAATATTGTGACACAACACAATGTTGTATAATCCACAACATTCCCATTTGAGAATCGTACAATTGACTCAAAAATCACACAAAAAAATCTCATATTTTAAAAGTCAGCTTACAATTGTTAGGCACAGGTGTCAACTTGATAGTTGAGGGTTTGAGCTCTGGGCATATTTGTGGAGAATTAGTGGTTGAGTTAAGCCCAGAGCAAACCTGCAGGAAATTGTCTAGCTGATGAAGGCCCAGCCCATAGTGGGTGGGACTAGACCCCGGAATATAATACAGAGAGCTGATTGAGAAAATTGACATCCTTGTGTACACATACTGATCTGGCAAGAAAGGATCGTCCCTCATCTTAGAGATGGTGTGGCCAGTTCCCGCAGCCCTGGTGCTGGTGTGAGCTCTCCTGCTAAGATGGACAAACAACTGTAACCAGGAATCATAAGAGAAAATAAACCCCTTGTTCCCTTAAGCCATTTGATGGTGATTTTATCAGCAACCATACAGGCTGGCCGCAATAACCGTTTTGTGTTGGGGTGACTTTATAGCTACCTTTAACTTCATGCAGCCTGTTGGCTATAAGTTGGACAGGGCTGCGGTGAAGGACAGCGGTCTTGGAAGAGCTAACTGTTGGCTCTTGTATGAAGAGCCTCCTAGGTACCAGGCAATGCGTGGAGTACTTTACATATACTCCCTTGCGAATGGCCCTGAGGATCCCAGGCACCAACACTGTCATCTGCTAGTACAGAACAGGGTACTTGGAGAGAGACGAAATGACTCTCTCAAGACCACGCCCTCTGTTGCATAGTAGAGCCGGGTTTGGATCCAGGTTGCTGCTCTCTGAAGTCAGCGCTGACAGGTCGCTGTTATGTGAGGTTGTGCCTCCAGAAACACTCGGGTCTCTCCCCTAAGAGGATGGTCCACTCTGCCCTATTGAGTGTCTGCATGTGGCCCCTGCCCCTAAGGCAGGACTTGGTGAAGTAGAAGATGAGTGACACCGGGGGGGAGGGGCTTATCTTTTGGAATACTGGGATACAGAATACTTCCACTTCCGTCCAACTCCTAACTTCAGTGGGCTTTCATTCTGACCTGGTGGGTGGCCATGGAACTGACTCTGTGCCCGCCATTCAAGTTCCCCTGGGCCTTCTTGGGAACCCCATGGCCAGGTTCCATGGTCTCCATCTTGCAGATTAATAAACTGAGGCTCAGAAAGCACTAGGTCCTGCCCAAGGGCACAAAGGTCACAAGCAATGGAGGAAAAGATTCCCATGCTCACAGTCTCTTGACTTCTGTTCTCAGTTCTTCGGAGGCTGAGAGGGGTCAGAACCACATTAAGGTACTCTCTGAATGCTGCAGCATGTCAGTGAGCAGAGGCCGACACTCCAGAAAGCTTCAGTTTCTCGCTTTTCTCTCTCTCTCTCTTTCCTCTCTCTCTCTCCAGTTTCTCCTTCCTTTCCTCCTCCTCTCTTCCTCAGCCGGTTGTCTCTCTTCAACCTAGAAGAGCAGCCTCTGGGAATGATCTCATCCGATCAGCAGTTCAGTACCACGGACAGCCCCTGGCAGCCGGGGGTTGGGGGGGTGGGGGCATGGGGGGGCAGCCTCAACCCTGTTAACCTGCAGCCGTGTTTGGCATACCTGGGGGACTTGCATCCTGGCTGCTGCTGTCTCCCCCTTGACTGTTACAAAAGCCAGTGGGCACAGAGAGCAGAACCTCTGATCCCGACCTCCCGTCCCCCCAAGCGCTCGCCCTCTGCCTGCTGCGCCTGGCATCTCCCAGCCGTCCTCCTCCCTTTCCCGGCTTCTCATCAGCCCACGTTTCATAAAACCAGCTGACAGGTCAGACAGACCCAGCCGACGGCCGTGGAGCCCAGGCCCAGCAGGGGATGGCAGCCTGGTGGGGCGCCAGACAGCAGCCTGCTGGGTCCCACAGAAAGAAAAGGGGCTGTCACCATCGACACGGTGGAGCAACAAGCCGGAACAGCTACTTTCCGCCTGAGGGGAGACCTTGGGTGAGGGATGATTCAGGATGGGCCCCAAGAGCCGAGAGACTTGTCAGCAAAACGCTTCTCTTCTCGGGGTGTAAACACACCTCCGACTGCCGGCTGGGAGCAGGGAGCAGACTCTCAGACAAGCTTTCTGCGCAGTTGGGGAGATCAGAAGCATTCATTTCTAATCTGCCTCCTTGAAGCTGGGCCGCTGCTGTGCTTCGGGCATAGGGCCTGGAGCCCCTGAGAGACTCATTCATTCCATTCTCAGGCCTCTGGGGGGAGAAAAGGGGTGCACGTGTGCTGCCTGTTACATCTGGAGGCAGATGACCTGGGTCCAACCTCGTGGCCGTGTGAACCATATTGGCGGCAGTGTGGTAGCTGTGAGGACTTGGGCGTCTCGCTTATTTCTCTGAGCCCCAGCGTATCTAGCTGTAGAATGGAAATCATCACCACACCAGTTTGGCAGGGCTGTTGTGAAGGATTATGCCTTACACAAAAGCATTTAGTGTGCGGCGAGCGCTTGCTTGTTTACACCCATGTTAAAGATGGAGATAGCTTGGCATTTAAGGCCGGGAGGCAAGACTGGGAGTCACACAGTGGCGCGGCCCCAGGTTACCCCTCCAAAGTGTCATGCTGTGCCCAGAATGCTGCTCTGAGGATGCCAGGATCGACAGCCACCTCCACATCTCTACTTTTCTTCCCCTTTTAAAGGGTACATCTGGGGTGTATTAGTCAGATTTCCTCTTTGTCATTTGACAAAACACCTGAGAAAATGACTTGAGGAGGAAGTATTCATTTCGACTGTGGTCACAGTCCAGGACTAGTGCAATCTTTTGCTCAGGGCCTGTGGTGAGCGAGGAGGCATGGCGGAACAAAGCTGCTCACCTCAGGGTGGCCAGGAAGCAGAGAGGAGTCGGGGAAGGGCTAAGGGTCCTTTAGACTATGAATGACTCCAGCGACCTATTTCCTTCCATGTGGCCCCACTTCCAGAAGTTCTTACCATCTCCCAAGAATGCCATCATCTTTTTTTTTTTGAAATTTAAAGAAAAAAATCATTGAAGATCTGAAAAATCAACTCCTCCAAGACTGACTTTTCCGTAAAACTGTAGCTACACACTGTAATGCCATCATCTTATGAATGTACTTGGTGGGCTCATCGACAGAGGTGGGGCCTTCATGATCCAATCACTGACTGGGTCCGACCACAGAGGACCACACCTTCAACATGAGTCCGTGGGTGCCGGCTTGCACCTCAAACGTAACAACCAAAACACAGGGTTCACGTGGAGGAACATGATGAACTGACATGGGTGAGATCAAGAGAGAGCAACAGAGGGGCTGGAGAGGTGGCTCAGGGGTTAAGCCTCTGCCTTGCAGGCAGAAGGTCCTGAGTTCGGATCCTAGACCCCACGTATAGATGCCGGCGGAAGCGGGGGCGGCCTGCGTTTCTGGTCCTGGTAGGAGCCTGTGAATCCCAGGGCAGAGTAAACAAGGAGGAGGTGGAGGTGTCCATGGTGGTTCCCAAATTTGCCTGTGGTTCTACACACACACACACACACACACACACACACACACACACACACACACGTGCACACATGCACAATTGAATAAATAATAAATAAGAAAAAATTTAAAAGAAGAGAGAGCAGCAGAGACGCATGTTCGTGTCTTACTGATAAGGGACAGTGGGTAAGTTTGGCTGTTGGCGTTAGCAAGTGGTCTGAGTGGGTACATAGTGACTCAGGGGTCACTGTTTGCTGCAGTCATTTTAAAAAAAAACCACCATGAAATTTGTTCATTCTTAAATAATCTCCTAAATGAACTGTTTGCTATCCTGAATTTTCTCATGTGAGACACGGCGCTAGACTCCAGAAGGGGAAGAAGACGATGATAAAGGCATACAGGCTAGATTCTGAGGGAGCCAGAGTGCCTTTAAGACATCAAACGAGGCAAATGAGGAGAAGCTGGGAGGGGGGACTGGCTGCTTAAAGTGGGGGACGGGCAGGGGGATTCCAGGAAGAAGGGCGTTTAGATAAAACCTCAGTCAAGTGAACTGAAATCAAGGGAACATGTAGGAGAAGAGCCTCGGGGCGGAAGGAACAGCAGGCACATGGGTCAAGGGTTGGGGCGTATTAGACAGTGGTCAAGAAGGCAGCTGTGGGCAGACGAGGGGAGGGAGAGGAGGAGGAGGGAGGTCAGAGGTAAAGCAGCACCTCCCACCATTCCGTGGGAGATGGGGCAGCTCAGGAAGGTCTGAACAGGGGTGGGATACACGATGCCTTTAAAATGTGTTCGTCTGACAGTTCCGTGTAGGACCGGGCCAGAAGCTGAGAGACCAACCACTGGCCCAGTGCAGCGGGCAGCGTGATCTGGGTGGGAGGTGTGGGTGGGGACGGAAAGATACATCGAAAGCGATGCTCTCAGGACTAGCGATGCAGCGTGGAGGGGCTGGAACCAGGGATCACACAAAAAGTCCGTGTGACCATCTGCACGGAGAGTTACCAATGGCACGGCCGCTCCAGCAGACCAGGGGAGCTGGGAGATGATGCTATGAGTGCTGCTCTCAAGGGGAACCTGATGGATCCCAGGTGAACCAGGGTTTTCTCCCTAGATCTGTTCCAGAAAGACGCACAGCCAGGGTGAACACAGGAACGGGCACAGCACCAGCTGCTATGTGAGTGCCATCTTAAAGACGAGAAGGCATCTTTGCAGTTGCATGAGTGGCACAGCCAGCAGAGGGCGAGTGACACAGACTGCACGCACCCTTCTCCCAGCATGCTCTTCCCACCCCCGCCTTTTATTCCAACCCTCTTGGAAGACAGAAGCAGCTCTGTGAGTTGGATTCCTCAGCCATCATCCTCTGATGTCGTGCCTGTAGGGCTCAGACCTCGGTGAGCCCAGAGATGTCCTTGGGACTTTTGTGCCAGTCAAGTTGCCAATAGCTTAGGATGCAGAATTGCTTGGCCTGTTTCTAGGTGACCCAAACACTTGGGGGGCTCACCATCCGCTAGCTACAGCGCTCTTGAGAATGACACTCTGGGGACTCTAGGTGTCAGTATTGCTGGGATCCTAGTTAGAAATGCACATCAGTGGGCTCCACACTCAACCCACTGATTCCTAACTTGAGGGGCGGGGCCCAGAGGTCTATGGCGGGCAGTCTCCCAGGTGATTCTGATCTTGCTGAGCCCTGAGAGGTAGGAGCTATCCCCAGTCCCATTGTATAGAGGTTGAAGCCGAGGCTCAGAGAGATGGGGTGACTAGCTTAACTTGGTGCCATGTGGGCAAGACCCCAGAATCCTCTGACTTTGACACCTCTGTGCTGCGGGGAAAGAATGTCCACACATGCAGTAGAGGAAAGGCAAACGCGACCCTACGTTCTTTTTGGCCAAAGGTATGTACTTAGGAATGACACAAGGCTTCTGCTTAAGGGGAAGGTACGGCTGTGGTTTGGGGGAGCAGCATGCGATATGGGGGGGGGGAGCAAAGCAAATATTTCAGGCACAGGGCGCTCTGCTCTGCACCAGGCATATCTGCTTCAGATATTTGCAGACATGTTTGCTCTGCCTCCTCCTCCTCCTCCATCTCCAATGAACCCCACTGCAAGGCCTCAGTCTCTTTGGAGGCCCACAGCGGGGGCTGCTGTTTCCTTCTTGGGCTTAGTAGCTTCACCCACAATGCCTTCCCCTTCCCCTTAACCAATTTCCCAATATCTTTCAAAGTCAAGCTTCTTCCCGCTTTACCTGTTACTTATTTATTTAAGTTTATTGACGAGATAGGGTCTCTCACTCTGTGACCCGGACTGGCCTGGAAACCACTATGTAACCCAGGCTGGCTTTGAACTCATGGCGATCCTTTGATTTAGCCCGTAATTTTTAACGAATGAGCGGATTTATGTTTTGAGCGAGGGTCTCAGGTGCCCAGGCTATCTTTGAATTTGCTATGCAGCTAAGGCTGGTCTTGAACTCCTTACCCTTGTGCCTGTACCTCTCAAGTAGCAGATTACAGACAGGTGCCACCTTGCTTTGCTGACATTGGAGATCTCTGATGCCTTTCTTCTAGGTACAAACAGTCCTCTGGCTTTACTTCTGTCATGGGCTCTTGACATAGCGCCATTTAATGACCCCCTCCCCCAACACCAACACATGAAGGCTTTGCAGGCAAATTCTGAGTCTCATTTACTCACGTGCCTGAGCAGAGCACCATTGTACTGAACGCACTAATAAACTCTGGGGCATTCTGACCTGGAGTGTGGCTGGGCTGGAAATGGTGTTTGCTATCCCCTTCGTCAGTGACAAGCGGTCTGTGTGGGGCGAGGAGAAAGAGTCCTTGGGACACAGCTGAAGAAAGTGTCGACTATCAGACGTGTTGCACGCTGTTACTGATCCCAGCCCAAGGTATGGAGTGTGTGGTAGAATCTTCACGCACACTCCTCAGTGCCAGATATCTATTCTCTGAAGGGCCACCGAATTCTTCTAGTGGCTGCACAGTAAAGGAAGATGCGGACGCCGGGAGGAAACCATGACTCTAGTCTGCCTACCGGCTCTTTGGCAGTGAAGACATTACTTTGTCTCTCCAGGCCGTGCAGCTCCAGAGGATTGTAACAAATGAAATGATCGGTTCATTTTTCTTTACTTAGTTTGTTTAGTGTGAGACAGAATATTGTCATGTGCTCCAGGCGGCCCTTGAACTTGAGATCCTACTAGGATTGCAGATGTGCACCACGCCCACCAGTGCTTTCTATTTTAGCCGTGTGTGTGTGTGTGTGTGTGTGTGTGTGTGTGTGTGTGTGTGTGTATGCAGATGTGTGGGTATGTTGCCTGTGCGTGGAGGCCAGAGGGTATGTGAATCCTGCTGCATTCCTTTCTGCCTTCTTCCTTTGAGACGGGCTCTTTCACTGAATCGGGAGCTAGCATGATGGTCAGCAAATCCCAGTGATCTTTCTGTCCATAACCCCCTGGGCACTGGTGTGACAGGCTCTTCAATATGGTCACACCCAACTTTTTTCTTCATATGGGTGCTGGAGATTTGAACTCAAGTCACCATGCCTGTGCAACAAGCGGTCTTAACCCCCCACTGAACCTTCTCTCCAACCCCGTTTTTTTTTTTTTTTTTTTTTTTTTTTGCATTTAACATTCTCAGCTGTGCACAAAGGAAATATTCCACAGTTTCCACGTGCGTGATCTCAGAAGTCAGAAAGCTGGGGCGGGGCGTGGCTTCATGATGCCCTTCCTTACGGACGGGAGATGGGAGATAACTGCCCTGGAAAGGTTTGTTCTTCTGTGCTGGGAGTGAAGAGAAAGGGAAGCATTGAGCGGAGAGGGCTGGGGAACCTTGTCGTTTTCTTTGGATTCACATTTGGCCACAGAGCCCTGGCCGCTGTCCAATCCCCCAGAGCTCTTGGCCGAGAAGATGGGAAACCAAAGAAAAGAGCACGGGCCTTGGGCAGCTGCTCTTGGTGCGCTGCAGAGAACGGCTCGCTATTTAAAGCGCAACTGCTCCATTTTTCCCTGCTTGCCCCCTGGCATTGCAGTGCATAAGCACTTTGTGGGAAAAATGCATTCCCAATCCCAAACTGGGGAGGGGGGGAGGGAAAGCCAATGATATTTTTCAGCATGTTGCAGAACTCTCACTTCTGTGGGGTGGAGGAGGTACCAGCCTCCTAGATCTGGCCTGGTCCGGTTCTGAACATCACATTCAGATGCTGAAAGTGACCTTTGACCTGTGTTCTGGATCCCGGCAGGGCTACGTTGTGACTGTGGGAGCTTGGGCAAGTTGCTCATGATTTATTTGGGCCACGTGGGTAAAGGTTTAACACAGGCCTGAACCTGATAAGTGATCAATGCTACTTTGGCATTGGACATCGTGTCTTTTGACACTGAAGTCCACCAGGATATTGTTTTGGGATCATGTGGTGTTCACGTGTGACGGTGATCCTGGGAGATTTTACTCTCTGCATCACATTTCCCTGTGTCAGCATTATTGCCATGTTGGGCCAAATTGCTCTTGCCCACATTAGAAGCTTTTTTGTGTACATAGGATCTTTAGCAGTAACCTTGGCTCCTGCCTGATATGTTCCACTAGCATTTCCTGTCTATTATCACTTAAGACATGCTTCCAGACACTGCTAGAAATTTCTAGCAGAGCACAGTTGCCCCTAGTAGGAAACCAATGGTTTCAGACTTTGAAGGCCACAAAACTAATAGTAATGGTACCGTGACTTTGTATGTCCCAGAGGGCAGGAGGGGACTTGTAATCTAGGTAAAAACCTGCAGCCTAGACAAATCCACAAGAAGCCAACATAATGTTATAAATGCCACCCTTTGACCACTAGTTAAATCTGTGTTTTAAAATCCTTTAATTCGACAAAATAAATTTGTAGTGATTTCAGTGACTATCATTTTCCCCAAATTACTCATTTCCATTACAATTTTATGATGAATATTGGATCTGTCATCTAATCAGGGGAAAAAATCTAATCCCTGAAGAGATACTTAATAACCATGTAAAGTACTAAAGACTTGATTAGAAGAGATGGAAGATGCCATGTTGGGTAAACTCGTGAACTTTAAATACCTTTTAAAAATTTGAATGGTCAAACATATTTCAGGGAGAAGCTTTTATCTTTGAAGTATTTCTTGTTCCTCTGAAGTTCTTTGTAACAATATACATTCTGCATTTGTTTGATTCCTCTTTAGAAATATCCAAATTTTGTTAGTGTTTTAGAAGAAATGAGACTTTAAAGGAGAAAAGCCAGTGTGTCTTACCATTGGTCCAAAGACCTGTTTTGAATCTTACTTTGTTAACTGTCCATATTTGTGTCTGTAAAATGAAAATACAGTCATCCTTCTTTATTTTTGACTTTTATACTCATGCAGCCAATCAAAAAGATATTTTCATCTGTCTTGAACTTGCCCTTATGGTTTGTCTTGCTACCTTTCCCTATACAGTACAGCATAGCAAATATGTGGCTCTATGGAGTTATTTCATTTTCTCCACAATAGGTAATATTAGTAATCTAGAAGTCATATAAGCTACAAAGAAAGATGTAAGTAATATGCCAATACTACTCTAATCCGTAAAGAGTTGAACATCCTCCCATTTTGATATCATGAGGTTTGTAAAACCAGTTGTCAATGGACCAAGGGATGACTATAATAGGGTGAAAGAGACTCATGAGTATGTATGTATGCACGCATATATGTATATACATATTGTAGTGTGAAGCAATAACATACTAGAAAGAGTTACATAGGGAAATTTAGGCATATGATACTTATATTAGGGAAACATTAAAGAGGGTGGCAGAAGGGAACATTTTATAGTATAGAAGTGGGGAAGAGACTCATGAGCCAAGAATGGAATCAACGAGGAGAGGAATCCATCATATATAACTCCTGGCTTGAACATTTGGGGCTGTGACCCTAGGCTGGATTTGGGTACAGTCCCTGTGGGGATCGAGTGGTCAGGTGTCTGAAATGAAGCTTTAGGGATAGATAGATGGATGTCCTGGGGACAGAGAGAAGGAGGGCCCTGTAGCCGTGGTGAAACAAACATTTGCTTTGGCTTCTGTGTGATAACCCTCTGAGGGCACGTGAGCTCTGGTTTAGAGTTCAGAACTGTCCTTCTGGCTGCCGGGTTGGAGGAGCAAGGAACATGGGCTGCAGCCGAGACCCACTGGGAAGCTGTTCCCGTAGCCCTGGTCCACAGTAGCCCCAGCCCAGTGCCCGCTGCATAGGAATCCCCCAAACTCTGATTAGCATCTTCATGTATAACAGAGCTAGAACACTGAATCTCCGCTATCCATATCCTCATGCTCACGCTTCCACAGATCTCATTGTCATAGAAAGATCCAGAATGATCTTGGACCCAAGCTGCCATGGGTTCCTGTGGAATCTTAGCTGGGGCTTGCTTTGCCTTCTCTTGCTCAGCCAGCCGGTGAGGACCAGAAGGCCAGATTCTCCTCCTTAGCATGGGAGGTGTTGCTCTCCTCTCTAGGAGTGAAGGGGGCGTGGGGGAGCTGTGTTCACGGCTCCAGCTGCCTTTGCTACAAGGCCTTTGGACTGCAAGGCAAATCTTCATCCAACCCAATTAATAGAGCTATGCTGCCCTTTGAAGCTGTCTCCCGCTCGGCCAATCCATCAGCCTGATTTGCACACATTAATCAAGACATTCGCAATGGGCTCACCAAGCTTTGCCTCTCGCTAGCTGAAGAAGCTACACTGTTTGGACTTAAGAACCATAAGTCTTCCAGAGCCCCCTCAAGTCCCATGCTTGGCTCTGCTAAACGCATAGACAAGGTGAGCTATTAATTAACAAGTGCGATAAATGCCGACATTGCATCCTTGAATCAAGTGGAACCAATTTGGATGGTGAGGGGATAGGAGGGGTGGGGGGGGCAGTGGGCGAGGGGTTGATTGCATCTGTTCCAAGTACTCTGGATCCAGCCCAGTGTTATTTCTCCTCATTTAGACCTGGCTACAGGGCCTTGGATGGGGTCCGAGAACCCAGGCCAGCGTCCACGTCTCTTAATTCACGGCGGCCTCTTTCGGAGAGACAAGGAATCAAACCTTGCCAGTGGAGTAGGGGCGGGAAATGCCATTCTGAAAGCGAACTGGAGAGGAGTTCTTCCTTTATCAAGAGAGAGGAAAATGCTACTGGTGGACGGAAGAGTCCTGCTATGGTTCAGCCAGAGCTGTGGCTTTGAGTTTCCTTGGGGATGGGGAATGAAAGCCCTGGGCTTAAAACTGTGCTAGGCTTTCTCTTGTCCCCGGAGCACTGTGCTCTGACTGCTTACCATTCCCACTGATGTCAGTACTTCACCTCTGTCATGCCTCATGCACGGGATTATGAACATAACAACACTGTGTTTGCACATCCTATCTTTTCAGAGGGACGTGAGCTCTTTATGGATGCGTGTCATGTTTGTTTCGGCATTTTCAAAGGACAGTTTCTATTGTCTAACATTTAGCACTCTCACCAATGTTTGCTAAACCAAGAATGAAGACGTTAACAGAGAACGGATGGATAGGTAGAGAAATGGATGGATGGGTGGATAGGAGGATTAGCCGATGAGTGGAGGGATAAATGAGTAGAGAGATAGATAGGTGAATAGATAGATGGATGGGTATAGGGAGGTGAAGGGATGAATGGGTGGGTAGGAAGATTGACTGAGGGATGAATGAATGAATGAATGGGAAAATAGGTAGAGGGATAGCGCATGGGCGTATGGGTAGATAGGTTGAAGGAAGGATGGATGGATTCACTTTTTTATGATAGAAAAAAAATTAAATCTTGAAACAAATATCATTCACCTTCTAATTAGTGATGGAGAGCATTTATAAAACATACTAAATGGGAGTGGGAGGTTACTGCAGTTTGTCTACACGTTGCTCATAAAGTCATGGCCAGACAATTTAGGGGAACAAGGCTTTCATTTTTCTCAGTTTATGATTCTCAGTTACAGTTCATTAGTCCATTTTGAAGGAGAGTCCAAACTAACAGCAGGTACCAGGGGAACTGCTCATGCCATATCTGGAGAAACTGCTGCGAGAGGGACGGACCTTCTCACTTGCCAGATTTCGCATCTGCCAAGGTATGCCTACCTAAGTTTGCCACTTTCCCAACCAGCTTTCTCCATCTTATCTACCTAAGTTTGCCACTTTCCCAACCAGCTTTCTCCATCTTATCTACCTGCCCAGGGTAGTCATACCCACTACATCCGGGTCTTCTCTCATCAACTAGATAATCTCCTGCAGGTTTGTTTAACTACCAAGTCTTCAAACATGGGCCCTCAACTATCAAGCTGACACCCATATCTAATGGGCACAGGGGACAAGAGGGCAATTGGGTGAAGATGAATAAGCTACGAGACACACATGGAAATGTTGCAGAAAACCACTTTGCACAATGAAGATACATTCATAAAAAGGAAGTTATGAAAGATTAAATAACCATATTTCAAGTGACTCATACAGGATCTAAGCCTGGAAGTACTGGTTTTATTTTTTCTTGCTCTTGTTTTTTCTTGAAATAGAGTTGTACTTCATTTACTTTACTCCTTGTGCGTTCTGGGAATTCGAGGGGTAAAGTTCTGTGGGAACTGTGACGGGCCCACGTCAGTTCCTCAGGAGCATATACCCCGTAAGCATCTTTTCTACAGACTTTGCTATATGGCACATTTGTGTCCAACCCCCCTCGGTGCTTGGAAAACATGCGGATCCCTGAATCTTGTACCTGACTTAAACTTGACTCACCAAAGGTGGGGGCCTAGAAATCTTTTAAGCTCTCGGTGGGCTCCATGGCACTGAAGTTGAACAAAATCAGGTTAGACTTTGTGGCTATGAACACGCAGAGCATCCTTGGCTGGGTTCTCTCCATCAGATTGTTTCAATTTTACAAACCAGTGTTAACAACACTAATGTCAGCGCTAGCTAGTTTGCCCGTTGCGGGTCATGAGCCAGGCACCTTGTAAAATACGCAACCTAGCACTCACATCAAGCCCATTTTATAGACAAGAAAATTGAGACCTGGAGAAATAAAGTGACCGGCAGGCCTGAGATACAGAGACCGATGCTGAAGCCCAGACGGAACTGGATGCGAAGGAACTGAAACCTGGGATGTGAAGGAGAAAGGGACACGCGTGGCTCCACGCTGAGCTGAGACAGGTCAGGAGCACAGCAAGGTGAGGGGACAGTGGAGAGCTCGTTTTCCTTCCGCTCCTGCTGCTGCAGGCGGAGAGATTACAATGTCATCTTGCTGGTCCGCACTGTTACCCTGGGCACCAGCAGGTCAGGGCACCTGATGGATCCCCGGGGACTTTGACGCACACTCCGACTGGGTGGAATCACTGTGATTCCCTGGCAGGAAATGTTGGCAATGTTTGAGCGAATATGACCCAGAGTTCTGCCTCGAAGCCCTGGGTGACAAAGGGGTCCGGAAAGCAGTGAGGATAGATTCTCTGGGCCAGACAGACGGCTCTAGGGCTGCTCCTCCACTTCCTGCTTCCAGAGGATATCTACACTCTCTCTCCTACCCCTGGCTGTGATGAACTAGATCTCGCACCTCTGTCTTGGTGGTGATAATTAAATATTATCTGCCTGTCACTTGGCACACATGTTACGTGTAGTCTCAGACTTTAATGAGCTGGGATTTGCCTTCTGTAAGCAAAACTATTTCTTTGAGTCTCTCCTTTGTCAAATTGGGGTGAGCGGTTCAAGAGAAGATCGCTGACTTTCAAAACGACATTCTCTGGTCAGCTTGCTCATGATCTCCGTGTCTTTGTGGAGACAAGACAGGTAAGGCTTGTTCCTGCTCTCTGAGGTTATGTGAGAAGTCGCATGGCTGGGATGTTGGGACACAGAGAAAGCGCCAGGAATGTAGAGATGGGACTCCTGAGGCATGTCTTGGTGGGGACATTCTAAGGCTCCCTCCTTGCGAAGCATCACAGAATATAGTAAATGTTTGTGTGGCATATTTTTTCCAGTTCTCCCCCCAAAAGCTAATCTATCCACTATCATTTCAGATACATAGAAGAGAAATGGAGTCATTGCATAAAATGGATGCTTTATGACAGACAGAGGGTCTCAGAGAAAATCGAGATCTGGTTCCCCTGGAAATCTACCAGATATTTTGAACCTTGCATCCTCTCATAGACCTTAGAATTTGGAAACTCAGTGATGGGATTTGACATCAGCTACCGGTGTTTAATCAAGTTCTCCACGTAATCTTACTAAATGTTCAGAGCTACTAATAAAGGGAAACTGTTAGAATCTCAATGCAACTCCAGTTGAAGAAGGGTGTAAAGGGCTTCAAACATTTCTAGCTCACTTCAAATTGAGTCTCTCTTGACAAGACTCGAACGTCTCCAGATGCGAGAGGGATGGGTGTCTTTCCTGTTTGGGAAGTTCCCATTTGGAAGCGTGCTTTAGGATTGTCCCCATTCATGAGATTGGAAGCGCGCTTTAGAAATTTCCCCATTCGTGAGATTTATGACAAATGTGATCTGAGCAGTTGTTCCCTGGGTGGCATTCACGTTCTGCCTGGTTGCCTCTGGGACCCAACGCCACGCTTTTATACCACACAGCCCTTCCAGAGGACCCCCTCCCAAAGTAGGGCCCCACACGCCCACTCCAAACGCTAGATCTAACAGGTGCGCTGCAGGCTGGGGTCTGGGGCAGATGAGAAGCAACTTTAATATTTATCAATAAACAGCGAAGCGCTTAGCACACCTCCTAGGGAAGTAATTAACCATAGCAAGGACACTCTACACTGAGGAATCTGCTCCAAAAAAAGAACTGGCTTAACTGTGAATTGCTTAGGCTAGGTGAGAGAGAGAGAGAGAGAGAGAGAGAGAGAGAGAGAGAGAGAGAGAGCCGGAGTCTACCTCTCTCACCTGACATAAGCAACTCTGAATTAACTGGGAGTTTCTTTTTATAAACAAGCGTGGAGCCTTTCTTCTTGGTGGTTAATGACTTCCTTGGGAGGTTGTTTTAATAGTTCTCATAACAAGGCCATTATTGTCTTTAGCATAATCACTGCCTCATTTCCTTTCGGTCCCTGTCTTTCTGGTCCTTGGGCTCCGCCTGCAGAAGGCACCCTGGGTTGAGCCGGGCAAGCCGCTCTGCCACATCAGGGGTCTGGGTTTTGCCTGGTGAGGACCGGGATGGGAGCGAGGCTAGTGGGAGGTGGGTGGCATGGGGCGGGGCTGCAGGGATTCACCCACCCTCCTCTCCGGCCTGTGCTACAGTTGCAGCCATGTGCTCCGGTTTCAACTGTGACACCCCCAAACAGGGAAGGCAGGCGGGAAGAAGGGGGTCCCTTCTGCAAGTAGAAGCTGACGCGTAAGCAACCACCACGCTCGGTGAAGTCATGGGGGAGGGGAGACAGAAGCAGAAACTGAACCCCCTCCCCCCCACGCAAGCAAAAGTCATTTCTCTCAAAAAAATGGCTCGTGTAGGTTAAATCTCACGTTGTTAGAAAGTGAATCAAATTGGTTTCTCTTTGTTTCAGGAAAGAGAAAAACAATGGACGAGAGCTTGACAGGCTGCTTCTAGCCTCCAAACTTTTTTTTGATTACAAATTCCTATCAGGGTAAGTATGTCTGCTTATTCACAAATTACATGCATGGATAAAGGTGCTCATAGACTGTGGACGCTGTAGAATATCCGCTAAGAGGACGAAGGAAAAGAAAAGCAGAATGTCTGGTATTTTCTTCTGTCCTCCACAGGATCGTATCCCGCTTTGGACACCTGAAGTCTCCAGGAACCATGGTGCATGGGTTACTTTGACTTTGGGGGCTCATATTCCTGAGGGACAATTTCCTGCCGTGGGGTTTTCAATCATTATTGCTACGGCAAATAATTGCACTCGTGGATCTGCCCCAGGAGAACTCTGACCCTGTTGATGGGCTCAGATCATTTACCTATACCGACGTCAGAGACACCAAACACCCCCTAGTGGGGGCTCTCCTGGGAAACCACGTGGCCCATATGTCAATGCCACCCCACTTCACCTCGGAATCTCCATCAGCTGAGTTGGGAGACTCAGATCAGAAATTGAAATCAGGGGCTGGAAGTCTTGGGCAGTGTCACCTGCATGCGCCCAGTCTCAGAAACTAGGCAGGACTGGCATCTGGTTAGTACCAGCATGGCAGGACAGGGGTTGGCAAATCTCTCCCGTAAAGGGTCAAGAACCAGCGTGGTTAGGCCTGGTAGTTGTGGGGTCTGAACCCACTTGACTTTGTGGCTGCGGGTGAAGGCAGTTTATAGCTGTAGCCAGAACACAATCAAGTCAATATCTCTGCATTTTAATACACAGGAAGGTGTAGGTGAAAAGATCCAAAACTTCATTATATAGATAAATAAATTTTGGTGTTACTGTGCCACATAGCATAGTATTTACAGATGATAATACTGTATTATATACTTAAAAATTTTTTTGTGTGTTTAATGTGTGTGTGTGTGTGTGTGTGTGTGTGTGTGTGAGACTGTGGGTGTACACGTGCATACATGGTGCACGCATGGAAGTCAGAGGATGACCGCAGATATCAGTCCTTGCCCTCCACCCTGTTTTGAGACAGGTGTTCGCCTCCAGTATTCCAAGTTAGCTGGCCCGCGGGCTTCTGGGGATTTTTCTGTCTCTGCCTCCCATCTCGCCATAGAAAGAATGGGACTGTCGATACACTCAGCCGCATCTGGCTTTGTGTGGGTCGAGGGGATCCAACTTAGGTTCTCCCACTTACGCTGTAAAGCCATCCACCCAAACCTGCATTGCCTACTTAAAATTTGCTAAGAAGGCAGATGTTATGTATCGCCCACCCCAAAAGATAGAGGTGGTGTTGGGAGAGGACTTTGAGAGGTGACGGATATGCTTGCGGCCTTGGTGAGTTTCTTAGTGTATACTTATTCCCCAAACTCACCCAATGCACACTGTTTTTTCTATGTCGGTCACACCTCTAATAAAACAGTTAGGAAACCATGTTGAGGACTGGAGAGATGGCTCAGGGGTTAAGACTCTGCCTCAAAAGCAGAAGGTCCTGAGTTTATAGATCCCAGGTCCCATGTAAAAACATGGTGGTCTCCACTTTGAGCTTTGGTGGGTGAAGCCTGGGAAATCCCAGAGCAAAGCAAAAAGGAGGCAAAATCAATCCAGGATGATTTCTGAGGTCATCCTTGGTCCTCCAAGGGACATACAGTACCTTCTGACACACACACACACACACACACACACACACACACACACTATATGAATAAATAAAGTTATTTTTTTTAAAAAACATTTTTGGACAGAGAAACTAAATTCCACATATTTTCCTTTCCCCCACAACTATTAGGAATGGTGAAGCCATTTTTTTTGCCCACAAATCAGATCTAGCTCATAAAGTGTAGTCTGGTGACCACAGATTAGAATATATACACCTTGAATCTGGAGTTGGGTTTGGGTCTCGGTTTCTCAGCATATCATCTTTCAAAGGCCTGGTTCCCTAGGGCATCTGCAAAATGACATCTGTCCCGGGACTGTGAGGATGAGCACAGCTCATGACATCCCAGCACAGGGTCTTCCCCGACTGTCGTCACCTTTGTTAGCGACCATAACTTCTGGCTCTGAAAGGCTGGGAGTTGCCAGCAGCACCCAGTTACCTGGCTGCAGTGACGGGCGCTTGGGAACCCACAGTGAGGACCACACCTCAGTGTCTGCGGCTTGCGCCTCCCACTCTGGTCCCCCAAGGCCGACCACTCTCTCTACCGCATTCGCTTCAAAGAACAGGACGCAACACTTGACAACGGTACCGGAGGTCTTTCAGGAGGAAAAGGACTCGTGACGAAAGCATGCGTGACACTGCTCTTGAGAGGCTGGGAATGAGGAGACACTTGCTCACCTCCCTCGTTATCCTTGTTATCCGCGCAGGAGGTTTCCATGGCAACGTTGCATCCGGGCCCTCTCCAGCCGGCCTGGCAGACGCACTGCCAGCTGTTCTGACCCAGTGTGCATCTCCCGTTGCCGTTGCACAAATCAGGGCAGCCATCTGGTTGGAGAAATGGAGAGAATGAGTAGGGGGGACACGAGGCCGCGCCGGGGAAGCAGGGGAGCCATGCAGAAGGGGGGGGGGAGCAAGCCGCAGGGCAGCCACTGGGCCAGCCTCACAGTGGGGCCTGTCCCTGCGTCTGAAGAGTCAGGGGGAGCAGGCCACGCATGCAGGTGCAAGACGGAGTTGGGGCGCAGATGCAGGGGTTTCCCAGTGACAACTGACCTGGGTGCAGGGGTCAGAGCAATCTTGCCAAAGTGGGGAGGGAGTTCGGTGCACATCCCACACAACAGCACCAGTGCTGAGCCGACAACCACAGGGGCTGCCGGGGTCTCTAGTCAGGGCCGGGGCAGATGCTATCTTGAACGGAGGCTGCTTGCCTTGCGTGCCTTTCCTTCCCTCCTTCCTTCCCTCCTTCCTTCCTTCCTTCCCTCCTTCCTTCTCTCCTTCTCTCCTTCCTTCTCTCCTTCTCTCCTTCCTTCTCTCCTCTCCTTCCTTCCTTCCTTCTCTCCTTCTCTCCTTCCTTCCTTCTCTCCTCTCCTTTCCTCCTTCCTTCTCTTTTTCTCTTCTTCTCTCCTTTCCTCCTTCCTTCGTCTTCGCTCCTCCTCCTTCGTCTTCTTCCTTCCTTCCTTCCTTCTCTCCTTCTCTTCCTTCCTTCCTTCCTCCTTCCTTCTCCTCCTTCCTATCTCCTTCCTTCTCCTTCTTCCTGCCTCTTCCTTCTCTCCTTCTCTCCTTCTTCTCCTTCTTTACTTCCTTCCTCTCCCTTCTTCCCTCCGTCCTTCCCTCCTTCCCTTCCTTCCTCCCTCCCTCCTCCTCCTCCCTTCCTCTCCTTCCCTCCCTCCTCTCTCTTTCCTTCCTTCTTTCCTTCTTTCATTCCTTCCTTTCTCACCCCTCCTTCTCTCCTCCTTTCCTTTCTCTCTTTCTACCTCTCTTGCTTTTCATACTTGCTTTGTTATGACCTCCGTAGACAAGAGCAAATTCTCTACAACCCAGGATGGACACAAAGATCCCATCCATCTTTCTGAATTTTGAACATAGATTTCCATGAGATTTTCCATGAGTTTCTCCTGACCAAGAGTTGGACGGCTCTGCCGGGTTATTTTCTGTATCCTTGCAATAACTTCAAGGGTGCTGAAAATCTTGCTGCTTTTTACTCTGCTTAGTTATGGCAGATTTGAAACTAGAGCAGGATTCGATGCCAAAGAAAGAGAAGGTGGTGGGTACCATGAATTGGGCAAAAGATAGTGGAGAAGGAAAGATTACTAGGGTTCTGGGAGATTCTTATTTTCTCTCTGTCTCTGTCTCTCTCTGTACATGTGCACATGTAAAATTGTACTCTCCCTAATTTCTGAATTGCTCCAGCTCCTTTCCTGGCCTATGCTAGGACAATAGGAAGCTGTGGGAGGAGTAAAAGGAAGCGAGATGGGAGGAATCAGGCTTCTGCCGCTTTGTCAGACCCAGAAAAGCACAGGAGGGGTGGCTTGTGGCCACACTCGTAAAACCTACTTGCTGGCAAGAATTCTGAGATAGCTTTTTCATTTTTCTTTTTTTTTTTTTTAACAGTTTTATTGAGGCATAATCTCCATACCATAAAATTTGCCTGTTTTAAGAGTACGATGCGGCAGATTCTGGTTAATTTATGGAGTTGTGCGATGGAGGTAAGTTTTCTTACCTCATTTAAATACACCCCCAATGACCATTAATTTAATTGTCCCCCAGTAAGTAAGCACCTAATGTCAAGTCCTACCTCCGCCTCTGCGACCACCTCCATCGTGCATTTATTTTTAAACCACACAAAGGTGGGTTGGATCGGGCCATGACAGAGGAAATGAGAAGCTTTGTAAAGATGGATGTAATTGATCTGAAACCTTCCTGTGACTCAAAAGCTTGTGTCTCCTCCCTCTTTCTCTCGTTCTCTCTCTCAGGCATTGGGAGATGGCTTGCAAATCAGATAGGCCTACTTTGCTCACTGGGTGGAGCCGGGAGCCACTCCTCAGGGCAAAGGTCTGAGGTTGTGCACTTGACTTTGACTGCTTGAAGAAGGTCTCACCCCCATGCTGGCTTCCCCCCATCCTGTGGGGATTAGGATCTGAGGGAAGCGGGCAAGTCCAGGCACTTCTTGAGGGCATGTCTGCGAGGTAACTGAGCTGTGCAAAGAGGTCCAGCGAGTCTGGCAGTGTGCGCACACACTCGACTCGCCTTGTAACCTCCAGCTCCACCGATCTACGTCTTTTCCTTGCTGATGCAGTAGAGCGTGGTCTGCCGGGGAAGCCACTGACGTGTTGCCCTCCCCATCTGATCACCCTGCAAGGGACTGCTCCAAAAGAAGCCTTCCTCGTTCTCATAGAAGCGCCCAGAACATTCTTGTGGGAGCAAAATGGCACTCAGGAAGCAAGCCGGGGTGACATTAAGGAAGAGAGCTGTCTGCAACCTCAGCCCCTCCTGCTTTACAAACTGCTACCAGAAGAGTTTTGGGGGCTGGATCAGAGCACACACCAAGCGACAGGGCCCACCAACGTGTGCTTGGCATGGTCTCTGGCATGTGCGCTTTGCTATGTAGTTACTTTGAGGCCTGATGTCTAAGGAAAGTCACGCCCTGCGTCTCCTCAGAAGCCTCATTGTGTAGGAACCCCACGTCCACCACATAAAATTTAAATTTGCCGAGAGCACCGGCGTGTCAGTCACAGACACGCACTCGAAATATGTCTGTTCCTCCGTGGAATGAGCCTCCCCCCACAACCTCTTTCTTTTTCTGTCTTGATTCTTTTTTTTTCCTTCCCTCTGACCAACTGAAGTGAGATAAACAGACCACAGTAGCGGGTTTTCTCCACATCATATGAAGAAGATGAAAACACGAACAGTGGGAAGCTGGCAAATCTCTGAAAAGTTTCAGGGCAGCTGGGAATTAATGGACAGGACTTTGCTTTTAGCTTGAAGAGGAAGAAAGCAGCCTTGGTAGGTGCGTGGCGTTGCTAGGCAACCCCAAGCTAGCCCTCGCACAAGTTCATTCTGCTGGTGGCCTTCTGAGGAGGTGATTCTTTGTGTTTGTAAAGTGCAAAGCCAGCTTCTGCTTCAGGAAAAACAAAACCCAGGAAGTAATTAGTCTGGAGGGTAAATGGGTATCAGGTGGCAGCTGCTTGTGGAGAGGATGCTATAACTGAAGCAGGATTTGGCTCACGCTTGGGCATCGAAGAAATCTGTACTGACTCTCCTGAATTGCAGGTTGGCGCCCTGACTTCTTTGAGTGCCTGCCTGGAAGGCGACTGGTTGAGAGGCCTTCCTCCTCACGTCCTCGTTTCTGCAGCCAGAGAGAGAGAGAGAGAGCGAGAGCTGATGGCTGGCCAGAGCTCTAGATCTATCATGTCCCTGGACTGGCAGCTCTCAATGCCAGCAAGCCAGACATTTAGCAATGTCTGGAGATAGTTCTGATTGTCACGGTCGGGGAGAATGGCACCTGACATCTCTCAAGGGTAGAGACTAGGATACCCCTGAATCTCTTGTAAGACACAGGAGAAGCCCACCCCCACTGCCTTAGAATGATATCGGTCCAAATGTCAATAGTACCAAGTCGAAAACCCCGCCCTGGGCGCCGAGCTTCATGGCATCTGAGATGTGATCCCAGAGTCTGGTCTCGGGCACACAGGCAACTATTTGAAGTATTAAACACGACTGATTCCAGCTTGGTTCTCTTCCAAGAATCAGGAGAAGATGGAAGGAGCCTCCTTTGACACTATCGAACGCCATCTTTCCAGAGAGAACTTTCAAAGGCCCCAGGGACGACACCCGGGCTGGCCTTGCTGCATCACACAGACTACGCGCCGTGCCACTGGACTCGTTCAGTGCTCAGCGAACAGCGGCCCTGGGCGTTCCCGTCAGGTCGTACCTGTGTCAGGTGAAGGACGGTGCCCAGCTGATCTACTCTTGGATCACTAGACTCCATGAATAGTCGGAGGGAATGAATGGGCGAAGACTGGCCAAGGAAATGTAATCGTTTCCAAGACCTTCCCACCCAGAAATACCAACTACTGGAAAAAAAATAAATGAAGAAAGGTCTTGTTGACACAGTTACCAACTAGACACGTTTCTGCCTTAACAAGGAGGCCGGAGTAAAATAATGCGTAGATCGTAGGGAAAGGGGAATATCGATGTGCTTGAAGACAACTGTAATTACCACAAAGAGTTTTCTAAAATAGCGTCAAGACGTGTTCTGCCACGTGTGGCAATTTACAGGTAGAAAGAAGTAGCTAGAGTTGTATGAGGCACGGGGAGGGGCAAATGGGGTTTTAACCGCCCTAGGGCTACACCTCACACGGCAGGAAAGAAGGGAGAGGAGAAGACAGGTCTCCATAGACGCTATATCACCACCCTCCTTGAGTGAAGACACTATTAGCAGAGTCATTGCTTACAGCCCTCAGCCCCCAGAAAAGCCTGCTTGTCAATTAGGGGGAACCCTTCAAATGATCTGCGATGGAAACCAAGATCAGCCTATTGCAGGCAGGCTTTTCTAATTAATCCTCCCTTATGTCTTGTTCTTCCTAACAGCTCCAGGAAGGACAGAATTTTTGCTTCTTTTGTCTGTTGAGGTAGTTTCAGGTCTAGGAGGACGGTTGGTAGGCAACAGACTAATAAACACCTGTTAGCGGGATAACTCACTGAGGATGATGGTGATGCCTGTTGTGTTAAAGGAAATAACAAGGAGGAAGATTTTAGCTGAGCTGGCCGCATGGTCGTCGCAGGCACTCAGTCTCCCAGTGTTGATGAAACGCTGGAGGGGGGTGGGTGGGCGGGGGGCTCTCTTCTGGCGCAGGCTGCTTTTCTCTGCCTTCCTCCCAGATCAGGAAAAATAAAATAAAATAGAACAAGAGGCTATGCCAGTCCAAGTTTTTAAAAAATGGTGCTTTCTCTAGCGCCTTCAGTGTGTGCTTTTGTGACATACACGGAATTTCTCATGCCTGTGAACAGCAGCCAAAAATCCAGCAATGCCACGTGAGCCTCGTTGAGAAGAAACTCCAAGGAAGAGAATGAGCAGCACAAAGGCGGGGGACGAAGGAATACATCGTGGCCCTTGCTCTAGGGAAGAATTGGAGTTTTTAAATTCGTGCGCGCGTGTGTGTAGCAGAAGTCCATGGTCTCTCTCTAACTTGTTTCTTGCCATAGGGTCTCTCACGGCATTTGAAGTTTACTAAGGCTGGCCGGCCAGTGGACCACCAAGATCTTCCTGTCTCTGACCTCGCCCTTACCCCAGCGCTGGAGTTATAGATGTATTCTGCCGTGCCCAGCTTGTTTATAGAGCTGCTGGAGATCTGAATTCAGCATGCAAGTTTCGTGTAGCCAGAACTCATTAACAAAGCCATCATCATCATCATCATCATCTGTGTTTTTATGCACATGTGTGCGTATGTGCATGTGGGGGCTAGAGGACAATATTGTATGTCCTCAATCACTCGCCACCTTCTTTTCTGAGCTAGGATCTCCCACTGATACCTGGGCTGAGTAAGCCACATTAGGGGACTAGCCAGTCCAGGGGTCCTGGGTCGCAGCCTTCCCAGCGGTGGGGTTACAGGTATGCGCCGCAGGTCTAGGTTTATTTGATGTGGATGTTGGGGCTCTCTTGCTTGCTCAGCGAGGGCTTTACCAACAAAACTATCTCCGCCAGCCCCAAGAATTACACTTTTAACATCAGCTCCATAGGGGCCGTCGACTCCCCTCCCTTGTAACTGGTTAAATATCGCTGTTTCCCACAACAGCAAGCAAACGGAATCAGCCAACATGCCTGTCAACGTAGGAAGGGGCAATGAAAACACAATGGAATATTACTCAGCCATCAGAAAGGATGAGACTATGGAATTTGCTGGTAAATGGATGGAACTGGAAAATTTAATATCGAGCAAAGTATCTCAGACATAGAAAGACAAGCTCCGCATGTTTTCTCTTACGCGAGGAAGCTAATATTTGGTTTACAATTATTATAAGAGCCAGAAAATTCGAAAGGGACCAAGGAACAGGAAGGTGGGAGGGGTTGGTTAGGGTGAAACCTTTTAAAAGGGGAGATATAGGATACCATGGCAAATAGGGTGAGGGAGGGAATAATGGGGAAAATACCTAGGGTGATATGAGGAGAAGGAATATAGGAGGGATAGAGGGACTTACAGAAAAATTGTGAGAGATAGTCCCATAAGAACCTCATGCCAAAATATCTTATAAAAAAAAGGAACTAGAATGGGCAGCTCCTATGCAGAGGAGCACAGAGAGAGAAAGATGGCAAAACAAAACAGAACAAAACAAAGCCCAGAGCTGATACCCAACGACAATTGGAAATATACTGGAAGCCACAGAAGTGTGGCAGTTCCTGGTAAAATGTTGGTCGGAGAGATCGCAAAAGCTCCCAAACAATATAGGCTTTTGCCATGGCTTTTGGTTGCCCTCCAAAGAAAACTGTCAGTAAGACCCTATTACTGAAGATGCAATACAACTGGATCACAGGACGTGGGCAAAATACATCTAAAGGAACTGGTCTGAGGATCCTCCTTCCTGGATGGCTTACACAGTACCGAGGAATACTGTAGAAGCTGCTGGGGGAGAGAAATAATCACAGGCCTCATCAGCTCATGAGATCTGCAGGTTGCAAAAAAAAAAATCACCATGGCAACAGGTGACTACCAGTGTAATCGTGGCATGAGTTTCAAAGAGACAACCAACAGTTTTCTGATTGAACTCAAGACCTGCTTGTCAGAATGGAACACATTCCTGTTACTGTTAAGTAGAATAAGAACCTAAAACATGGAAGGAAATAGATCAATAGGGAAAAAACAGCCAATGAACATATAGGTAAGAGGACAAGCACACCAATCTGCTCTGTGAATATTTGAAAAGCACTTAGCTCTCAGCATAGAAATCTTCTACAAGACAGTATCTCAACGTCCTGACAGAATGGAGCCTGGGCCAGCAGAAGAGCAATGAAGTGGATAACAACAGCCGGCCATAATGCAGATAGCGGGCGACTTCACAATGCTCACCCAGAATCAGGGTATCTCCCCCCCATCCTAAGGCTTTGAGAACTTCAGAGAAAAGGGAGCAGCAGTAAGATCGTAAGAACCAAAGATGGGAAGGTCCACTGTTGGACAAGACATTCCATTCAAGACAGGACCGCTGCGTCCAGGAACTCACAGCAGTGAGACTTGTCCTTCCCAGAGCTGCACAATGACTGACATGCCAACACGCCCCCGTAGACTATCGAGGAACTCAAGAGAGAAAAGAACATACAGTGGAAACCTTGGGGACTAAAGCTGGATGAGTGAAGGGAAATGCTCCTATCGGTGGGGTGGCCCGAAGAAGGGCAACCTGGTATGCCAGACAGGTGGAACCCCCACAAGAGTAGACAAGCCAGAGGAAACCCTGGGTCCATAGAAGTGGCCAGGCAGGAGGGTGGGAGAGTCTGGGATGGATTGATGAGGGGAAGAGAGGGAAATAGAAGTGATGGGCGATGGAGGGAAGCAGGGATTAGTACTCAATATGCTTGTAAGACTAAAAACGAAAAAAAATCGCAGTTTTCACGTTGTTGTGCGTCACTGGACTTAGAGGGCATGCGCTAAAAATGCTTAATGACTCTGCAGTTCACTGTGGAGGTCTCTCTAGTCCTCACCTCGAGATATTGGGGATTCCAAGGGGTGCAGTAGCCATTTTCATTAAACAGCGGTGGCAATGCTCAGAAAATCAGTCAGAGGTGTCAGGATTGCCTGGAGCGGGGGGGGGGGGGACGACGCCAACTAATGTTAGAAGACTGGCTGCCCAAGAAGCATCCTTGTCCCTAGGTCGGGCGGGTAGGGATGTCGTGTTTCGGTGGCATGGAAAGCGCTGCTGAGAATCTGCACTCCGCAGCTGCCTCTGCTTTGTTAGCAAAGGCATGGAAAATCGAGAGACAGCTGTTTTCTCTGTTTTAGCAGCATCTGTGTGTCTTCCAGGGTCTGTGGAAGTGCAGCCAGCATCCTTTACACGGTCGACTGCGGAGGAGGAGGAGGAGGAGGAGGCGGCGGAGGAGAAAGTGGCTTTTGCTAAGAAGGCAGGTGTCCCTCCCCTCCACCCCAGCAGCCATGGAGCCGGCACTGCCTCCTCCTCCTCCGTGGAATTTGCCTCCAGCTGTCTATGCTGCCCGTGTCTGGATACACCTGGATTCTCGCTGATCAGCATCATTTCTATCGCTAAAGGGAAAGGTAGGAGGCAGGCTCAGTCTGGATTGCAGGGGAAAAAAAAAGATGAACTTTAAAAAAAAAGTGAACAGGACCCTTTTTGAAGAAAAAGGGGAAAGGGAGACACGTCTTACTTGTACTGTCTTGATGTTTCGGGCTCTGACTACGTAGGAATCCTTTTCATGTGGAACATCAGGGGAGGAAGAAACAGAGAAGGTAGACCCTCGTAACTGGGAGCAGCTCTTCGTGGGCAGACCCCCGTGTCAGTTACTGAGTGGAGTCCGTATCTCCCAGCCCCCCAGGGAATCTGTGCTTTCTTCTCCTCGGTCACTTGTCTTTACCCCAGTTCACCTCATCCCGGATGCTGGGGGTGGGGGGTGGGGAGTTGGGGGGACTCAGGCCCACCGAGTCTCTGCTCACAATCCTCCAGGAGGATGTTCCCCACTGCCCTGGATTAAAGCAGAGCTGCCCACAGTATGGTTCTGCCCTGGGCAGCATCAGCAGCAGCTAAGAAACGCACATGCTTGGACCCTACGTCTCCCTATTGAATCGGAACCCCTTGAACTGGCTAGACACCTGCTTTTCACCAACCCCCTCAGGGGTTCCAGAGGCCAGGTGTGGCTCAGAGATGAGGTCACAGGACCTCAAAGGGCCCCACATTATCTAGGCCTACTGGTTCTCCCTGCCTCTGGGCATTGTCTCCCCTTTATTCCCCCCACACTGCCCTGGGAGGCCCTGTGAGCCCACCTGGGCAGGTCCGATCTGTCCCGGGCAGCTTTCCTGACCCCCTGCTGAGGGAGTCTATCCATTGCATGTCTTCTCCTGGCTCGCAGCCATAGAAATTCCAGCTCAGCCTTTATTGAAACACATGGGTTTCAGCTTGGTACCTGGTCCTTGCCTGTCTCTCTACCTGGCCGGGCTCACGGTGTGGCAGAAATTCCCAGGGGAGGCCGAAGTATGACTCAGCCACCAGAAGTTTTCTTTTTCTCTCTCTCTTTTCCCCCTTTGGTGCATGAATTGAACTCAGTACTTTGTTCACGCTGAACCAATGCCTGACCGCTGAGCTATACTCTAGTCCTTGCTTTCTTCTTCAATCCTGTGTATTGCTTCCTAGGCAATCTGCCCACAGAACGAAGGCTGAGACCCTGTGCTGTAATGACCACCTCCCTGGACCCTCGAAAACCTTCCTAGTGAAAGACTTTGATTCTTCTGTTGTTTATGGCTGTGTGCCCAACACTCTCCCTAGTGGTTAGCATTAAAGTTATCTGTTGGACGAATTAATAATAATAATCAAAAATACCCCAACCCTGAGCTATGTTTCTTTGCCGCCTCATCATGCCCTCGATTCGCAGCCAGGTGAAAGGAAGAGCCCCCCGCAGGCCACGCCCCACGGGCTGGAAAAATGAGCCTTTCCCCCGTAGAAGCAGCTGCCACTCTCTGCACGGGCTCCAACCAGAGTGGTGGCGAGGGGCTGTGCCTGCCAATGTGGAGCTGTGATCCCGACTGAAAGAGACAGACTGGAGGACCCGGCGAGGAGAGGAGAAAGCAAGTAGGTAGATTAAGAGGGTGACAAGAGCTGATGTTGCAGTTCGCCTGCTTGGTTGCTGATAAATCACCATCAAACGGCTTAAGGGAACGAGGGGGTTTATTTTCTTCAATAGTCTGGTTACAGTTCATAGTCCAGCTTGATGAGAGAGAACGCACCAGCATCAAGGCCAAGGGAACTGGCCACACCACCTCTACATAATGGCCAAGAGAGGGACGATCCTTACTTGCCAGACCAGCATGTCTGGCCAGGAACACACAAGGATGCCAACTCTCTCAACCAGCCGTCTGTATTTTATTCCAGGGCCTAACCCCACCTACCTGGGCCTTCCCCATCAGCCAGACAATCTCCTGCAGGTTTGCTCTGGGCTTAACTCAACCACTAATTTTCTACACATGTGCCCAGAGCTCAAACCCTCAACTGTCAAGTTGACAACTGTGCCTAACTATGATAACCGCATAAAAGCAGGGGTGATGGTAAGAAGTGTTTTCATTTGGTTCTTGGAGGCTGATCAAGCTACCATCCCACAGCTACCCGGCCAAGAACGACTGTGATACCTACCCGTATGGAAACAGGGACAGGCGCGGCTTTGATTTCTTATTTGTTATTTTTAACTATCCAGTTTCTACAACCACTGAGCATCCCAACAGCCACAAGAGGGCTATGAAAATACAAAACAGCAGCGAGGAGGCCTGTGGGCATGGACGTGTTTCTTTGGGAGGCCTGATGGTTCTCTTTTAACGAGTACAAAATCAGGCCAGCCATAAATTGCCATTTATTTTTTTGTTGTTGTTGTTGCTCCCAAAACAGTTTTGGGAAATGTAAGGAAATCACGAAATGTTTGTTTCTTACAGATGCTAAAAGGGCCAGGCAAAGGATCTGCCCCAGGAATGAGACTGTGGATATTAGGATTCTTTCTACTATAAGAACAACAGCAGAAGATCCCCATGGTGCTCTTTGCTAATGCCTTTCATGCATGCGGCCATTTGGTGGTCACAATAAACCTGTGGTGCAGGACTGTTGTCATTCCACTTTATACACCGGGATGTAGATGCACGGAGCAGCTACTTGGCCAACACAGCAGCGCCGGGATCTTAAAGGAAGTTATTGTTACTTTTGTGTGTGTGCTTGCACACGATTTGAGTAGGTGAGGTGCCTACCATGGCGCCCATGTGGAGGTCAGAGGACAACTTTCAAAACTCAGTACTGAACGCTGATCACCAAGCCCGTACACAGGGGTCTTTACCTGTGGAGACATCTCACTAGCCAGAAACCAGGATTCTGACACCAGGGTCCAGACAGGCTCCATAGATCCTGTTCTCCATTGCAGAGACCAAACTAGATGACCTGAGAAGGGCCAGGTTTAGGCACGGGCTATTGTATCCTAGGAGACTCATAAGGCAGTTTGGAATAATTGGTTATCGCTGAAGTCAGGACACGAAGACTGGACTCCTACTGGTCTTCAGGGATGGAGAAGGTAACTGTGGAGATGAGGCTTGGCAATACCCAATCTGGAGTCAGCCTTGGACAGTAATTTACTCTCACCAAAGATTGGTACCGGGACCCACCTCAAGCCCCTTATATGAAACTGGCATTTGCATACTCCCCCCCCCCCGTTAACTTTTAATTAGATAGAAGATGGCTTCTAATTAATATGAGTGACTTGACTGTAACTGAGGGTCTGTATATAAGTTACCTGAATTCAAATCTCAGCTCTACGTTTGGATGTATGATCTTATCCAAAATCATAAGCTCTCGGAGTCAGCACCATAGCTCAGTGGATAAGGCCCAGGCTTACAAATCTGGTGACCTGAGTGTGATTCCTGGAGTCGCAGTGGAAGGAAAGTCTGTTCTCCACCCATACACCATGGTATGCATGTGTATAGCTTCTTTCTATATTATCTTTTTCCATCTCTCTCCATCAGATAAATAAAGTATTTTTAAAAATCATAAGCTTGTACATTCCATGTTTTCTTCTGTAAAGCCAAATCAAAAGTATGGATCAATCAAAAAGGGCAATCCAAGTATGGACCACTGAGGATTGTCGAAGCTTAATAAAAGAATGCCACACGTGTAAATGTCATCTAAGCCATTAGTGTTGCTATTATTAAAAGCATTCTTAAATGAGGAAGCAGAGCCTGTGTGGTTCAGGGAAGTCTGTTACTCGCCTGTGAATTAGTTATATGAGAAGCTACCGTATTCTATTATTTAAATTGTATCAGAGTGGGGCATAGGGCCACACAGCTGTCATCTGAACAGCCACTGATTGAGGACAGAGGAACTCAAGTCTGAAGCCAACTGATTCAAAAACAAGAAAAAAAAACCCACAAAGGGTGAGTATAGTAGTATAGCCAAGACCTAGGAAAGACTCTCTAAAAAGAGATGACCAAAATGACGTGATTTCTCACGTGTTTCACCAGCAAGATGTGTCCGTAACAGCGTGACAAGTTATTGAACAATTCCTCTCAGACACAACAGCATATGACACGTAAGTCGCCCACTCAGAAGGACATGTGGAAGATGATGGTGCTCTTAGAACAGGTGGCCAGACCCTTAGCAACCCTCAGCCTGCGTTCCACTGGGCCCCTGCCAGGGCCACACGAGGCCCGCAGTAGCAGCATCATCCTGGTTGAAGTCAGCAAAGCTCAGTGAGGGTAATAAACTCAACCAGGGCTGTAAGGTGGCTAGAGGGGGATTTGAACTCAGACCTGTTCAAGTCCGAGCAAGGACATTTTGTTCCTCTTCAGTCAGGTAGAATTCTCCAGGTGGCCTCAGAGTATCACGAGTGGCTGCCTCTGTGGGTTCTGTATCTTTGGATCTAACTGACTTTGGTTTAAAATCATTTACAAAGAAGTTGCATCTCTACTGAACGTGCACAGGTCTTTTTTTCTCATTATTAGTCTTTAAGCAATGCAGTCTGCAACTATTAGCATAGTATTTATGTTGCACAAGGTGTGATGAATAACCTTCCAAGCATGCAGTTGGATGGCAAAAGGTTATACACAGGTTATGCCATTTTGCAAGAGACTTGAGCATCTGTGGGGTTTGGTACCCACCAGGGTTCTGGAACCAGGTCTCTGTGGAGAGGGGGAGATGGCTGTATCCTTGCTTTTTTTAATGCAAACTTCGTTGCCTAAATAGATGCCCCTTTAGGGAGAGCGGATACAGGAACTGTGAGTTTTCTCTATTGTGGATGAATTAATTGCCATTAGGGAGTTAGGTGTGAAGTTGGGTAATACTGGGGGGGAGGGGCAGACAGCCTGACTTGCTTTGTAGGCATACAAGATGCAATTTCTGGAGCCAACAATCAGACTTTGTGCCTCAAAGATTCTGCAAGGGCAGTGACAGTATGGTGGTGTGGCGGGCTCTCAAATGTGGACCCTGGTGTCCTGCTCTGTGCGTAGTTCCTGATGAGACTAGTATGTGGGGATCAAAGGTAGAAAGAACTTTGGAGGGAGAAATAGCAGCTCACATTGCACACGTCCTGAGTGGCGATGATGTGCTGGTTTCTGCAGTGAACCTGTTAGCTCTTGCTTCATGCACTCAATAAATATACTTAGTGTGAGTGTGTGTTTGTGTGTGTGTGCGCGTACTCCCACCTGTTCACATGCCACAGTGCATGTGTGGAGGTCACAGGGCAACCTTTGGATATTAGTCCTTGCCTTTCACCTTGCTTGGGAGGGGGGGTCTCTTCACTCGGCCCATGAGTTTCCAGAAGTTCTTGCACACACCTCTCATTTCCCCTGTGGATTCAGCGATCACAGCTGTTTGTACCACTGTGTCTAGCTTTTACATGGGTTTCGGGGGAGCTGAATTTAGCTCATCAGGGTTATGTGAAGAGCTTTTGCCCTGCCTTCAACAAATAATTCTGTAGCATCTCTTATACACCAACCTTTTTTAGATGCAAGACATATTGTGATTGGCAAATGAAAGAGATAGCCTTATTCTTCCATGTCTTACTTTTTTTTTGAGAAGAGACCTACGTACAAAAGAAAAATAAAACAGTCTACATGCCAGTTAATAATGGCTATAGGGAAAACAGGGGAGAACGATATGAATGCTAGGAATTATTTTTTCTTTTCAGTTCCAATGGGTCGGAAAGTTTTGTCCCTTTGTGGACAATGGGATAAGGCAATGAAAGAAGAGATGGAAGACAAGCACCAAGAATCCAGCCACATAAACATCTGCGGGCAGCAGAGGAAACTGGAAGGCGCGAAGCCTTTAGCACAGAAGGGGGACAAGGAAGTGGTCAGCTGGCGGGAAAGGGTGTGCAAGGGACAATGTGCCCCCAGTTTGCTACAAGGATACTGGCTTCGGTTTGAATGAAGCCACTGTGTGTTGTGAGGCCCTGGGGGGGAGGAGTTGAGAAGTGCAGGGTGGTCCCTTTGTGCTGAGTGGTTGGGCAGAATTTGGAAGGCTGGGCGGGAGGAGGCCGTGCGCTAACAGGTAAGCTGTGGTGGGGGTTGGGCAAGACTGGTCTGGCATGGTGCGCGCCTGATTCTCAGTACGCCTAGGTTTTACCACTCAGTACCGCCTAGGTTTTTAAGACACGAAAGCACCCTGCATGACGCAAGCACACTGTATCCTCCTTGGGACCGTCTGCATAGATGGGCTGGGGAAGCCGGGACTCTGCTGATTCCATCCAGAGCAGCATGAGAACACATGGCTGTGTGGGGACACACGTGGGAAGGTCCAGAGAGGACGACTCCGCGCTCAGAGGCTCCGTCTGCAGAGTCAGCCCTAGTGACTCCTAGCACAGCAGTGTCACACCAGTAGGTTGTGTATACACAGCTACTTTCTTCTTGGCATTATGGCTTTCTTGAACCACACCCAGGAATACTGCCTTAGCAGACTTTTAATTCCTTTGTGTTCTGCTGATCGCTGTGGCTGCCTTGAGCCATCTGAGTTGTGGCACTCAAACACGCTTAGAAAGCTACCTCACTCATTCACCAACCCGTTATCTATCTATCTATCTATCTATCTATCTATCTATCTATCTATCTATCTATCATCTATCTATCTACCTCTTACTATCTATCTTCTATTATGTACTTAACATCTATCTGCCTGTCAGTCTATCTTTTATCATATACTTAATATCTATCTATCTCTTAGTATCTGTCTATCTATTATATACTTAACATCTATGTATCTATCTGTCTGTCTTCTATCATATACTCAACATCTATCTATCAATCAATCATCTATCATTTATATAACTGTCTATCTTCTATCATATACTTCTATCTATCTATCTATCTATCTATCTGTCATCTATCAATCTATCCATCCTTATTCATTAATCCATCAAGCTTTCTTTTTTTTTTTAAAGTGGATTTTCTCTTTTTTTATTATCATTATTATTTATTTAACTGTGCGCATGTGCGTGTGTATGTGCGCGCGCGTGTGTCTCTGTGTGTGTGTGTGTGTGTGTGCGTATGTAGAACCATGGACGAATTCGGGAAACACCATGGACGCCTCCACCTCCTTCTGCCCCCGGATTCACAGGCTCCGCCCTACCAGGACCAGAAGCGCAGGCCGCCCCTGCTTCCACCTGGCGTCTATACGTGGGATCTGGGATCTGAACTCAGGACCTTCCGCCTGCAAGGCGGAGGCTTAACCCCTGAGCCACCTCTCCAGCCCCCATCAAGCTTTCTTTACCAAACAATTCCTCCAAGTCCTCAGAAAACTTGGTGACAAAACACCCCATGTTTAATTGCCTTATCAGTTGTCATGTTTTTCCTTCTTTCATGGGACACTTGTAGAGAAGCGATACCATCTTTCCTCCGCTCCTTTGCCCTTTCTTTTGTCCTTTGGCTGGCACAGAGGTTCTCACTCCTGCCCTCCACTCCTGGAATCCCAGGCAAGCTGGACCATGATGGTATCCTCACCTCTGAAACTGTCTGCCTGTTGTGACGGAACAACTCAGAATTTAGCTGAGGATTTGGTGGGAAGGCGACTGACCTCTGTGGTGCTTGCCTGTTAGTTCCGCACAAAGATTTTGTGCAGAAAGTGCATATCTGGATGCTCCAGTACCAGAAATAAGGAGGTTTTTGTCTCCTGGGGAGAGTTCAGAATGGTGGTCAGAATTCCAACAATCTGGACTAGGCTATTGTTAGATGCTATTCTTCAGTTTTGCATAATGAGTTCGCCCTTAAAAAGAAAAGCGTCTTCTTTGAAATTCTCTCCTTCGCTTGGAAACAAAATTCTCTTTTTTCAAATACACTCTCAACATGCAAAACAGCCAGTCTGTTTCTGCTAAGTCACATTCTAGCTAAATGGATAATTGAATGGTGAACAGGAGCTGCTACTGAGCTGTTAACTTGCAGAGCTGCTACACATCCATACTCCCCGACTGTAGCGGAGCAGTCCCTGAGGAGGCAGAAAGCATGACTGATTTCTCCAATAAAGCTACAAAAATCGATAATCCCTGCAGACGGAGCACTCACATCTCTAATCATTGCCGAGTTTCTTCCTCGGTTGCTTCTGCAAACGGGGCTTGCCCACGACCTTGCCTGAGCACCTGGTTCCAATGCCTCACTCACCACCAGGACCAGGCCTGGCTGGCTATTCCTGTTCTGCTTGAACGTACCTTTTGGAGAGGCTGTGTAATGCGTCTTGATTTAGAGGTGCTTGGGTTTTACTGTGGCTCTGGGAAATGTTGCTTGGCTTTTCTGGAGCGCCAATAAGTCCTGATGTATGGCTGTGCATGCCTGGGTGATTAATGGCACATGCAAAGAGCTGGAGCTTTCAGAGGTCAGCCCGTGTGTACTGAATCATACAGCGCTGATCCAAAAATACCCTTGGCTGAGAATCCTGGCGATACATAAACGCAGACATCGCCTGCTTTAGCTGACATTGCCTGAGACCCAGGAGCTCCTAAGCAAGGTCTTCCCTTCCAAGCAGACACATTCAAGATGAAATGGGAATCATTTGACGCTCTGGCTGTTTTTCTCTACAGTGCCACAGGTATAGAGAAGAGGAGGGTGGGAATGCCAGAAGGCTGGAGAGTTAGTTTCTGACAGGATTTCCAAGTTCAAGGTAGCCAGGCTATGGCGGGAAGCAAATTAAATGTCCATGCAAAATATGCTATCATGTGCGACGCTGTGGCTGAGAATTTCAATGCACCAAAGTCAAGAGATTTGAAATGATGGTTCCCACAGCAACTATAACTCAGTTCTCTGGTGAATATAAAATTAACTTTATTGCAAAACATGCTGTTCAATTTACGCCTTAATCTAGTCATGGCAGAGTTACAGTTGCTGTGAGAACGCTAACTCTGAATTGTTTTGAATAATTAATTTAATGAAAAGTTGGTGGAAATGTGAACTCTGATAGGAAAAGTCAACTTAGATTTGGGGTAGTTGGTCAATTGTGTTTATGAGGCCCGGGGATGAGTCAGTCTTGGAAACTGAGGTTGCTTGGTGGCCTGAAGACCCTCCCGTGAAGCCAATAAAGCCAACAGACTTTTGGTTGCCTGAAATGAAGGGTCTAGTTAGTTGTACATTCCAAAGGGTTTGCCTGATAGTCACTAAGATGTTAGGTCCCTGACAGAGGTGGGTAGCATATGGCTATTAAGAGGCTAAAGATGGTCTGGATCAATTTGATTCTGGACTTGTAGCTTTTCAACCTCTGTGGCTGGAATTCTAATTGAAATTCATTGAAATTCTAAGCAGTTAATCAGCCTTGCAGATACAGCTTCGTCGCAGGGAACTCTCATAGCCAGTCGCTCCTCTCACGGATGATTCAGCTCCCCCCCCCACATTGCTTACCCTCTGCCCTGGTCTGAAATGTGAAGGTCGTGACCCTTTTAGGAGGTGGAGCTCTGCGGGAGGATGGCAGTCCCAGGCGGAGAGCCTTAGCTCCCCCCTACTTCCGGGAGAGGTCTGCTTTGGCAGTTGGCCGTCATGCAGCTCCGAACCTCCTGGATAGGTGTGGCCTAGGCCTCCTCCAGCTTCTGCCCCCAGCCATAGAGAGTAGATCTCTCTTAAGGACTGTCTCTCCCCTCTAGAACCGTAAGCTGAACAAATCTCCCTTTCTCTCTTTTAAGTTGCTTGACTTTAAGTGGTGTCTGTCAGCAACACAAAGAAGAGACAGTGCACCCACCCTAGGCCAGCTTTCTCTCATATAAAACTAGGATGCGGACAGTCTCCATACCAAACCCTGAGATGAGGAGCAGATGAGAGAAGACATGGCGGAACTTAGCAGAGTGTTAGCCTGCGAGATCTCCAAAAGGGGTCTGGCAACTCATGAAATTAAAGGTAAGGAACAAGATCCTTTGCCTACTGCTTCAGTTCAAACTGATTTGGCAAGAAGAGAAACTGGGAGGCAAAGCGAGGGCACAAAGACAGAAAGTTTCCAGAAGGTTCCATGGTCACTTCTCCAAAAGTTATAATAAGCCATCTGCTCTACCAGGTTCACCTTGTGACTTCTTTATTCCTCTCCTTTCCCCCAGGAACCTTTTTAGGTATTCTCCTCGCCCCCAATTCCTCTCCCCATCATGAAAGTTCGGTTGCTTACAGATACCTATGTTTAACATAGAGAGTAGGTTGCTTCCTGCCCCTTTCCAAACCATTCTTTTGCTCAGTTTGGAGGGGATCTACCTCCATTGTGAATGCACACACTAGACCACAGCCAAAAAGAAAGAAAGAAAAAGAGAAAAGTCTCTGTCCAAGCTTGAATGCCACGGTCTCAGGAGAAACCCTTTATTTACTTGGAGGGTCTTTTTGCAAGTCCGTCTCTGAACCCAGCTCGCTGCTAACAAGTGGGCGACTTTGGCAGCCAAGAACAACGTTTTTGAAGAGAACTCAGTGGCTTCTCCCTGTCCCCTTCCCAGCTTTTCTCTTACATACAATGAGCTTTTTCTTTCTTGCTATCTTAAATAACTTGGCTGCTGAGCAAGGGGGAAGGGCATGTGCCCAGGGAATTTCAGGCTGGCCAGCAAGGGACCTGCTGTGTTCCAGGCTCCAAGGCAGGGGATAATTTAGTTTCTTTTTTTTCCCTCTTACTTTCTCTTTTTTTTCCTAAAGAACCTACATTGTACTGTGTGCTGCTAGGGTTGGCCAAACCAAAGGAATCGACTTTTCCAGAGACTACCTTTCTTAAGAGGTATTGTCCAGATTTTGACAAAACCCCAGAAGAGGAGGAAAGACAAATTCAAAGACAATGCCCCAGCTGGTGTGTGCTTTTGCTTCTGAACTTGTCCTGGCTTGGCTTTAACCACCTTCTGCATGCATAGACCTCATGCCCTTCACAAGGTCTTTGCTTCCTTCCTCTCAAAGCCTTGGCTTATGACTTTCCACCTTGCTGTCATTAGTGTCAGTCACATTTTAATGTCACCTAAAAGACCTGATGCTATAGTACTCCCTCCAGTCATTTGCTTTTATTGCTCTGAAAACACATTAGAGCTGTTTTGTTTAGTGTGAGCTAATCTTGCTGGAGAAGGGAATGAAATTTCAATATGGAGGGAAAGGCACCCCAGGAGCCAAGATCAGAGGGAGAAGGACCGCTGATCCAGAGAGGTGGTTAGCTCCTATGGTATTTCCCCTTTGCTTTATTGGAAACCCTCCCAGTGCAGAAGGTGGGAATTCTGGTAGCTGAATTCCCAGTGATGCTTCTATTTTTTTTCCCTGGGGCTCCCCAAAGCCAGCTTCTGGCTCCAGGAGTCAACTCTCCTAAAGACTGGCACAGCCAAACCAGCATTCTTCCTCCAGCCATCTGAAAACTGGCTCTACTTTGTTGGGCAAGGCTGTGGAGGACTGTGGTTTCCCTGATTTTTTTTTTTCAGTTTCCCTAGATGTTTGTACCCTGAGGTGGTGACAAACAGGTTCTCGCCATAGTACTCCACACATGCACATGCGTGGAAAATACCCAAGATGGCGGACTGGCTGTAACTTCGGAAGCAGAGGACCCTTAGCGCACCTTTGAGAGACTGGGAACCTTCCTATTCTGCACGACCAACTGGAAAACACAAGTCTGTTTCTCCAAAGGCCCCCCAAGACTGTTTGTTCTTTTCCCCTATGTCTGGTAATATAAAGGAATAGCATGTGTCCCCATCTACCTGTCTTTAAAATTCAAAATTGATTTCGATTGACTAGGAAATTCAAACGTCAAAACATGATGTTTGGAAGCCTACTTAGTGTGGAAGCCTCGTTAGCTGGTAGTTCCGGCCAGATGGAGGGGGCTTCTCTCATGATTCCCGACAGATCTTTAATGCTGTCATCGCTAGGAGACGCAATGTCTTCCAGTTCCAAAGAAGAGTGGCCTGACTTATGCGATGGGAAGGGAAGCTGGTGATTACGTCAGCCTTACAGCTCTGGGAAGTCTAGGCGCCTCCCCCACCACGTGCGTTTTTAGATCATCAGGTGTTTCTGTTTTCACACCTGCCTCTGAAGGGTACCGATGGCTGGCATGCTGGCATGCAGAGGACGTGAATGATGACGGGCAGTGTGCCATGCTGAGAGCCCTGCCCGCAAGTCAGGGGCCTGATTTGCCACATCAGAGCAAGCAATCTAAGGAAATGCAGGATACTTGTGTTGTGCTGTCCTGGGGGTGGGGGCGGATAGCAACAGGTTTACACTGCTGAACTGGAATCTTCTCCCTGGGTCGAGCCTGCAAAGCCCAAGGAATCCCCCTGAGTAGAGCAGTTCAGAGAATGCATAGGCCCAAGAAGCAGAGAGGAGAGGGCAAGACAGGGGACCGGGTAGCCGAGCCCTTACACGCAGCCATGGAAGGGCAATCGTAACCATGGAAGCACCATGGTTACGGTGGGACAGACTGTCCAAAGCAACCCAGGCAGGATTCTGCTCTTGGCCTCCACTGTACCTCTTGGGCCCTTATCCCTATTTTGCACGGCCACTCCTGTTAATCCGCTGGAGCTGGAGCGAGGGCATGCATGCCAGCTCTGCAAAGGGAAAGACTTCATAGGTGTAATTCTACCAAAGGGAGCCCGAGGGTCACAGGGCACCCCAAGCCGCCCGACCTGTTGGCACGGGGACCTGGAACCCTGTCGCTCCCCGTGTGGAAGTTCTAGGTCTTGAACACTTGGAAAAGGAGCATTTCCGAGCATGGCGTTGGACCCGGGACAGATGCAGAGACGTGTTGGAATGAGTGCAGGTATGTTCCATGCTGGGCCTGAGAGGAGGTCAGGTGGGCACACGCACACATGCATGCACACGCAGACGTCTACACACTCACACGCAAGACAGGACTCGGTCACTGGCTGAGTTTGCTTGTGCTTGTTAGGGCTGGGGGCTTCCTGTCCATTGGAGCAGATGGGAGGAAGATAAGAAGACCAAGGGGGGAGCAGAGGGGGTGCCTTGAGAAACCCTGCCCTTGTTTCCTCGGAGGCGGTAGCTGCCAATGGCGCGGAGCACAGATTCGTACCAATGAGTCGCCCTGGCTGGCTCTGTGTGACGACACTCTTTCCATTGCTTCCCACTGTGCGTTTGGGGGCAGAAGCTGCCTGCCTGCCTCACGGGCTCGCGGTGAGCAGCCGTGAGACAACACAAAGTCCTTTGAGCTCCTTGGAGAAAATTCACCGTGTAAGCACAAATTGTCACCATTAGACCGTGGGAATGAGACTCCCACCAGCTCAAACCAGTCACCATCGGGAGGGCTGGAGCATCCATCAGAAGTGGTCAAAAGCTGTCCCCGTTTCAACGCAGGTAATTCCACTCACCCTGCCCTGGAGCAAGGGTCGGTGGCTTCGAAGGGGCACGCCACGACACCCCCCCCCACCCGCCGTGTCTGCTTTCATAAACGTGGAGCTGCATGCGCTCTACTGACCAACGGGACATTTCGGAGCATCCGGGCTTGCTTTTGAAGGTGGACATAGCTGGAGCTGGCTCTTGCCTGATCACTACAGACTGTCCCCCAGTTCTTTATTGCACCTCTGTGTTGTACCTCTTACTCGGTATGCTTGCCTGCCCGCCTCTCACAGGGATATCTGAGTTGATAATTCTGTCCACGGGTTCTGCCCCTCCTCATAAGTCAACGAAGATCCCGGAATTCATAGTGCCCTCATTATCCAAATCTAGGCCAACTCCCCTTCCAGAGGAAAGGCCTGCCAGGCCATGTCCTGCCAAGGGAAAATGAGAGGAGACGAGTTTTCCTGTCTCTCTCTCTCCACTTCCCCTGCCAGTAATTGCACCCTAAAAGCTCGAAGTTTTCTTATTTAGAGATGCCCAAGCAGTAATCCGACTAAATGAGATTATAAGCATCTGAAGGTTTTCATGCTAAATAAAAATATAGATAGAGCTAAGAGAAGAGGAGATTTAATTAATGAGTGTTATTTAACAGAACAAGTCGTGACATATGTGGAGGATTAAAAGATAAGAAAGGAGAGGAGGGAAAATCAAATTTTAATGAGGCGCCACCTTCACGTGCTCTGAGTTTCCTCCACCGAGGAACTATCAACACTTACTAGGGAATCATCTGGGCGCATCCTCAGTGGATACCTGAGTACATTCTCCTATGCGACTACGCCGTGTTACAAATTCAGATTCTCCATAGGAATTCAAGGCTGCCCGTCCCTACATGGGTTGATCCCTTGGAGAAGCTGGGAGCAAGAGTGAAAGCTGAAAGGTGGGCCGAACATTCCGACTGGAATTTCCAAGGAAAGCATCTTGGGTGAGGTCCGGGTACCCTCGACTGTCGCTAATTCCTTCCTCAACCTCCCGTTCCCTTTCCCTGCCTCTCGAGAGACAGTCATACAGAGGGTTCTCGTCGGTCGCATCTAGTCTGGGATCAAGCATATCAGATACTGTAAGTGCTCCATGAATGGTTAAATATGGGAGGATTGGACTCAGACTTGGCACGCCTGATATGGGGATGGTTTCTTGTTGACCCTGACACCATGTTCCTGTGAATGGTGGTGGGATTGACTTTAAGCGGGCCACACCCTCCCTCTTCTCCTTTACTTTCATTCCGAGTGGCCCCTCCTCCTTAAAAGACTGCAAACCAGGTGACCTACAGCACTCCTCTGGGGACAGCGAAATAAGAGGTTGCAGACACTCCTGTTAACACCTCAGATTTAATTCTGCGGACCTTTTGGTGGGATACTGGGCCTTCATCCACACATGGCCATTTGGTGTCATATCTCTGTCATATCTCTGCTAGTCTCTTAGCCGCCCAATCCACGAAGGTATGGTATGAGTTAGTGACTCTTAAACTACCATGTTCATTACCTCTCAGTGAGATTTCCTAACAGGAAGACACAGGTCTTGCTATCCCCAACCTACTGTCAGAAAAAGCCCACAGCTCATTCAAGATGGCACTCCTTGTCAAAGGGTCCCCAATTTGCAAATGATGGAGCCTGGTTTTGGAGCTGGGCCTGCCTCATGGTAACTGTTTGACAACGCCTTACACCTCCTGAGCTTCTAAACCAACAACAATAGCAACAAAAATAAAAAAAAACAGAAAACATAGCTCGAGAGTGAGAATAGTTAGCAAAGAGGAAGACATGACCTTCTACAAGCTGAACGCGAGCCAGTGTGTGCCGTGAGGTCTTAGGTGTGTGACACATTTCCAATGGCTTCATTCACTGCTCGGCTGCCCCAGGATATGAGACTTCTGGACAGCGAGTACGGGGACACACATCTTTCTCGAACCCATTATATAGGGATCCAATCAGTTCTTACTCCGACGTTGATAGCAACATGCTTCCAATACAAGGTGACCTACCTGCATTCCCTGAATTAATAGGAAAGAGCTAGTAGTATCTTGAACGCCTACATCCTATTCCCCCTTTTGGGACAATCACTAGCATCAGTGACACTTGCTTTTCCAGATGTGCTGGTCAGATATCAACTTGGCAACTGACGGTTGTGCTCCGGGCACATCTGAGAGAGAACAGTAGTTAAGGCTAAGCTCTTGAGCAGGCCTGCAAAACATGGATTGACGTGACGAGACCCAGCCCACAGTGAGCGGGATTCTTCCTTGGGCAGGGGGACAAAGTAAGAGTTGGCATTCTTCAGCAGACTTTCAACCTGGCGAGGTTTGCCCCCCCTCAGCAATCCCCATGGATCTGGTGGGGTCCAGTTCCCTCAGCTCCTGCCAAGCTGGACTAAGAACATAACTGAGATTCATAAGAAAGAGTAGAACCTCTTGTTCCTCAGTGACGTGCTGACAAACAGCAATCCCTGGGCTCACACCCACCCAGAGCGGAGAACGAACCCACTGCGCGTGGCCAGGATGCAAAGCGGAAGCCGTGCTTCAAGTTCCCCGTCACTAGAAACAGTGCGCTTTGGATGGGGTAGCATGAAGGGTCATCGATTGCTTGCTGAGATATTAGAATAAAGTCAGGCGCGAATACCTCCTCCGTGCGGTGCTTATTTTATAATCTTTCAGTCTCCCCCACCCTTTGGCATTATTTCTAGACACCTACTCAGGGCTGTCTGGCGATCCCTTTTGAAGTTAAAGCGTAATTTTAAAAATAAAGAAATGCAATTCACACTTCTCGGAGCCCATCACTTGCCTACGGCTTTAAAGAAGATGACCTTGGGGGCCAAGTTCTAATCAACGTCGCTGCTAATTTGACCAGGTATCGCTATTGTCAGACTTGGAATCTGCTGCCCAGGATTCTCAGTACTTGAAACCTCCTGACAGCGATGTCACAGGGTCTTCTGACTTCAGGACATGGGTTAGCCCTTCGTTTCTTAGGACGGTGATTCTGAAATGTACAGCTTGATCCTCAAGGGCCGGGCTTTGCGTATGTTCGGATAAGCAGTCTCAAAGAACGTGTTCCGAAGCTGTTTAGAAACTGGGTATAGGAGACACATAAGTATCGCCCTTTCCTTTCCCCGCTGCGCTCTGCCTAGTACCAAGCAGGGACATCCCGTTTATTTTTAGCTGCCCTGGCTGAGAGTGGAGGTACCTTTTAACTGAAATGAAAGGGTGCCCAGGGTGTGGGGTTCCCCACTGAGTTTAAACTGGTGCTCATAGATTGGCTTAAAGCACTTGTAAGGATCCGCCACTATTTTTTTGGGGGGTGGATCTGGCACGTGTCTGAGGGTGACGGAAGGTGGGGAAAGTAACAGGACACCACGCTGTCTGTTCCGCAGCCTAGCCTGGGATAAAACCTTAATGCACAGGAGACGCTAAAGGCAGAAGTGAAGGACCATTTCCCAAGGGGACTTGAGACCAGCTGCTATAGTGGCGGAGCGTGGTGTCCCCTCCATCACTGTGGAAGGACGGCAAGACTTCAGAGAGTGGGCACTAGGGGTTCTGGTTGGCACTCAAAATATACACCCTCCCTACTGCCCCACCCCCAAGCCTGGCGGTGATGGTTGGGGAAGGAAGATAAGATTTCCTGGAAGAGGAGTTTGGGGGCATCATGGTTCAAGGAAAGGATGAAATGCATGGAGTCTGAATGAGCTAAATATAAGCAGCATGTGCTGCATGCACCCTTAGGCATCTTTAGGTTTCGTAAGGGTTGCTCACATTAGCACGTGCTTAGACATGCGGATGGGATATCAGTAGGTATTCCACTAAAGAAAGTAGTTGCCTTCCCTGCAGCCAACATTCTCCTTCCAGGGACCCTCAGCGAGGGGTGGCGCCCCGTGAGGTCTGCCCCTTTCTATAGTGAAATGACCACAGTCCAGATCCCATGCAGGTCTTGGGAAAGGGACAGCTGCAGAAAGTCCCCGCATGCAGCAGGTCTGTCCCACCCAGAAGACTTGGTAGGGAAGACGAGGATTTCAACTGGAGAAGGGAGAGGGGTAGGATCAGATAATCTGCGGTGAAGATGATTTAAATTCATTGCATACATGCATGATACTGTCTAAGAATAACAAAAATGAAAAACCAAAACACGAAAACCTCTGAGAGAGGGGAGTGAACTTTGGCAGTTGGGCCAAGCCATGGAATTAGAGAGGTGAATGTTCCTTAGCAATGGGGCAGATATGGGGGGGCTGGGACAATGTTGGTTTAAACAGTCAAGCAATGGATCTTAGAAAGGGGAGGGTGTTCCCCTCTGAAAATTTGAAAACTGCTTCTTCTACCTGCTAGCTTCATGTCCACAGTTATCTCAGCTCCCTTGGCAAAGCCTCTACGTCTCTACTCAACGGACCTTCTCATGGACTCTCATTGGTCCAGCCACGTCTTTAGTGAGCTGAGAACAGAGAGGAAGCCTCTGTGGATAGTAGCTGAGCCTGTCTGGAGAACCCTTTGCTGTCAGCCAATAGGGAAGAATGGACTCTGTCCTTAAGGATTTAATAATCACAGACACACTGCCTGGTAGCTTTTAATTAGATTCCAGAGTTTTCATCCTGCCACCAAGGTCCAAACAGGCCTCTCTTGCCCTGATTACAAAGAAAATATGTTTTTTTTTTTCTCTTCTTCTTTTTTTTTTTTTTTTTTTTTTAAAACAAACACTTTGCTTAAAACTACGGATATTTTTTTAATTAGAAGAAAGATTAACTAAATGAATTTTTCTCTTGTATTTTAATCCATTCTAATTATCTTGAGACTGTTTATGATGAAATACTTAAAATTTTGCCTAGCTGTAGAATTCATAAGTGGAAAACCTCTGAGATGGCCAATGAGATGGCCGTCTCCTGCAGACCCCTACAAAGAGAGGGAGGGGTGCTGAGCAATCGACCCCAATCTTAAGTGGCAGGATTTTCAAGATGGCAGCACCCTACTTTCCAAAGGCGATGAAGGCAATTCTATTAATGTCACAATGAAACCCATTATTTTGTACAATTAATATATGCTAAAAGGCAACGATTAAAAAAAAAAGCTTTTGAATTAGAATCTTTTGAAAGAAGAGCCCAGCTGAGACGGAATCCCATTAGACAGGCAGCTCAGAGGAAATGCAGGAATCTGTTACTGACATGAACATCTGGGGGTACCCTGTGCATCTTCTGATAACTCAGGAGATGAGCCGAGCAATGATGGCAAACCCCAGATGTTCTGCATGCGTCGTGCTCCAAGGTTTTGAGACACTGCCATGTGTTGGAAATGAGGACAGTTGTGATTTGGGTCAAATGGGGGCTGAGAATCAATGAGGTAAGTTTAGGTTTCTTTCAGAGGGCAGTGCCTGCTACTTGGTGGCAAGTCAGGGCAGCTGGGGTTCTCTCGGATGTGCAGAGCCAGTGCGGGTGGAATCATGACACGCAACAGCCCGAGGAGCGAGGAAGAATGGCATAAGAGAGAGAGCCTAGGATGCTGTGTTCCAGGAGTCGCTGACGCGGCTCATTCTCCATCTTGGGAAATGGAAAGATTCCTCCTCATTTGTCTTTCTTTCCCACAGCCCCTAGGTCACAGGCTCTACCTGCGTCCCTCCCCCAAAGGATCAGGCTCCTTCTGAAAGCAGACACCATAGCTATCCTCCCATACGCTTCAAGACATGTCCGAAAAGAACTGACCTTTGTTTCATTCTACTCGGTTGCCAAGGAACCCCTCAAAGGAGTTGCTTCTTTTGAAACGCACCATTTGTGGTTGAGTGCGGACTGTCCTCCTACAGTTTCACGTGCCTGAATATTTGGTCCCCAACTAGTGGTGCTGTTTGGGGAGGTTGCGGAGCCCTTAGGAAGGGTGTCTCCGTGGAGGAGATACTGGGTACCTGTGAGGCTTGGTAGCTGAACCCCACTCTTGGTTCCTTCTCTGCTGCCCGACTGTGAATGCAGTAAGAGCTGCCCTGGTCCTTCCACGATGCCTTCCCTGCCCACCGCCATGCCCGCACCATGATGGATTGTATCCTAGAACTATAAGCTAAACCAAGAGAAACCCCAAATTACTTTGTTCAGGTTTTTCATCACAGCAAGAGAAAAGTAACGAAGACATATACTTATGATAAAAATAAAACCCAGAATTAAAAACAAATTGATGGGCAACTTGACCCTCCCTGCCTAACAGGTGGAGTCTGAGAACTTTTGGACCACAAGTAGCAAACCCTAATTTTAGACCCTGGTTCTGTTAACGTACATGTTTGATCCCACGTAAAATTGGACCTTGTGGTAGAATGAACAGGTTCAATTCCAGCCAAGAGAGGCAGTTCCTGGTTTGCTGTGAGAACTAGTCGCAGGCAGGTTGGTGTAGCGCAAACGTCCATTTGGAGGAAGCATAGATGTTGTCTGGGACATGCCACCAAACTGTTGGATGGGTTGGTGGGAGCTTTGAAGGTAGGAATGATGCCTTAGTCAGAATCCTCACTAGTGGTTCAGCTTATCTTACATTGCTACCAGGTAACCATGGTGGTAATAATGACATTGCTCATATTTACTTGACTATAACTTTAGGCTGGGTACAGTGCCGGGCATGTTTTTCCTCCAGATCGAGAAGGTAAGTGCTGTTGAGCGTGCTATTTTTACAGACCGAGAAACTGAGGCACACAAAGGTTGGGGAAGCTGCCGGGGGTTGGGCTCAGGCAAACGGACGTGAATGCTGCGTCCTTGACCAAGACCCAAGCAAAGTGGATGGAGAGAGAGAGAGAGAGAGAGAGAGAGAGAGAGAGAGAGAGAGAGAGAGAGAGAGAGAGAGATTGAAGCTTCTGTTTTAGTGTCTTCTACTAAGAATAACCAAATACATGGCTGTAGTAGGGGCTGGTTACTCAGTCCAATTGAGAAGTGTTCTAGTATTTAGAAAGATTCCCCCAGGCATCCTGGGTATGAGCTAGAAGTGAGGGGAGCAGATAAACAAAGAACTGATGACCAAAAAGCACCATTCGCCAGTCCCCACCCTTCAAGCACATGTCATCAGAGAACGCAATGCTCCTGTTCTTTCACTGCGAGGCTTTAGTGTCTATTGTTGGAGTACACATTGAAAACCTGCCTTGCAGGAGAGAAAAGGAGCCTGATTGCATTGGAGTGGCCCATTCACACGATTCTGCATGAAAAGCAATAAAACTCTGGAAATGGATGGCTCCTGAGAGACTGTCTCATTCCAGTGTGTTCTAAATTCAGTCACTCACATAGCGCATTTGTGATATTTGCAATATCCGCACTGTTATTTACTTAATATTTTTCTTTAAATTTACTCAGGCCTAATAATGCTACCTACTTTCACCACATCCCTAAGCAATAGCCCTTATATAAGCATGAAGTTTGATGTGCTCGTTATATATTTCTTAATGCTATTTTTAAGAACCTCTCCCATCACTATTCAACAAAGTAGATTCACAGCTGATGAAAAGCTTTACATGTTTGCATACACTGCCCTGGAAAACAGCTACGTGGTCCAAGCCCAACATTTGCTGCATATAGAAATGAAGGTTAGGGATGTTGGATGGCTTGTTCTAGGGCACATGGTAGAACGAGCAGGTTCAATTCCAGCCAAGAGTTTGTCTCTTTTCCCCAACGCCATGAAGAATGAGAGACATTGAGCGATGAGAAATATCGACAGGAGCTTGGCTCTCTAGAGCCATGTCTGTTTTCCTCTTTGAAGTCTTAAGACTTCAGCACAAACATCAAATCTTTAGGGGACGTGGAGAGACCTAGGAATCTGATGGGATTCTCTGCTAAACCTTAAGTTCCAAGGGCGCAGAACACACCGGGCAGATGACCCCATCTTTGCCCACCGATCTTATTCTTATGCGCAGTTCTGTCGACTGCTACATCTTCAAGGTGGTAAGTGCCCCTCCCCTACCATGGGCTTATTTTCTCAAAGTCGTGAACCATTTTTAGTCCTTTGCTCTTGGGGAGTCTTCTATCAAGCTACCTTGTTTTGGTTAACAGGAGACCACATATAGGATGGTGGTCCCACAAGATTGTAATGGAGTTAAAACTTTCCTCTTACTGGGTGACATCATAGCTATGCCTTAGTCACATGTCTGTGGCGACACTGGTGGAAGCAAACTTACTTTTCTTTTTTTTTTTTTTTATTTATAGTGTATTTTTTTTCCACTCACACAAACTTGATAGGTACCCTCCACCCCTCCCTGGATCCCCTTGCTCCCTCCCCCTTTTCCCCTTCCTTTCCCCCCCTCTCTCCCTTTCTCCCAGTGGGGGGGCCATCCCTGGAGCATCCTTTATTGTGCATGTCAAACTTCCCTCTGGGTCCTCCTCTCTGATGAGGTGTAAGGACTCAGTGGCATTGCTTAGAGCTCTTTCTTGTGCTCCCCTTTAGTGTAGGAACACTATTGTGGCTGTTAATCCCTTGTCTCTAAGAATCCTAGTGCCTGTGATCCATGCTAGACTTTGGGGGTGTCAATGATATGTTGGTCATTGCACAGGCAAACCTACTTTTCTGCCCATGTTATAGAAGGTAACACATATGATTATACTAATAAGTGACTATGTTACTGATTTCTGTGCTTATTATCTATGCTTTCATTATTATTATAGCCCATGCTACTACTCACTAAAAACTGTTGGCTGGGAACAATAGGCCATATTTATATATCTGCTGCTAACCATGTCTCTCAACTGCCTTAGACATCCACGCCACGTGGCTGACTGGATTGCCTAGCTGCTCTTACAATGACAAAGATGCCTAGCCATGGGATTCTCAGTATTTGTCCCTGTTGCTAACTGTGCTTGACGGGTCTGGACCTGCCTCTGCAGGCTGGGACTCAAGACACTGGTCGTTTCTCTTCCAGGAGATAGTAGAGAGTGATCTGGGTCATGGTCTCCCAAAGAAACTAATGTGTCTGGAAAACTCCCCTTCTTTCTTGTTGGACCAAGAGTTCCAAGTCACATAAGGAAGCCCTTCAAGAAAAGTTGCAGTTTAACTCAAGAGTGCCAAATCATAAGATCGGGACAAAGTCCATGTTCCATTTACTTCTTTTCCAATTGATGCTGAAAGCCCATCTTTAATGACTAGGACAAGAAAACAAATGGTTTCAAGTGATGAGAATCTTATTACCTGTCAAGATATTCTTTTCTCTTCTTTTGTATTTTCACCGTAACTTAAAAATATGTCCCTGTCATTTCTGCCTTCTTGTCCTTCCTTGTTCTAGGATTTACACCCAGGGACTTGGAGAGAATGTGAGTTCTAGCCTCAAAGGGAATTCCTGGGCGTGTGAGATTCCTAATCTGCAATTGAAGGCTCGCATTGGGCTCATGTGTGTGTGTGTGTGTGTGTGTGTGTGTGTGTGTGTGTAGAATTAATGTACTAACAGTTTTTATAATAGTGAGAGGTTAAAAACCTTTTACTAAAAAAAAAAGAAAGAAAGAAACTCTGGCGATAGATCCAATATGAACCCCCGGAGGATACAGTTAATTAACCAATCAGGGTGTGATGGCTTCTTCGGACCTGGGGGTGAGGATGACTCCGCAGTGGCTCATTTCATCTCTGCTTGAAATCACGGTAGTCACAAAAGCACAAATGTCCAAGGACAATAGCTACATGGAAAAAAAAAGTTTCCATAACTTGGATGGAAAGTGGAAATGGACGAGGAGATAATAACCCTTGTGTGGAGCTGGTTAATTTTGGCAGCAGCTCACCTCCAAGCCTGTTCCCTATTGCTCCGAGATGCTGTCCCTCTAAGAATGTGTGACCCTGTCTCCTTCTGTGACAATCACTTAATCAGCACATCAGATTTCTGCACGGCTGCTTTTACCTTGGGTAAAGATTCATTTTCCTTATTACCGTCATAGGAGCCTCTTTCTTTCCCCAACCAATTAAAGAGGAAACATAGAAGGGCCCAGTGCAATAGATTGAAAAGAAAACTCTTGTGACATGTGGCATCTGCTCAGGTCACTCAGCCCCCCGTGGCCCTAGGAACAAGTCGTCATGACTTGGAAACATGATCAGAGGTCAGCCTTGCACAGGCAAAGTACACAGGTTGGAATAACTGTTGCATGTTCTGCCCACTGCCCAGATTCCAAACAGCTCACCAGGTCTGGGAAGGGTCAGCGTTGGTAGACTGAGTTCACAGCCTGTCCATTTGGGGTATCCAGTGGGGGAACACAACAGTGCCACATCCTTCATTTAATTGCCCTGGCTTCCCTGGCAATAGGAAGTCGCTTTCTCCTTGTATTTGCTAAAGCATTTCGCTGGCCAAACACACCACTATGGAATTCACCTCTTTACAATAAAAGAGATGCTTATCTGAGTTTGCTATAGTTCAAGTGATGTGACCTAATCAAAATTCTATAGTTTCATCAATCTGTGGTTTTGTAGCTATTGGGTGGCCTTCATGTATTAAATCCTCAATATTAATAAGGGGTGGTGGCAGGTGATAGGCAGGTGGAAGTTTATAGGAACAAAAAAAATCCATTTTAAAATCACATCTAAAGAATAAACCTCCTCTAACCACACAATATGCCTTCTGATTTATTCATAAGGATAAACTGCACCTTACCCAAATAATGCTAATATATTCCAAAGATATACATGAAGTGTGGTTGATTTAGATGCAAAGTGTATTTCTTATCTGTGCAATTCTGTAGACTTTAGCCACACCTTATATATTTAGTGTGTTAGAGAGAGGTAACATAAGAATCATGGTTGGATAGATAAATTAGTGCTAACGGTTAACACGGAAACATTAAACCTTCTGTTTAAATCGGTACCAATATATACTGAATTTCTGAATATAAATCATTTGGCTGCAGATCTTGGAGATGCATTTGAACCAAACACGAAGAGTTCCTGGGATGTCTCCTTGACAGAGTTTAAGGTCTGGGCTTTTATACTCAGCCATTTCTTGTCTCCTTATTTTCTTGCTTCCTGCACTACAATAACTGCAGCCCGTAAGTGCTGATGGGAATTGTTCAGTTGACTATTTGCAATGACCTCAAGCAAACCACCTCACTATGACCTTTTGAAAACAGGCTGCCGACAACGTAAGTGGCCAGCCCTGCTCCGCCCCATCCTGCCTTGCCCTGTTGTTTACTGACTAGCCATTTCATTCTTGTTTATGTTCTGTCTTGAAAATATCGCATTTGAGGCTGTGCTTGGAGAGGCCCAAAGCGCCTCCCTTTCCTCTGGCTGTCAGTCTCCCCAAGGACGAGGACTGATTCCGGGCTTGTAAATCACGGCATTTACTTTACATGAAACGAAACCAAAAGACTAAAGCTTCATGAATCAGCTCTGGGGTCCACAGGCTGAGAAGCTCAAGAAGCCCATTATGCCTGGGCCAGCATCTTCCGGTTTTCTAAGAGTGAATCTTACCAACTAAGGGACATTTGGCTTTTCTTTTCTTTTGAGAAAACCCAGCAAACAAAGGTAGGAGGAGAGAGAGCACATGTCCTATCAAAACCCCACAGAATCCTAATGTCTCACAATCAAAGCATCGGCAACCACGATCGTCATCACGTTCACAGAAGAAACTCTTATAACATAGGCCATCATGGGTCTGAACGTGGGACTTCCTGCACGAGCACGTTCTTTATCCTGGGAGCTCAACGAGCCATTGAAACGGGCACTTTCTTTTTTTTTTTTTTTTTTTTTAATTATTATTATTTTTTTAATGTGGGACCTGGGATCCGAACTCAGAACCTTCTGCTTGTGAGACAGAGTCACAACCCCTGAGCCATCTCTCCAGCCCCTAAACGGGCACTTTCTTGACATCCCCCAAGAACTCACGCGTGTTAGCTCACAAAGTTGTGCGACTCCTGAACCCTCAAGTAGCAGTCACATCCTTTTCTGTGTCATTGCAACCCTGGGTCAGTTTATCTGAAGTGCCTGGGCTCTGTTGCTGGCTGCTTCCCATGTATGGGTCGTAATATCCTCCACAGGGACACCCATCTACCTCCCTTTTCTCTCCTCTCTTCCTCTAGGCTTGGGGAATTTTCTCATTCAAAGCTCAATCACTTTTTTTTTTCCTATAAAGAGAAACCACTGGCTTCAAGAGCCTTTGACACCCTCCCCCCCCCCGCCCTGTGACCGTTCAATGATGAAACATAGCATAGAAAGTGACACAAGGCCCACGATGGGTGTGGCCTCCAGGAACACTCTGTCTGTTAACACTGAAACTTGAATTTTATAGAACTGTCATAGGTAGAAAGTATTTTGTTGCTATTGTTATTAGATGTCTATGGAGGCTTAAGAACTGCGGATAATCCTTAGCTTGTAAAGCAGCCATGCGGTCAGCAGGCCGCCCTGTCCTTCTGATTGCGATTAGCCAACTCTCACCCTAGCCCACCTGCATTCCCTCTTGTGAACAATTTCTGGATGAAAAACAGGTCAGAGCCGGATTTGCGCTAGCAGGTTTCACTGTGGGTAAGACTAGCCCTACGCCCTTACTTCCTGGACAGGGGACAGCCAAGGAGATTGGTCCGTATGAACTAGGAGAAAATGAGCTTATCTACCTCAGGGGTGTTGATTGGCAAGAGCTTCTGGAGGGAGGGGGCATCAGGGTTAGTGGAGATATGGGGGTGGGGAGAAGTCTTCATTTAAACCACACCCGGCATGCAAAACCCATCAAGAGGAGGCCCTGAAGAGTGGAAATCACTGTAAGGACTGCCGAGAGCTGGGCTGTGCACCTCCCTCTCTTGAAAGTCTGGTGAATTATCCCCGAAACCTCTGCAGGGAGCTGAAGATGAGAGAGGAAGCAGGACCTGGAGGGTCATTGAGAGATTGCAAAAACAGTTCACTGCCAACAGACTGTCCCCCGCAGGGTCTCAATGCTTCGGTTGTGGCCCTGATTGGCACGCTGCCCCTCGGATGCCCAATTGGATGGAACTGAGAGAAGCTGAATGCAGAGTCAGCCCAATTCATCTCTGCTTGATCACCCAAATAAGCAACATGGGAAACTGGGGGTGACCTCATCAGCCAGCCCCGCACGAGCTCTTCGCTCTGTCTCCTTCTCCAGGTCACCAGGCAATAGGTGGTATTTTGGGGGGGAGGAGAGGGATGAGGGGCTAGGACAGAGGGTAGAGTCCTTAATGGCTGGAATAAACGGTAACTTGAAGGGGGCAAGCAGTTGTTTGGGTGAACACTGCTGAGAGTCTAGGCAGGTGAGTGCGTTAGCAACCTGCCGTGGAAGAATCTCCGGCTGCCCCACTTAAATGACAAGGTGGTAAGGACGACATCGTAATCCAGACTATCTGGGAGACGGGAAAGCTAGAAAGCTTTGCTTTCTAATCCTCTTCCAAAGAGGCCTTTGGCACATTCAGTTCAGTTTCGTGTTTTCCTAGCTATAAAAGGGGCAACACATAAAATGCCTATCTATACTCCCTGAATAAAGGAGCATCAAGACCATTTTTTTTCTCAAGACATGGTCTCGTTATTTAGCTCAGGGTGGCTTTGAACTCATGGTCCTCCTACATCAGCCTCCTGGTAGGATTATAGTGCACCACGATGAGTGGTGTCAAAACTATCATTTCTTAAGAAAGAAATGAACGCCGCCGACATTTCCTTGTTCTACTGTCTATGAAACACCTCTCTAAAGACGTGTTTGAGTATTGAATGGGGTGGAACGAGAGGAGGAGACTGGCATTGAAGACAGTGACCATGAGAGGTTCAGGTGCCAACCACCAGGCTTTGGGGAGCAAGAAGCTGCTCAGGACTCCGGCCATGGTAACATGCAGAGAATCCAGGAGTCCTGTGCGCATCTAAGGATCCCAAACAAATTCACATTGTTATGAGCAGCAGGGATCCGAGGATCTGGCCAGGGAGGGCTGGGGACAGGGGAAGATTTGCAGACTGCAGGGCTTTGGGCTGCCTGGAAGCTGAGGTGCCCGACAGTTTCCCACGTGTGAGCATTTTGCCCTCCCGAGACCTGCACTTTGGACAGGATTTTCCTCTCTCCTAGTTCTCTTCTTTCCTAACCAGTCATTTTGGAAAGAAGGGAAAACCTTTTCCAATGACCCTCGCTTTGTTTTGTTTTGTTTTGTTTTTTCCTCTCCTATCCCCATGGAGATTTGGAGGGGCAGCAGGAATGTAGGGGGGGAGCACGTGTGTCCCTGAGGGAACAGCCGGTTGCAATGCGCGACCGTCACTATCGATCTACGAGTTATGAAAATAAAGCAATATGTGCCTGTTTCGGTGCCTGTCGTTTGCCTACCAATGGTGCAGTGTTCACCATTCCAGCCCTCTCGGCATTCACATTTGCCGTCTTTACAGGTCCCGTGCTCAATGCAGCGGGGGTGGCACACTCGCTGGTCGCAAGCCGCGCCTGTCCAGCCCTCTTCACAGCGGCAGGCTCCCCCGATGCAGATGCCGTGAGTGCCACAGTCTACTGAGCACACTTCTGGAAGAAAAACAACGATTACAGCTCAACACCTCGGTGGCCGAAAGTCCTTCACGGAGGCCGGACCACGCCCATGGCCCCGGAGCTCGGCCCCCCCCAGGCCAGCGGCCAGAGCATCTTTAGAAGCTGGTCTCTCTAGCGGGTTGCGCAGCAATTCTGTTACTTCTTAGCGTGTAGACTCTGAACAACGAGGGTTCTCCGAAGTGGACCCTGGACCCAGGCAGCAACGCCATCACCCCACCCCCACCCCCCAGCACTTGGTTAGAAATACAAAATCTGACGGCCAGATTGGACCAAGAGGATTAGAAGCTATGGGTGCTGGGCTCGCTGATTCAGTCCAACAAGTCCTCTGGGTGGTCCGTACACAAGGAGAGTGTGACAGTAGTTCTTTGGATACTGAGACCCTCTGAGAAGAGGTCGGCCAGCCGCTCCGGTGTAGCGATGCTAACTGGGAGTTACCTCTCTGGAAAGAGAGAGGATTATCGGTGGATCCTGACTCCTTTATCCATTGAGATTCTGACCGAATCCATTGGGTCATGGGACCCCTCCCCCACTGCATCCTAAGTTGCCTGCAGACTCACTTGTCCCCCAAAGATCGGTACCCTGCGGCAATGAAGACCGCTGTAATTACGCTGCACTTACGCAGCCTCTTTCTCAAAGGAGCTCAAAGTCTTTTGTGGAGTTGGGGTTGGGAGCGTGGCATTGGGGGTGGGGGGGGGAGACAGACAGACAGATATCACTCTCTGGCATTCCAGACCTATCACGCGAGGACAAGCACGTGTCAGACATTCATCCTCACAGCAGTCCACTGAGGGAGGAGGCATGGCCCATCGTGCCCGAGAAAGGGAGGCCAGACCAGGAGGATCAGCGACTCCGCTGGAAGTCACACAACGTGTCTGTAGCCGGGACTAGGATTCTGCGCCTCCCCACCCGCCCTCTGTAGAGCTCTGCAGGGACCACCAAGCCGATGAAGTCAGAGGCGAGTGGGCTGACTCTTCTTTCTTTTTCTCTTTGGAATGAAATATTCATTCCTTTGCCTACTGCAGGCACAGCTTCACATCTCTTTCCTTTCTGATTGCCATCGCAATGTGACAGCTGTCTCGCCACCCCGGGGGGTGGGGTGGGGATGGGGGCGTGTGATGAGGGCTGGCTGGGGTGGGCACAGAACCTTTTTGGCGAAGGTTGGGACCAGCTTGAACTGTTGAACTGTCTCATTGCTTTTTTTTTTTTTTTTTTTTTTAAGGTCACTCGGGGAAGTCAGACACATACTCTTAATTTTAGGAAAATAAAATATACAGCACAACTTCATTATTCTCCCGTCGCTGGAGAATCGCAGAGCTTTATAACATGTTCACACAGGGCCCCAAGGGAGCCTCTTTTCTGTTTTATAGGACGTTCTATTCAGTTTGTCTGGGGCTGAATTGTTCTGTTTTGTTTTCGAAGACCTTTAGGGAGTGGACATAAGCAAACCTATAAAGCAAATAGAAGCATCCCTCCCAGGCCCCTCGTCCATTTGTGGTGAGGGAACCAACAAGGTACACGGACAGCACAGTTTCCCCCCCCCTTCTCAAAGATCACGGATTCCATGGCTAAGGAGAAGAGCGAGAAAGCACCACACGGGGGACCCAAGACCCTCACGGTTCACTGAGAGTCACGGCGAGATTCCCATCCGCTCGGAGCGGGGATGGAAGGCAGGGCGCGGAAGCGAGGAGAGAACTTCTTGACTCACCAACGGAGCAGTCGGGACCCATCCAGTTGGGATCACAGCTGCAGAGGCCGGAGTCGGGGAGGTAAGTGCCGTGCCCGCTGCACTGGTCTGGACACTGGACCCTCGCCAGCTCACAGTTGAGACCCCCCCAGCCCGGGCTGCAGAGGCATTCGCCATTCACACAGACGCCGTGGCTGGAGCAGGTGGGATCCAAGCAGTCCACTGAAACAGAGCAGAGTGGAAAAGCATTGGTCATTCGCGGGGGGTGGGCTGCTCGGGCGCCGTCCTTACGAATGGACCGTGAACACACACGGTCCTACCCACAGGCAAGCAAAGGGAGCCCTCCCCGCCCCCCCCCCTGAGTAATATTTACAGTGACTCTTGACACCTATAAAGTAAAAGGATTTTTATATATCAGAACACTGATTCTCCGGATGTACAAAGAGGATACGAGGGGTTTCTCAAGCAGAGTTAAGCAGAACCAGTCAGTAGATTCTGTAGCGATGGACAGATACACCATCCCACGTTCAGGAAATGGGTCTGTCACTGGAGCACTACAGAGCCATCTAATGTGCTAACGCACATCCACAGACACACGGTAGATGCCTGGCGTGACTCTACGTGGCCAAGTCCTAGCACCCTCATTCCAGTGAGAAAGTCAAGAGGCTCGTTCTAACTTCGTGAATCCTTGACATCAAAAAGGAAAAAAAAAAAAAGAGTGAAAAACTCCATGAAACTCCAAAATGAGTCACTTTCCTAATTAAGGTGCACTCAGGCTAAGTCTAAAATTAGTTTTTGTTCTCTGAGCATACGCCCACTGAGGGTTGGTAAGGGCGCAAAGTGAAAGAGGTGAAGTTGGGTGTATGATTGATCCAGAGGGGGGGTCACCTCCCCACGGGAGGTCTCCAATGGTGGGGTGGTGTCTTTGGCCACCACAGTGGCCTTCGACCCGTCAGTCCGCCAGATCGGCCAATGGGGAGATTCCAGGTACCGTCCTCCTTGTCTGGTCCAAGGTGTGGGTCCTCGGCTGTCCTCATGACGGCTGTGCAGAGAGGGAAGATGGTCACTCCAGGCGGAGCAAGAGCAAGCTGCCAGGGCTGGTTCTTGAGAACAGGACCTTTCCTTGGGAATACAGCCTCAAACCTCAGTGCTCCATCTGGCCCGAGCATCAGACAGACGGTTTTCCCCGGACACACCAGCTTCCTGCACTGCTCTTAGGGAAGCTGCTGTGGGTACGCGGGAAGGGAAGCTCCGCGTGCCTTGGGTTGGAATGGAGAAGGGGGGTCTTGCAGAGGGGCCCAATGTTGCCTTGGGGATGAAGAAGGTGTGAGCGTCTTGTCACCTTAATGGAGAGAGATATACTTCAGACCTGCGGGCTGAGACGGGCTCGCCGCTTCCATCTTTTTTCTGGAGTTGGGCAGGGGCATCTCAAAACTGCTTTACCTTCTTTCCTTGACATTTGTTTTTTTTTTTTTTTTTTTTTTTGGAGAGCCCTCGCCAACGCTAAGTCAGTCTCTAGGTGGGTTCCTGGTGCTTTGTGGTTCAACTCCTCAGAGGAGACTGTGTCTTTGCTCCCTGCTCAATGCCAAGACTGAAATTTGCAGGACTTCCGGTCTCTAAGTGATACATTGAGACGGTAACTTGCCGGGCTCTGAGTTTTCCATAGGATTTCCTGCTCTGCAGGGTCTGTGCTGAATTCTCTTTTTTGCTTTCTTATTTAAAGATAAAATGATGGTGCTGTAAGTTTTAATGCTGACAATACATTGATTCCAAATATGACGTCATTTAAACTACGTCACAAACATCACACTCATGAGGGACCTCACACCTCAGGTCTATGGATTTATTGGAAGCCACAGTATCCCACAAACCTTCCAAAGAACACCCCTCTCTTGAGGCAAAAATAATTTGTGGTGTTAAAAATTCATCAGGATCGCATTTGGTTTTTCTTACGGTGATATTATGTATTTACGTAAGTCAGTTCCAAATTGTTTGCATGGGAAACATGGTGACTCCCCCATGCAGAAAGGTGAATTTAGTGATTTGTTATTAATTAGAGATGCTTGTGATGATGCTGTTTGATCTTGTTACAATCACTTTTAAGTGGAATTCGTCGTCTCGGAGTTAATTGAGCTCCGGGTGACGCAAACCCTTCTGCTATCTTCAAATTGGCTCCACCTGGGGTGGTGGGACACATCTGGATATTAACTTCAGCCAGAAGGCTCAGTGCATAGAAGGCGTTCTTGAAGGGGCGGCGTGGTGCCTGGAACGTCTCCTAACCGGCAGAGGAGAGGGTGCACGTGGACTGCACGGCTGATGGACTGACAGAGGACGGACTGCCAAGAGCAGTCGTCATTAGTGGATGTGGGCGAGAATGAGAAATGGTGCTTTTCTCTCTCTCTGTCTCTCGCTCTTTTCCTCTATACTTTTCTCCCTCCCTCCCTCCCTCCTTCCCTCTCTCTCCCTCCCTCCTTCCCTCCTTCTCTCCCTCCCTCCTCTCCCTCTCTCTCCCTTCTTCCCTCCCTCTCTCCCTCCCTCCTTTTCTCCCTTCCTCTCTTCCTTCCTTCCTTCCTTCCTTCCCTCCCTCCCTCCGTCCCTCCCTCCGTCCCTCCCTCCGTCCCCCTCCATCTCTCCCTCCATCTCTCCCTCCTTCCCTCCATTTCTCCCTTTCTTCCCTCCCTCCTTCCTTCCTTCCTTCCTTCCTTCCTTCCTTCCTTCCTTCCTTCCTTCCTTCCTTCCTTCCTTCCTTCCTCCCTCTCTCTCTCCCTTCCTTTCTTTCTTTCTCTCCTGGAGTTTAGTATTTTTTTCTACATGACATCCCCGTTTCTAATGTAGCAAAATCAAAATGCCCACAAAACATATTGTGCTTTATTGTCTCAAAAATTGCATTCACCCTGTAATTAACGACTCATTTAAAATGTCGGGTGAGGCAGCGACAGTCAGAAGCTTTCAAAAATACATCATAAGCTTTTTCTGTAAGAAAGATGAAATAATTGAAAGAGAGGTAGAGGGAGAGAAAGAGAGAGAGAGAGAGAGAGAGAGAGAGAGAGAGAGAGAGAGAGAGAGTTTCCTTCCAGATAAATTAGCTCTCTCTCTCTATGCCGACTTATGGTAAAAGGAGAGGAGGAAAATCTACTGAGATTTATTAGCCTGGCCCTAGCATGCCATCAAAAGGGCCATTTATAGTATCAAGAAATGTGAGCAAACCCTTTCTCTGGTCAGTGGTACCAGTAAACATGTCCTTAGTGCTCTGTAACTACAGCGGCTGATGGAATAACTAAATTCACATGTTAAGAGGAGCGGCGGTTTGCCTATGAATTTTAACTTTGGTTCCAGTTTCATCGGATGGTCTTCGGACCATGTCCTTAGAGTCTTTAGCAGGCAGAGGGGGCTCTGTGATTTCATGAAGCTTTAGAAATAGAAGCAAGGCTATACTTAGAAGGGGGACATCAGCCTTTAACCAGCTAAGTACCCTGTACCACAAAACACCAGCCCCCTGGCAGCTGAAATCATTAGAACTCATTTAGTCTGGGGTCCTCTGTAGGTTTGACAAAAAAGGGCTGCGAGTGCAATTTCGATCCCTAAGGATAAAAAAGGAGGTCAAGGAGTTTTACAAACACTATGTACTATGAACCCCCGAAGAACCATGAATTACATTTATGAAGTTAAATGTCAGTGAAAAATGGCTCAAATGGGAAACTGACACGAAAACATGGCCGACTGAAACTAATGTGTCAGTTCCTCCTCTTGTCTGCCTGCCGCTTCCCAGACATCGTGAGCGGGTCTGAAGAAGATGGCCTTTCATTTTCTTGTGCAAATTTGTTAATAGCACAGCAACGTTTATGCAGCAGGAACGGAGGGTGGCTACTATTGATTATGTTGCCTTCGCCATTTCAGGTAAATGGTCTGAACGCTTTGACTGGTGATGAATATCAGAAATAAAAAAGCTAAATGGAAGAAAAAGTGCTGATCCCGACATTCTGATTCCATTTCCTATTTTGAAAACAGCGTATGAATCATGTCGGCCCATTCTTTTTGGGTAGCAGAAATCAATAGGGGGGGTCTCATCCTTTTATAATGCTCCACGTGGCTTCCTTGTTTTGCTGGATGGTTCATTTGCTCTGGACATTTAAATAAGACCGGCTGGGCTAGTCAGAAAGTTGAGGAACTACTTTGAAATTCCACTCAGACGCCATCCTTCCAAGACCCGCAATGCGATTGCTCCAGCACATTCCTCTGATGTATGCGGAAGGTCGCCTTAACCTTTCTTGTCACATTATTGGCCTCGCCCATGTTTTCTGCAGATGCGGTGTTGCCTCCTGCAATCCATTTATCTTTAAGAACTTTAACCTTCCCAACGGGGTTATTAAATCAGTCTTTCCTCCATCCCAACTCCCAATTTGGTTTTATGATAAGAGCGCGGGGAGGCTACCTTACATCATGAATCCACAGAGAATTAGGAAGGAAGAATTTCTGGGCGGTCAGATTTCTGGGTGCCACTAACGGCATTAACTACTCATAAATCGAACGACCATAGAAGAATCATGTCTCAGAAGCTGATGATGTGAGAGGTCAGTTCTTAAAAACTATGAAATGAGGGATGGGGAGGAAACTGTCCACAAAACTAGCCTGTGGGGTGTATCGAAGAAGTCATTGCCACGTCACACATGGGAAGGGCTGTGGTGACTGCTGTCTTGTACAGAACTTTGGTGACCCACAGGACAGTGGGATGGAAGAATGCACCCAAGTAGCTTCTGAGTTTCTCACCGTCTGCTTGTCACGAGGATCTCTAAGAAGTCTTTGCCGTGCGCATCCCAAACACGCCACCCCATCACACGAAGAGCGGGTTCCCTTGGCTGAGTGAGGTGACTCTTCTACTTGCACTTGGGGACCCCGGAGGGGCAAGTGCTGTTAGAGTGTGTGGTGACATTTCACTGGGACATGGACTTAGAATAAAGATGTTCAGCTGGAAGACAAGGCTCGACCTGATTCAAGACTCGGGGAGGGAGTGAACCCAAGACCTCATTTTCCTACCAAAGGCGGATTCCTTACGAGAAGTTCAATAGGCGCAGTGCACGAGTTGAAACCACATCCTAAGAGGGCAAACGCTGGGAAGGAAGAGGCAGGCCACTGGGTTCTCTGGCCATTTGGACACCCGATGCTGGTCCCAAATCCCCTAGTAACGACTCTCCTGAAAGTACCAGCCAGAGTAGCAAAGACACACTGATTTCTGAACATTTCCCAGTAGCCCTATCAGATTGCTGAGCGTGATTTCGGGCAGCTCAGATTCGACAGGCTCGGGTTTCCTTTGCTATTTCCCTGACTCTTTCCACGCGTGCCAGACTGCCTTGCGCATGCGCATGGCGAGCTCAGAGGACGGCTCCAAGCCCAGGGCTGCTGCTGGACATGCGCGTTTCCCTGATTTGCAGTGTGCTGCGTCTCAGGATGTACCTGGATACCTAAGGTCTTTTAAGCCTGCTGGCTGTTTATTGCTGTGAGGTTTTGCTGAAACATCCTGACAGAGATGTACACAGGCCTTGAAGGGCAAAGTCAAGTCACAAAACAAACAGCAGAAAGCTAGATCTGAGGAAGAGAGAGGGCCTAGGAATTCTTGTTTCTTTTCTCTGGGCAGGTCTTGAAATTCCTAATTCAGAGGAATTTAAATGAAGAGGGAGAGAATAGGGAAGGAAGTCAAGGGAGGAAACGAAAGGAAAGAGAAGGATACATACACACACACACATACAGAGATAGATATAGATAGATACAGATCTATAGATTCAGATATAGATATATGGAGAGAAGACAGAAAGACAAAGACAGAAAACAATGAAGAAGAAAATCAAGAAGGAAGGGGAACAAGAGCTGTTCTTTCCAGAACGATCTCCGTAGCCCCCTTTTGTTCTACAGTGCACGGCATGCCTCTAAAAGCAGGGTTTGGGGTTTCCCATGCAATACTGCTGAAAGGGGCTTCCTTGGCGCAGACCCCCAGCGCTTACCTTCCTCACAGTGCTCGCCCTTGTAGCCCGCCGAGCACACGCAGTTGCCATCGATGCAGGAGCCGTGGCCCCCGCAGGAAGGATCGATGCACTGGTTCACGGGCACGTCGCACTCGGCGCCTTTCCAGCCGCTGTAGCACTGGCACGTGCCTTTCGAGTACTGGCCGTTCCCGCTGCACAGGACGGGGCAGGCAGCTGCAAGCCAAAGACAGACAGAACCCCGGGTCACAGGGGACGCATGCTTCTGAAGGGCCGGTCTGCGTCTCTGGGAAGCGGGCACAGCCTGTGTGGCGTTGTGGCTCTGCTGAGAAGCTTGTTGGCTGAGGACGTTGGCCACAGAGGTGCCGGGCCATCTCCAAACAAGCAACAACAAACATGCCCCCACCTGCTCACTGCCCCCGGGTGGGGAATGCCACATGACACTTCTGGGCTTTGCCGTCCTAAGCTCCCTGTGAGTTGGAGCTATGGCCAGGATTCCCTGCTGTGGACCCAAGGCTCAGACTGGTGGAGATATTGTGCTGTTGTCATAAAGCGTCGCAGCAGGGGACCCAACTGGCGGACTCCCCCCCCCCACGACTATGTCTACAGTAGAGCTGCGCTGTTATTGCTGTTTTTGGCACTGGCGATCTAAATCCATTTTCCTCATTATTTCTCCCTCGGATGAGTCGATTTCCATTCTGGCAACTGATGCTCATTAAAAAAGCAGAAAGAGCCTTAAGTGGGCTACCTACGCCATGAAGGAATCCGTGGGCCTACTTTAAAGGGCCGTGGGCATTCAAGTAGGAAGATGCGATAAGCCTGGCCCATTGAAAAACAGGAAAGTCCAAGACTGGCTGAAGTCTTGCCGTCTTGAGCAATCCACGTCTCAACCCCGCTTGCCTCTGCTTAGAGGTTGGGAAATCTGTAGGGACTGTGTGTGTGTGTGTGGGGGGATACCATCACCTCTGCTTTTCCCCATTCTGGCCTCAATGGCGCCACTTTCCCCCCATTTTCAGAGTTTGTCTGCAATGGGATTTTGGGGGGTTCCTTCAGCATCTGGACTTCCCACGTTGCCTATGGTTTGCAAAGAACCCACATCCCCAGCTGGCCTTCTCGCTGGGGCCGGAGAAGGATTCTGCCTGGCCTGCTCTGGCTAGAGCATGAAGCTTCTGGAAAGAGACCTTCAGACATGACCCATGTAGGTGGTTCCGTGTCTCCTGGTGTTGCCTGTGATTCTGAGTCCAGGCTCTGACACCTCTTCATTCGCTACCCACCTTGCCTCCCTCATCCCTTTGTGGTCATGTTACAGTCATGAGCTCCCCTTGGTGAGTGTTGGACTCCCCCCTGGGGAGCTGGAGAATGGAGATGCTTTCCATGGTGTTGACTGCAGGAGCCACGTGTTTCTCCTGTGTTCCTGATATATGAGGGATGTCCCTGGATCTATGGGCAAGCACTAAGTACTTGCTTATGAAAGACAGGGGAAGAACAGTTCCCAGGGTGTAGCAGAAGTAGGCACACGCATAACTCATGTGACATACACAATGATATTTCTCTGTGTTCTCTGAGAAAGTGCATGCGTTGATTTCAAATGGATTTAGGAAAAAAAATTTCAACAGGCTACAGTATATGATCGAGGAGGCGACTCTTCTGCAAAGTGCTCTAGAGGAAGATAATTGAGGAAGGCACTTGGTGTTTCCGAAATTCTTATCCTGAGGAATCTTCTAGAAGGGAGGAACGAGTTCAGAAGATACACACTGAATTCAGAACAACCTTTCCAAACGGGGGAACACACTTTCTAGACTTAGGAGGGTGGACAGCAGAGTTTGTACACTTGTTAGACCTACTGGTTGTCTAGGAAACAGTAGAGAAAAGAGTTTCGAATGCAGAGTACCCCAAGATTCAAAGCAGGGACTGTGCAAACATGAGGCGGTAAGAGAACGAAGGCTTTCTGGAGGTTCTGAGAGGTCTTTGACTACAAAGCAAGTGTGTGTTAGTGCTTTTGTGCTCAGCTGTGTGTCAGGAATGCAAACATGTGCGTGTGGATTGTTATTCTCCCCTCTGCACCTCTTCCGACATCACTAATTGATAGTGGCAACTTGTCCTCCTGAGCCTAGATAGAATCTGAAATCCTTCATTGCACTGCCCAAGCCGACACCTACACAGAGGAGAGCCAGTGCTCATGAGAAGACCAAGTTATTGCTTCTGATTTTGGTTTACATGAAAGCCATCTCTAGAGGGAAGACAGGAATCTGTGGTTTCTCACTGTCCATTACCTGCCCCATGTGCACTCTAGTACTCTGAAGTAAGACAACAGTGAGATATGTGTCTATATGTGTAATCAAGGGCTGTTTCTGGCTGGAGGGCTAATACATTGGATGAACTACACAGAGATGGAAGAGGACGTGGCATCAAATGGCCTTCGCTGGTCTCTCATGACACCCTTTTCCCTCCCACAAGATAGAGGGGGACAGAAAGAAGGGTAGATAATTACTGTCTATATTAGTTGATAACATTTAAGGTTTTTATTTCTGCACAAACTCCAAGTGGTGGAAAAGTGGAATTGTCTAGATGAACGGGTTTTTGTTTAAAATCAGATGCCTGGGAAATCAAATTGAAAATGTGACCTACTTAAATCACTGGGGGGTAGGGGTGGGGGATGGGACAGGAAAGAGGTCAGGGAGTGCCCACATTCCTACATGTGGCCTTTCCTGAGAGTGTTTGTTTCATACTGGCTGAGGCTGTGATCTGAAATAGCAAAATCACTGATGTTGGCTGAAGTCACATAAAAAGCCCTAAGTGGGTTAAATAGACAGTGGAAACTCTTCAGGATTCCAACTGACAGTGGAACTAAGTGAAGACGGATGTCAGAGAAGCACCCTCCAGTGGCTGCGGGGCTCCCTGCATGGAAAGCCTGGTCCCCTACAGAGTAAGGGGTTCGTTCACTCATCATAACTCAACTCAGAGCCTCAGGATTACATAAGGCCTAGACTTAACTACATTGGAAAAGGAATTTTTAAAACATATTTTTAAGTTTATTTATTCGTGTGTGTGTGTGTGTGTGTATGTGTGTGTGTGCGTGTGTGTGTGCGTGTGCGTGTGCACGCGTGTGTCCAGAGGACACTGCATGTTCTTGTGAAGGACTAAGAGTGACTTTGGAAATCATCCTGGATTGCTTCTACGTCCTTTTTGCTTTGCTCTGGGATTTGCCAGGCTCCATGCCCACCAGTGTTGTAAGTGCAGGCCTGGCAGTTTTACATGGGACCTGGGATCTGAACTCAGGATTTTCTGCTAGCAAGGCAGAGTCTTAACCCCTGAACCATGTTTCTAGCCCACTTAACCACATTGGAAAGGCAAGCTGGTAAGTAAGGATCCTCTTGCATGAATAACAATAAATAACAATGAATAAACTATTATGCAATTAAATGTATTTTTTTTATGACAAGATAGAGGAAAATGACTCGGACTCCATAGTCCACCAAGAAATAACACAACATAGAAGCAGAAAGAGCAAAGATTTTGTTCCAGAATAGCCTGGGTTAAAAAACCAGCCTTTGTCTGCTCTGGGATTTTGGCATGGAGACTGGATTGTCAGTTTTCCCTTTAAAAAATTACCTTTCAGTGTCGAAAGGAGGGGCAAGTGAGGGATCGCTGGCAAGGCCTCAGAGTAGAAAATGGCATTTGTTGGACATGTATCAACACATACATGCATGCCCGCATGCACCCTTACACACATATACATTCACCCTCATATACATACATGCACATATAAATGAACCCCATACCATATACACATGCATGCACACACACATCCTCATGTCATACACACACATGTACACCCCATGTTTACACACATATGCATACATGCACCCCTACATGTACATATCCATCCATCCATACATCCCCAACTACACATGCACACATACACCTGCACATACACATATGCATGCACACATAAACACCTCCACATACATGCATACACATATACACCCCATATGTGTATATATATGCACACATGCAACCCCACCTATACACATGCATGCATACACACTCACACACATACCTCCTACATTAACACACAAGCATACACACATTGACACTTCTACATACACATATGCATGCACGCATGTACTCGTGTGTGTGTGTGTGTGTGTGTGTGTGTGTGTGTGTGTACGTATACATGCACCCCATCTGTATATATGCGTGTAGACACACTCACATACACCTCCCACATTCATACCCACAGGCACACACACATGCGTATCCACTGACCCCACTACCAGAAAAGTGTCACATGACACAATGGTTGACAGATTCATCCCATTCCTCCATTCCTGTTGTCTTCTCTGGTTGTGGGTGGCAAGTGGTTGTGCTTGGTCCGGAGCATGTGTGGATGCTCCTCTCTTCTCTCTCTCTCTCTCTCTCTCTCTCTCTCTCTCTTTTTCTCTGTCTCCTATTCCTCAGGCTTTTAGGAGCAGAACATTGTGCATTCAAGCTTCTATTTAAAATTAATTAAAATGTGTGTACAAATTGACGATTCCTGTTTTACTAAATCTAGTAAATGGAGGCTTTAAGACTCCCGCAGAAGAGAAATAAATTACCGCTGCCACTAACGACTGACAAGTTAACAGGCGGATGACAAAAAATGACACAATTTAGATTCACCTAAATGGTGTGGAGCTCATTTTAATGATCGATCTGGGGCCTCCCCTCCCCGTGTGCTCTGTAAGGGACGAGATGAAGTAGCAGGACTACCTACTTGGTAGAGAGTAGCAGGGGTCAGCCGCTCATTGGCATTTCATGTACAACAAACCCTGTCTACTTACAGCTCTCTAGGGAGAAGGAGAGAATGCCTGGAGGAAATCATGGGGGGGGTCCTTGGGGAGCCTCTTACAAAAGCCTTCAGTTCATAGTCAGTATGGGCCAGACTAGCTGTGAAGAGGTAACATCTTAGAAAGTATTTGGAAACCGATTTCTTTATCACTTCTTTTCACTTATTCATTGTGGAAACAGGATCTCACTCTATTGCCCAGGCTGGTCTGGGATGTTCTATGTAGCTCAGGCTCGAGTCAGACATGTAGTCTCCTGTCTCAGCTTCCTGAGTCCTGGGATTACAGGTGCGAGCCACAGGCTTGGTGCTGTGAACATATTTAAAATCTCTTCACGAAAGAGACTTCAAAGCTAATTTAGGACTGTAACTTCTAGGGCAAATGCCAAGCTAGCAGTAGCTACAGTGTGCTTTAGCTCCCAGTGTGTCCACAGGTCTGGATGAATAACCTACTGTGTGCAAGTAGCTGGGGTGGGTGCTAGGAGAAAGCATAAAATGTCTGCATCCTGCTAAAGCAATCGACAACTAACATTTGGGTAGCAGAAGCCAGGCAAAGCCAAAGGTCCCCGATCGTAGGGTCTGTGATCCATTTTCTTTCAAGGTGCAGAACAGTATTAAGAAAAGTAAACTTTGCTCTTACGACTCTGCAACTGACCATTCATTTAGTGGTCAACAAAGTTTTGCCCCTACCATACCCCATACTGAGAAAAAAAAAAAAAACTTCCATGCAGCGTAAAGATCGCAATACAAAAACAAATCCATAAAGGCACTAGGAAAAATATTGACAGACAATCTTATTTGGCTGAGCAGGAGACATATAAGACATAAATTCTAGAAACAGTGAAGGAAGAGTGATCAGATTTGATTGGATAAAATTCAAATCCTCTACTTGACAGCAGATACCCTACAATGAAAGCAGGCGATAAGAAACACAGGAAAGACAGATCTTAACTCGTTTTACAGAATAAAATTTTGCAATTTCACATATACAAGGAGCTCTGTAAATCAATAAAAATGACAAATGAATAGAAACCTGGGCAAAGCTCATATTGGAAATAATATAGCCTTTCAATAAAAGCACTGCAAGAGCTTCAGCTTCATTAACAATTAAGTACGGATGAAAATAATAACGAGATGGAATTCTTGGCTTCTCAGATTAGAAACAAAATGGAAAAGCAGCCTGGCGGGCCACAGAGCTGAGGGGGGTGTGTGTGTGGGGGGGGAGATGCAGGCTCACTTCTAGGGCGCTGGCCTCCCTAGGCTCCCGGCCAATAGGGGAACCTCACATCTCCCTGCCTACTAGGTGGGCGGAGCCAAGAAGAGCTGTGTGTGTGTGGGAAGGAGACCCAGGAAGTTGGGGAGAGAAATTAAGTCAGAAAGCTTAGGGGTGGGGGAGCTCAGGACTCATGATGGGGGTGGGGCAGAGGATGCCTTCTGGCAGGTGGGGGGGGCTGGTCCTGGCGCCTGGGGTCCAGCTGCACCAAGGTTCCTCATCTCTGTTCTGTCAACGGCACATTAATAAGCAAGAAAGCGATTCAGGGAACAATTTCCAGAAGGACAAAAACCTCATCAGGTGTGTCAAATCTCTGACATTCAGGAGCCATGTGGGGAAAGCCGCACACGCTGACTTAAGCACGGAAGTATGGATGCTTTAATTAATCCGGGGTGAATTTAATTGCTTTAGTTAAGTGGAAATCGGGTTAAAAATGATGCCGCGCATGCTGGGGTGTGTTAAAAACATGACATATGAGTTGGATGAATCGATAAATTAAAAGTGCACAGATGTTTTAATTAAACCCAGGGAAGTTAACGGAGATCGCAAGAGACTTTTAAGCCTATGATTAATTCAATTCATTTAAAATACCTGTAGAGATATGGACGCCTCCATTTTGAAAGTTATAAAGTTCTCAATCGATAAGTACTTAAACTGTTCTTTTAAAAAAAAGTCTGTGGGATGTGTGTGCACGTGTTTGTGACAACCACATTAGTTATTGAATGAATATTTAAATTCTTGGGAGCACACAGTAAGCTCTTCGGCAAGGCAGTCCAGAGTTGAGTTGCTTTCCACTTGGGCTGGGATTGGAGGTCAACATGAGTTTGCAAACTTCAGATGTCCAGGCCCCACGGGCAGGGAATGTCCCACAGGTGTGGAGGGCCAGCGTAGTCCCCACCAGCTTGGCAGCATGTCAGAAAGGATGGGGCATTGGGGGACTTTTTCTTTTCTTTTCTTTTTTGGCCAATGGTGTAGCAAACACTTTAAGCCACTTGCTTAATCTTTAAAGTGTGATAAAAGACCTGAGGTATCTACTCTATAGTATGTATGCGCTCTAAAATGCCCACTGCCCACTGCTGAAGGTATGTGATTAGATTTATAGAGCAATGAGGTGGACGGTGGTATAAGGAGTGGAAATGTTTAGGGACAGAGAACAGAGGAAAACAGAAAGGGCTGAGGGATAACAAAAGGAACTGTGATTGTAAGACATTTTAATATTATTATTATTATAATTTGTGTGTGTATGTGTGGTGTGCATGAGTATGTATGTGTGTGTATGGGTGTGTGCATGTGTGTGTGCATGAGTATGTATGTGTGTGTATGGGTGTGTGCATGTGTGTGTGCATGAGTATGTATGTGTGTGTATGGGTGTGTGCATGAGTATGTATGTGTATGTATAGGTGTGTGCATGTGTGAGGTGTATGTGGTATGTGTGTGTATGTGTGCTGTGTGTGTGCATGTGTAACATGTACATATGGTGTGTGTGTGCATGGGTGTGGTATGCATATGTGTCATGTGTGTAAGTGGGGTGTGTGTGTGGTATGCATATGTGGTGTGCATATGTAGAGTGTGTGTGTGTGTGTGTGTGGCAGGTAGAGGTCAGAGGACAAGTGTTCTGGGCTCCCTCCATCTATCTTTGTGTCACTGAAGAGAAGAATGTTCTAGAAAAGGTCCCAGGAGAAGGCAGGGGCAGTGAGGAGGAGGAGGAGGAGGAGGAGGAGGAGGAGGAGGAGGAGGAAGAAGAAGACGAGAGGGAGGGGAAGACCCCCCTCCTGGGGCTGGTAGCCAGTGTGCAGGAAGGCAGATGAGGGGGCAGATGGGAACGCTGTGCAGAGGGTGGTCCGTGACACACGAGAGGGCAAAGTGGAGGGACGCAGGAGAGGGGCGCAACTCCAGGGCGGGGTTGAGTCCCATAGACTCTGCTCTACACTCCAGCTCCGTCATTGCCTTTCAGCAAACCCTCGGTTCTCCTGAAAAATCCCTTCTGGCCTCTGAAGCCGGAATCCCGGTGCTTCACAATCCCATGAGCTGTGCACAGCTACGTCCCCATTTCTTCTGAGATCCATTGCACGGTCGGTCTACCGGGGAAAGTCCAGACCAGACTGTTGGTTGCTAGCTGGGCAATCATGGGCAAGTAGCACAAGCTCTCTGTGCCTCTCATTTTCCTCAACTCTAACTGGACACTTATGCCTGTAATGGGATGCTGCTTCTTCAGCAAGACGGTGTGGTGGTTGGTATACAGTAGGAGCTTAATACATGTCAAGTGGAGCCTTGTTGGAGGAAGTTAGTCACAAGGGATGGGTCTTGAGGTGGATGAGTCCCACCCTACCTCCAGGAGAAGTCTGCCCTCGCAGCAAGCAGTCAGGCAGCTCTCAGCCTCCAAGATGTCTGCAGTGACGTAGCTTCCTCCAGCTTTGGCCAGCCAGCCACGCCACCTCTGCTTTGAAAGACTGTATCTCCCCTCTGGAACCATTAAGCTGAATAAATCTCCCTTTTTCCCTTAAGTTGCTGGACTTTGGGTGCTCGCTCACAGCAATAGTTAAGAGTAGCCATTACACAGAGAGAGTGAGCGGAAGGAGAGAAAACCAGAGTGAGGGAGCTCAGCCCACAGAGATCAGCCTTAGTGGCGAGGAAGCCACGTAAGAGGGACAGCGGTGACCATGGTGACCACCAAACCCACCGGGAGCAAGAGAGGAGGGAAGCAGAATTATCGAGGGACAAGAGAAATGCCCGATGGAAAGTAGCACCAATTACCAGAAAGAAAGCATTTTTCTCCAGCACTGGATCTGAGCGGCTCACTCCATGGGCACACAGCTCCACATGAGAAACACTGTGTTGCCTGCTTTCCCCGCTGGTTGGGGTCTCTCTCTCTCTCTCTCTCTCTCTCTCTCTCTTTTTTTCTTCTTCTTGCTTAGATTTTCCCTGTACCCCTGGATACTAGCTGATTGCACGTTTTTTCAGAACTTTCGCCAGCTGTGGGGGTGCAATGCACCCCTGCAACCTCAGCACTGGGTGATGGAAGCCAGGAGTAACCTCAGCTAGGTGGCAACATTGAGGCTAGCCTAGGCTATGTGTGACCCTTCTCATAAAGCAACAATATCAACCAACCAACTTTGGAAACCTTCAAGGTTTCCCGATGACGATATTGCCCCAAACAGGCTGTGAACACCTGACCGGGCCCCCCAGTCCCCTTCCTGGTCTGGCCTTCCCCTGGCAGGCACTGGATAATATGTAAACATCAGTGACACCCCTCATACCTCTTCCTTGGGTATTGCGCTAGTTAATAGTTGACATATGAAGGCTCAGCTCTGGTCACATCTGTGAAGAATCAGTAGTTAAGGCGGACCCTCAGCGAGGCCGCAGAAGAGTGTTTGATTGCTGTAGAAGACCCAGCCCATAACGGGTGGAGCCATTCACTGGGGACGCGGATAAGATGAAGGGAGCTGGTTCAGTGGTTGGCACTCTGCATTATACCTTGGCAGAGTCTCAACAATCCCTCTGGCTCTAATGTGGCCAGTTACCTTGGCTCCTGGTATTGGCATAAACTCTCCTGACAAACTGGATTAAGAACTGTAATGGAGAATCATAAGCAAGGACGAGCTCTTTGGTCGTGAATTTATCAGCAACATGCCAATGACACGTATCCACCTGGACCCCAGTAAAGTCACTTGCCCATGGGTCTTTCTCCTCTCGGCTCCCTGCCTACTTGTCTGAGCACATTCCTGGGGCTTCCTCCCTCTGACTTCTGGGTGGTGTGGCTGGCTGTACCTCCTTCCCCCAGTGCCTATCAACCGGTCTTGAAGCACATTGTCCAAGGCCGTGCGAAAGGACCTTTCAAGACTCACCCGCTTCAACACACCTCTTCAGCGCTCTGTAAACTTCGCAGTCTCCTCTCTAGCGAGGTCTAGAGCAGTCCCAGTCCCCGTACAAGTGGTGCGACAGCCATTTGCTATCCACAGAGCGTAGGGCTCTCAGTCACCCGTGATTCTTGCACAGTAGGTGCATGATGGGCATTTGCTAAATGAGCGAGGAAGTTCCGTCCTCTAAACCAGCTTGGAATGCTGTGTGAGAACCAGGAAGTGCTCCTTCCGAGAGAGGTCAGGGCCATTTGGACCTCAGTTGCCCCTAGAGGACCAAGGGCAGCCAGGGCTGCAGGATGAGCTGCTAAGACCCCCTGCAAGGATGTCTTCCGATGGCCGATGCAGAAAGGCAGGTTTAGCAGAAGACAAGGGCCGCCTTGCCGCCTGCCTCGCACATCTGAGGGCTCTGGAGGCGCAAGGTCAGGAGTGCAAATCCATGTCCTGTCACTTGGACACATGCCAGGTCACTTGGGCTTTGTGCTTGCTAACGTGGCAGGAGGAACCCAGTCTGCCGCAGCTGGGGCTAGCAGAGACTGGAAAGAACCCTGAGTATCTGGGAGTACAGCAGTCAGAGCAGAAACAAAGGTGGTGCAGATTCCTGACTGGGGGGAGCCAGAGCTCTGGGTCTCCGCGGTTCTTTGAATCCACAGAGAAGGGAAGTGAGGTGGCCCCAACCAGGAGAGATGAGCATCTGGTAACTGAGGGGGGGCCGGGGCCAGTGCCCTCTCTCTGCTGCCCCTGCTGGTCTGACGACCTCATTCTCTCAGGCCAGGTCACTCCCTGCTGGTGCCTGAGCTGCTGGGGCTCAAGAGTTGTGAGTGGCAACTTGTATCAATGACAGACTGGTCAAGGCCAATAGAATCAGGCTTCCCAGCGGTTCTGTCTGTGTATAATGCAGGGAGGAAAGACACATACACATGCGTGCACATGTGCGCGCACACACACACACCATACACATATATGCACATATGTGCATATACACATGTTCATATGCAAATACCTGCATGTATACAAGCACATGTACATGCATGCATGCACACACACATGTGCACCCAGGTACACGCACATGTACACATACACACTCGTGCACACATCTGCATGTACAAACATGCATGCACACACATTTTTCAATTTTCTTCTCATTTAAATAGGAGTGTGTCTGTGGTAGGCTACTCCGAGGGGGCACGGTGTCTTTCTAAAAGGTCCAGCTTTGATCTAATCACAAAAATATCAGACGAGCCTACAGTGAGAGATGTATGACAAAATGTTCAAAATGTCCCCGGTGAGGTCAAGGTCATGGGAGATAAGGAAAGAGGGAGAAGCTTTTGCAGGCTGCAGGACTAGAGGAACTGAAGAGGCCAAGGGCTGTAGGGCACATGGAGCCTGGGCCAGGAATGAAAGACAAAGGCAGGACAATGTCTGTAAATTAGTTAAAAAGATGCACGAAGTGACATCTATCCATCTATCTATCTGTCTGTCTATCTATCTATCTATCTATCTATCTATCTATCTATCTATCTATCATCTATCTATCCATCTATCCATCTATCTATCCATCTATCTATCTATCATCTATCTATCTATCTATCTATCTATCTATCTATCTATCATCTATCTATCTATCAATCATCTATCTATCTATCTATCTATCTATCTATCTATCATCTATCTATCTATCTATCTATCATCTATCTATCATCTATCTATCTATCTATCTATCTATCATCTATCTATCTATCTATCTATCAATCATCTATCTATCCATTTATCTATCCATCTATCTATCTATCTATCATCTATCTATCTATCATCTATCTATCTATCATCTATCTATCTATCTATCTATCTATCTATCTATCTATCTATCTATCATCTATCTATCCATCTATCTATCCATCTATCTATCCATCTATCTATCCATCTATCTTTGAGAGAGAGAGAGAGAGAGAGAGAGAGAGAGAGAGAGAGAGAGAGAGAGTCCCTGTGGAGGCCCAAGGGTGACTTTGGGAATCATTCTCGATTGCTTCTGCCTCCTTTTTGCTTTGCTCTGGGATTTCCCAGACTCCACGGCCATAATCCCTGAGCCATCTCTCCAGCCCCCATCTCTTGTTTTAATGAACACACGTCGTGGAAACTTAAGATGCCACCTCGAGACACCTCTGGGATGGCCTCGTGTGGAGACGCTCCTATTCTGTGTTCAAATCTAAGGTGATTCTCCTGTGAAAGGCTAGCTGGGAATGGAGCTCGGTGGTGGAATACATGCCTTGTGTAAGTGAGGTTCGGAGGTCAACCCCTGGTACTACAGAAGAAAAAGTTTAAACCACTGGGGAGAAGAAGAAGACTTTGAACCATATGATTCACATTCCATTGTTGCCACGGGGACAGATGGGTATGACGCTGCTGCTATGTTGCACATGTCCGACATAGACCATGCTGAAGAGCCGAGGAAGAGCAGGCCCCCTGCGTCCGATGCAGATAGATTCCCCGCTGCAAGCAGGTGCAGCTAGAAGCCGGATAGGAAAGAGCTGCCTTGCTCTGCTGTCCTGCGACCCTCAGGGACCCTTGGGGCACTCTCTTACCACTACCTAGGGAACAAGGGACTGAAACTAGAAGCTGATCTTCTGTCTGAGAAGGTTGGATACCTTTAAGAGGTGGAGCCTTGCTGGAGGAAGGCAGGTCACAGGGGGCGGGGCTTGAAGTCTGGTGACCTGTCAGGTTTCCTCAGTTTACTGTCGCTGTCTTTGCCTTCCTGATGGTCATTCTGACCTGAGCCAGCCTCCTGCTTCTGCCTCTTAGCCATGCCTTCTGCTACGTGATTCCCACCGTAATAGACTGTCTCCCCTCTAGAACCCTAAGCCAAAGTCAATCTCCCTTTCTCCCTTCAGTTGGGTAGCAGTGTTGTCTCGCAGCAGCACAAAGAAAAAGTAATGACCCCCGTAATGCATTGACTTTGGGAAGTTAGCGAAAGTAGAGATGGCAAAGGTAATAAAAGCATTGTGTTGCCTAAGTGGGAATTAAGGGCTTTGCCTAAGGAGGAAGTTCAGATTGCTCACAGTGAAGTGGCTTCAACTGTGGCCACTTCAGAAACACTGAGGGAGAAGCATCCTCAAGGCACAGAAACGGGTCCCTGCTCCTCATCCTCTTAGGTCAACTTTGCCCGGAGCAAATACACGAAAAACCCAGGGAAGGCAACTCCATTCTTTAAACGCTTCAGTTTTACCCCTCCGTATGCATCCACAGCTAAATTGAAATACACAACAAGTTCAAAGCCCGATTTCAGGACCAGCAATTCAACTGGGAGGAATAACTCCTTTTAACGGCCACTCGATATTTGTTTCATGAGCATCAATTATATACCATGGCTAATGCACTGCTTGGAGGGTGTGCCCTGCCGCGGCACAGGTGGTGAATGCAAAACCCACACCGAGGGCCCTTTTAAGCAGCTAAATGCACACTCCATTACGGATCCATAATGCGGAATGGACGCGCGGCTGCAAATGGATCCAGAGCTCCGAGTTCTTAAATGGCCGGGTACTTGGGTCTGAAAGGCCAGTCCATGGCTGTGCAGGCAGAGCTCACACGGTTTTTAGGATTAATAATATATCCGTGTGTGTCACTGTTAATACACATTTACAGCTCGCAGCCTGGGCAGCTGAGTGTTCAGCCCATTTGCAGCTACATATAAAGGATGGCTCTGTCTTCCTCTCATTAATGCCTTCACTCCCAGGAAAATTAGATTACGCAAGAAGAGCCCTTCAAACAAGATTGAGGCGTGTCTTCCTTGAGGCCTTCGCCAGGAAAAGCATTCCACAAGGCAACACGGGGTCTCCGCCGTCCCCCTACCCCCAACCCTACTGGGCCCCAGGGAGCCTGTCCATGTGTCCCCAGGCCTTACGACAGTGAGCACGCAGCCCAGAAACATCCCAAGGGAACTGCTCATGGGCTTCCGGTTTCTTACGCATCTCTCAGTTGGCCAAACCTCCCTGTGTGGGACAGAGGTGATGCCCGCTGGTCGGGTCACTTAGGAATGAATCTCCTGACCAAAGTCAGGGCATCGGGAAACAAAGGCTCTGCTTATTTAACACCACGCCCTCATCTGTGTGGACATCTCAAATTCTTGAAATAGAGAGACTATCTGAGACATGATTTGTGTTCGTGTGTGTGTGTGTGTGTGTGTGTGTGTGTGTGTGTGTGTGTTGTATATGGATGGGTGTACAAGTATGTGTGGGCATATATACAAGAGGGCATTTGTGTATGTCTGTAGAGTTCCAAGATGACTCATTCTGGATTGCTCTACCTCTTTATGCTTTGCTCTGGGATTTCCTAAGCTCCGCATTACAGGGCCAGAATCATAGGCCACTGACATATCCATCTGACCTTTTTACATGGAACCTGGGGATCCAAACTCAGGTCCTTTTGCTTGTGAGGCAAAAACTTTAACCTCCCTGATTCCAAGGTGGGATTTTCCTGGACAAGCGTGAGGTTTAGAGAAAGAAGGGGTATGGTCTGTCTTTTCATTGATTTCCACTTCATAGACTCTCAAGGCAGGTGAGTCTTTAAATGAAACACAAACAAAGGTGATGAAAAGACGATTTCAATCAAAAAACTAAAATATAAATAAGTCCCCAAATCAAACTCTTTGGTACATTACAAGATGTCCTACCGAGTTCTAGTACTATTCAGCACTGGGCTAGTACTAGTACTCCGCACTGGGTGCTGCTTGCTTGATAGTACTCTTGTTTGTGTGTATCTTATATGGTCCCAACAGTGATCTACTGAAGCAATGACCCCCTTTCCAGATAAGGAAACCAAGGTTCAGAAATACCGAATGATTTGCTCAAGGTCACGGGAATACTCAATGACACAGCTGAGACTAGAAAACGCACGGTGGAAAACACATCTTCCTGTCATAGTTTTTCAGACAGGGTCTCACCCTCTCAGTGGGTGGGAAATCAGTGTTGTGGGTGGTGATATCTTGTATTTGCAAAAATTACCCTAGACTGCAATAGCAAAGAAATGTGCATCGTTCTGCAAGAGCTGCGCCTTGGTTTTATATTTGTGCTTTTGTGCACACCTGTGTGTGTTTTGGTGCCAGGCCAAAGTGCGTGTGCAGCACTGGGATGACCTCTGAATGCCACTTCAAGGTCAAGCTGAAGGTCTCTTGGGAGCAGGTACGCAGTCCCTAAATCCCTTGCTCTTTAGACAGTCACTTTCTTTCTTTTATTACCTTTCCCCCAAGAATCCCAAGGCCCCAGCCATTTCTTTGCAACGCCGCCTAGATAAATTAATAATACAATTTAAAACCAATTCCACCAAGATAAATAGCGCTTCCTAGATTAAGAGTGTAGCTGGCCAGAATGAATGAAATTTACTAACCCTGAGATGCTTAATCTTCCATTACATAGAAGTTAATGATTATAAGAAAGGAGTGATGGTAATTCGCTTCTGCTTTTACAGGAAATCCGACCATCTCATTTTTAGCAAATCTTTCTTCTCAGCACACCTCAGTGCCAAGGGTAACTGCTTTTCTCCCATAGCCGCGCTGGCCAGCTGCCGTATATCAAAACCTGCTCTTGTCAAAGGGGGGAGCTTTGGGGCATCCTGTTGGATTTAGACAGCGTATTGGGAAGGCGACCAGGGTGACCTCACCTAAGGGCAGTGGCGCATACCTTTAGCACAGTCTGCTCCTAGGAATCCCGGGAAACAGTGACACATCCCGGACACGCATTCTCCATTCCCGTGGCAGTTGCGTGGACAATCCTGCACAGAGTCTGAAACAGAGAGAGAGGAAGCAATTGAGCCACGGTCTTCTGATCCACCTGCTGCGTGGCCATGTGACAACCGGTCACCGCCAGTTTTGAAACTGTCAAGGGGCAGTGAGACCCATGGGTCAGGGAAGCAAGAGAACAGGGAGTAGTGGGGTTGATAAGCCCTTGATGATGTTCTAGAACATTCTAGGACAGAAGCAAACACTGCTCTCCATCTGACCGTGTGGGTTGAGCTATTGCCACGACTGTTTTTTTTAATTTCTTCCACTCATACAAAATTGATAAGTACCCCATTCCCCTCCCTCCCTGCACCCCTCCCTGGACTCTCTTACTCCCTCCCCCCTTTTTCTCTTCCTTTCCCCCCTCCCTCCCTTTCTCCCAGTGCCCCCTCACCCCCCCCCATTCTGAAGCATTCTTTAATGTGCATGTCAAACTTCCCTCTGGGTCCTCCTCTCTGATGAGGTGTAAGGACTCAGTGGCATTGCCTAGAGCTCTTTCTTGCCACGACTTTTACTCTTGTACCAGAAGAATCCATCTAATTGGACTTAAATGCCCCGAAAGGTACCATGTTTGGAAAATCAACTCATTTAAACATTAAGCCCTTCCTGTCTGCTGTCTCGTCTTGAAATCAGCCCAGGGTCATCTGAGATAGCTGGACAGTTTTCAAAGTGAGAGTTGCTCCTAATCTGCGGTATATAATGCAAACATATTCTCTACTTTTTTGCATATGTGTATATGTATGTGTGTACACGTGTTGGTGTGGGCACGTATACAAGAAGGCACTTGAGTGCGTGCACCTGTGGAGGGTGACATCAGGAATCATCCTGGATTGCTCTACCTCCTTATCGCTTTGTCTGGGTTTGCCTGGGCTGGGTCTTCTATAGCCCAAATTGCAGACCACCACCCTATCCAGCAAACATTTTCATGTGGGATTTGGGATCCAAACTCAGGCCCTTTTGCTTGTGAGTAAAGGCTTTAATCCTTCACTCAGCATCCCAGTTCATAGTCTCTGTTTTTAGGAAGTATAATAAGAGAAAAATTCAAGTACAGTTATTGAGTGGAGTGCATGTTTGGTCAGAGTGGACCACACACGGCGATGTGTGGCGTACAGTCCACGATCCTTGGGCTTCTCCGTTTGGGTTAGTGCTCCGCGATGTTTGCAGGAGAATGCATTGCCTGATGATGTCTTTGCTGAACGTACCCCTGGAGTTATGTGATCCATGGCTGCATATAAAATCTCAGATACCTCAAGATAAGGTTGGAGGTCCCTTGAGAAGTGGGATGTCGGCTGCCCACTTTCCTGCTTGGTGTCTGAGACCCTTGCTTCCAGGCACACCGCTTAGCTCGTGTGGTCTGTCACCAAAACACATCCTGTTTCCTGACTGACTTTGTGTTTGTATTCTTAGTTTCATACCCTTCAAGGGGTCTTTTTCATGTTGCTTCAAGTGAGCCCAGCACTAGGAACGTGCCTTCAAAATTCTAATTATTCTCCTTCTTCTCCTCCTCTGCCTCTTCCTCCTCTTCTGCTCATTTTTGCTTTACATTAAAACAAAGCATATAGACTGAAGAGAAGCCCAAGCAAAAGGGCTTGAGTTCAAATCCCAAGACACCACGTTAAAAACGCCAGGCAGACATGCCAGGGCCTGCCGTTCGGGCCCCGTTAGACAGAGCCCGGGAAACCTCGGAACAAAGCAATAAGGAGGGGGAGCGATCTAGGATGATTCTTGATACCGTCTTTGGGCCTCCCAGACACACATGCTCGAGTCCCCTCATGAACACCCCCCGACATGCACTCGCACATGCAAAAACAAGCACAAACCACCCCACCCCCCAAAAGCACATGGAAGCTTTCAAAGTCTAAATCGCCGAGATGATAAAAACCCAGGCCACTAGTTTTAGCAGGTGACATGTCCTGACCCTGGTCGAGAGGGCACAGGGACTTGTGACCTGAACGAGGGACTGTCAGGGGTCACCCAAGCACCGCTGAGATGTCAGTTTTCTTGGCCTTCTTCCCACGCATTGTGCCCTGAACATTCAGAACACGCAACGCCACCGTCTTTCTAAGGTGCCTGCCTTTTAAAGAACTTATTTATTGTTTCCACAGGCAAAATGGGTGTCTGTCCGTGTCCCCTCCCCCATCCCCAGTTCTTCTGTTGCAGTCTGCCCATATGGCTGCTGATAAATGACCATCAAATGGTTTAAGGGAACAAGGGATTTATTCTCTCTTATGATTCCTGGTTAAGCTCTCCGTCCAGCTTGACGGGAGAGCACGGACCAACACCGGGGCCGAGGAATCTGGCCACACCATCACCACATAACGGCTGAGAGATAGACAATCCTACTTGCCAGACCAGCATGTCTGGCCAAGTGAACAGAAGGATGCCAACTCTCTCAACCAGCTCTCTGTGATTTATCCAGGGCCTAATCCCACCCACCATGGGCTGGGTCTTCCCCATCAGCTAGACAATGTCCTTCAGGTTTGCTCTGGGCTTAACTCAACCATCAACTCTCTACAACTGTGCGCCAGAGCTCAAACCCTCAACAGTCAAGTTGACACCTGTGCCTGACTCTGACACCTTCTTTCAGCAATCCATCCCGGTCCTCCCACCCTCAGGTCTCTCTGCACGTGTGGACCACAGAGCTCCCTTCGAGAAACCTGTCATAGCGATAGCCAGTTTCCGTTGCAGGGTAAATGGCCCTTCAGTGGGTCAACCCCCGGGGAGGGGGATGCTCCCCTTTACTTGTCTAGCACCTGCCCCTGAGGGTCCCACAGTATGTAGTGTTTGTCCTGGGAGCCTCGGTGGTCCACAGGGGATGGGGATCAATCTCACTGAGGCGCCCTCCTGGATGCAGCCAAGACCGGAATGTCCTGGTCGGCCGCACATCCCCTCACCTTCGTTAGGGTGCCTCCCTTCTCGGGTGTGTCCCTCTGGAGCCAGCCATACTTGGCTTTAGCTCTGAGGGAAACTCGAGTATGCTTGTTTTGAAAAATCAGGTTTAAAGACTGGGGACGCTAAAACTAAAACTCCTTGAGGTGAACTCCTTAAGAGCGGACTGAGAAGTATTTGAAGGTACTTGTAGGTTCCAAGTGCTTGTCATTCATTCATTCATTCATTCATTAGTGTACTTTAGGTGTTTTTGTAAATTAACCTCCCTACACACACACACACACACACACACACACACACACACACGCACACACACGCACGCACACACACACACCACACAGACATGCCAATCAGCAATTTCACAGAGGGCTGAAGGTTGTTACTATTTGTGATAGTTAAGCCTGGGTGTCAACTTGACATATCCGGTATTAACTAAGATGGGCTGAGACCACTTCTGTTAAGGATCAACTGAGACCACTTGATAGGATTGTACCTGCCCTAGATCCTATCAGAACCTCCAAAGCTCTCATAGGATCCTCCCAGTACTGCATCATATAAAAAGGAGCCACCAAGGAGAACAGATGCCTTCTTGCAGCTGTGCTAGGAATCGCTCTTCCTTATGGCTGCCTGGTTTCTTTGACCGTCTAGCCTTCCAACCCTCCAAATCGTCGTCGCCAGACTCTAGGAATTCTCCAGCCTTCAGCCACCACTGGACTACCTCAGCGACTGGCAGCCATCATTGACTACCTTGGCCATACTGTAAGCTGACTCAATACATTCTCTATATTATATTCATTGTGTCGATTCTGCATCTCTAGAGAACCTGACTAATACACTATTTGCTCTCATCTTGGGAACAGAAGCCGTGACTTCTGGAGTATTCTAGGCTACTCTAGAGTATCTTTTCAAGGATATCTATATAGGGTACAGGCTAGATAGACGGAGGAGGGATCTCTTCAGGGTAAAGAGCAGGTTGACCTGGTGTAACAAGGTGTCTTCTCTGAAGCAAAAGGCGAGCATGGTACTCTCTGTGAGAGAGAGACCTGGCGAGGGGAAGCTCGGCCATGCTCTCCTGCAAGGTGCGAACGCCCGGTCTCGTGGCCTGCTTCCTGATTTTGTGAGCACTGTGCCCTTATGCTTATACTTAGGGTAGAATCTTGGACTTGTGATAAGGTGCAGGAAGTTCTCAGAGAACTTCCCATTGTTGTATAGCATGAAGCACTCCACAAAACCCACAAAAAAACAAAACCCACAAAAATCAAGAAAATAAAACAAGTGAAAACTGTAGATCCTCCAAACAGAGTAGAATACGGGGTTAGTGGGTAATGGGGGGGCCGCCTCTTAGGGGTTGGGAGGCCCTCCTCATTCCTTAGGATGACGGGGAAGGATGAGCTGAGAGAAGAGCGTCTCAGGTGCAGCTTATGCAAAGGCCCTGAGGTGGGAAAGAGGGACCTGACCCGTGTGACTGGAGGCAGCAGACGGGAACCAGAATGTCGTGAGTTTGGAGAGATGGAGACTGGTGTATGTGTGTGTGTGTGTGTGTGTGTGTGTGTGTGTGGGATTGTTTGCCCAGAGCCCTGTGGCCATCGGGCATAGGATCAGTGAGCATTTTCAACACGGGAACGGCATCCATCCATCTGGACTTGTAGAAGTCTTGCGGCAATGGCTTCCCACGGATCCTGTGAGGCTGGGGGTTTGATGCGTCTCTCTGCGGCCAGTGTCCCTGCTTCCTTCTTTGCACCTTCAGACCTAAAGCAGTGAGTGTGCGGGGAGCTCCTGGCTGTGGGGCTCCGTGAAGGACGACGGAGGCGTCACTGTGCTCCCCACTTGTCTGGAGGCCCCCACTCAGTTCATTTGCTCTTGGGCCTCGGTTTCGATGTCATCAGCCTCTGGACCGCTGTCTCCCTCCTCTTCAACGCAGACTTTGCCCACTTCTTTGTTCCTACAGTTCTTGCCTTCTGTCCTCAAGCCTGAGGATGGGGGGGGCAAGACCCGAACTGTTCCCCAGGATTCTTGGTGCTTGGCACACAGTGGGTACCTGCTGAGCAGTGGCCGCAGTGTGCCCTGTGTGCACGCACTCGCCCGCAACCCCCCCGTGATGGAGTGTTGGGCATCCGGTTTTCCTGAGTTCTTACATTTGAAGCATTTTGGAGGCTAAAACCCACACAGAACTGCTGGGTATAAAGGACGCGTTCTTTCTGCCTGTTCACTCTTAGGGTGATTATTATCTTCCTCCGCATCAGCTCGTCTGAAGTTTCCTTGTGGTGGAAACAGCAGGAGATTCACGCAAACCCAGGGACTGGACAGAGGGTTTTGCTCGTCATTGATGACAGTGCTGAGATTTGAACCCAGGGCCCAGCACATGCTCTACCGCTGAGCTAGTCCCAGTTCCGGAAATTGGGCCAGCACAGTGCGGGGGTGGGGGGTTGGGGGTGGGGCTCACGCTGGGCTCTCAGAAGACCGCTCGCTTGTCCTCCCAGAGGGCGCTTGTTTCTGAAAGCCGGCTACGTGTCTGAAGAGAAGCAGCAAACCGCAGAGTCACACGTGTGATTAGTGTGATTGCTGGACGCTTCTAACCCTTTCCTTCTGTCTCCCATTACAGGGGTGTTCCAGCCGCTGGCTGCTCTTGATGGGTTCCCCCCTCTGATGATAGGTGTGCAGGGAAGAGCATCCAGTCCAAATCAAACACCGTTCTCCCCACATTTCAGGCCAATTACTATCATTGCTCTATCAAGATGTCTGCCTGACCATTTGGCCGATTACCTTGGCCCTTCTCGCTGAGCTACAACCAGGCGAGAGGAATCCTCTGGGGTGAATGAATCGCTCTTCCCAGCGCTGACAATGACCAGGGTGGGATTCTCCCCACCACCTGTCCCCACCACCTGTCCACACCAGAGGAGAAAAAAGTATCAAGCAAACTAGCCGTGTCAACCTGACAGCTGAAGGCTGAGCTGTGGGCACATTTATGAAGAATCAGTAATTAAAACGAGCTCTGAGCAAGTCTGCAGGAGGTTGCCTGACTGAGGCGGGACGTCCCAACCAGTAATGGGAAGCTGGATAAGATGGAGGGAGCTGGGTCAGTACTTCAACAGACTTGTAGAGTACAGGCGAGGTTTGCGCCTCACTGTGGTAGGCTGCGGCCAGTTCTCCAGGCTCCCAGGTGAACTCTCCTGCCGAGCTGGACTCTGGACTATAACAGAATCACATGAAAGCATAAAACCCCTCGTCCCCCTAAGCTGCTCGATTGTGAACTTAGAGGCCCTATGCAGACAGCCTGCAATGACCAATCCCTGGAAACCAGCCATGACCGTGAGCATAGGCTTTGGAGTTTGCCTCTCCCTGGCCTGTTGTGTGACCTTGATCTTTCACCTCTCTTAGCCTCAGGTTCCTCCGACTCCCCAAGGTGGAGACGTTGATGGCAGTCTCTATGGCTCTGGCTATTTTGTAGGTTGGCTGAGCTGAAGAACAATTGTGGCATATTGCAGGGATGGACGCGATGTCCACTCTTCTGTGTCCCTGCCATGGTGACCATCTCACTGTCCCCTACAACTAAGCCAGCCACTGTGTCTGCCCTCCCTATGTTCCATGCATCAGCCACCGTGCCTGCATGCCCTGTGATGCATGCATCAGCCACCATGCCTGCATGCTCTATACTGCATGCTTAAGCCACAGTGTCTGCACAGCCTTCTTGCATGCATCAGCTGCCATGCCTGCACGGCCTTCTTGCAAGCATCCGCTACCATGCCTGCACGGCTTATCTTGCATGCATCAGTTACCATGCCTGCACGGCCTATCTTGCATACATCAGCTGCCATGCCTGCACGGCTTATCTTGCATGCATCAGTTACCATGCCTGCACGGCTTATCTTGCATGCATCAGTTACCATGCCTGCACGGCCTATCTTGCATACATCAGCTACCATGCCTGCATGGCCTATCTTGCATACATCAGCTACCATGCCTGCACGGCCTTCTTGCATGCATCAGTTACCATGCCTGCACGGCCTTCTTGCATGCATCAACTACCATGCCTGCACGGCCTATCTTGCATGCATCAGTTACCATGCCTGCACGGCCTTCTTGCATACATCAGCTACCATGCCTGCACGGCCTTCTTGCATGCATCAGCTGCCATGCCTGCACGGCCTTCTTGCAAGCATCAGCTACCATGCCTGCACTCCCTATCTTGCACTCATCAAGTCTTTGGAGTTTAAACACAAGGTGACAAAGCGGAAGTGGTTTCTCCTCAGTTCTTAAAGAATTTCAAAAACCCTAACATTCCAAACTGGTTTCAAATCAGCTTCTTTTTCCTTTTGTGGGCTAGTCTGCTCCCCCCTGGGACCTGGTTTCACCCTAGAAAGCCCCTTCTGTGGGAAGCCCCCCCATGCCTTTCAGAAGACTAAGTTGTGACATGGCTTTGGAGCACGGGTTGGCAAACTTTTCCTGTGAGGGGACAGATAGTAACTATTTAGGCTCTGCGGGCCATATGGCCCCTGTTGCAACACTCGGCTCTGCCGTGACAGTGGGAAAGCTGCCATACACAACATGCAAACAGATGAACATGGCTGTGTGCCAATAAAACTTTATTTATAAAAACAGGCAGTGGGCCAGATTTGGCCTCTGGCCTATAGCGTGCCAAACTCCTACTCTCCGGCATTTGGTTAGCCTCGGGAGGGCCGATCTTTCCTAAGCAGGGGAAAGTCACTACCTACACGCTGCAATTGGATCCAATTCTGAAATCGCAGCCATCGGTGAAGAAATGCTGCCTGATACTCAAGCTGGTTTATACAGAGCTTTCTAGAATCAGGGACTCGGAAAGGAAGCTCTTCGCATGCAACTTTTTGAGTTGATTCCTAAAAAGTCAACGGCTCTGATTCCGTGATTCCTGGCTCCAGCCAGGCAGAATCCACGTGTGGTGCTCCTTCACGGTGCTCCTCACATTAGCTTCTGGGCATGGCCGTTCCCTCTTCCCGGATGTTGAGACCGATGCTCAGGTTTGCTCAGTTGTGGGGAAGAAAGTCAGGGGCTTAGTCCTGAACACCTGTGGTCTTTCCTCATGAAGACACCTCCAATCCTTAGGGACTCACTTCCCTAGCAACGCCTGGGCCACTCTTCAGCCACCAAGACTCTAAGGACTGTAGCTCCGCCCTTCTGTCTATCTTCCCTGGCCTCTCTGGAGTCACGGCAGTTTTGGCGACTCTCTGTTCTCTCTGACTTTCAGCCATCTCCTCTGTTCTAACAATGTTTTCTCACCTTCAGATTAAACTATGGCTTCCTCCCTGTGTCTCTTGGACTGAGCAGCTGAGAGTTGCTTCTCTTTTTCTCTCCTCCTCAGTAAATTCCTGTTTTAACCTCTCCACATGTTCTAGTTTCAACCTTCGACAAGGGAACACAAGAACCCCTCCAAATAAGTCCGGCTTCGGTCACACATGCTTGTGTATCCCCAGTGGTGTGGGGGAGGCGGGTGGTTGCAAGAGGAGCCATAGGACTCGAGGTCCACCCACCTCGCGTCAAGTGCAGTGAGAGACCCTATCTCAGTGTAAGAGAGGAGGATACCCGATTCCCTTCGCTGGCCTCTGTGCAGCTGTGCATGCATGTGCATGCACACACACAAGCGCACACATACACACACACACCATGCACGCACGTGCGCACACACACACGCACATGCACGCACGCACACACCCCAGGCGTTGGGGCTACACCACAGGGGAAGATGATGAACCAGCCCCGGCATCCCAGACCACTCCCACATCCTGGGAGGCCTCAGTTAGCTCTGAAAGGCTCTGTTTACACCTCTCTGGAATGGCTCAACACCCTGATTCACAATTATCAGCGGAAGATGAGACCCCACGACGAAGCCCCCTCAGTGACAGAGTCTGCAGCTCCTTCCGGTGTTGAGATGCTGCAGGTTTTACAGACCCCATCTGCAGACCTTCCCCGCCCGTCCAGGGGCTTGGATGCACGCAGCGGAGGAAGCTTGGGGAGAAACCTTGGCTTTTGTCTTCCTGGCTCATGCAACGGGCGGGTTCACCCCTACCCAAGCCATGCCGGAGGACGAGTGTGCCATGAAACCACCCTGAGATTTTTCCCAACTGGGAATAAATACACGATTTAAAAATTGGTGGTAGCTTTTTCTCCACGAAGGCATAAGTTAAAAAAACCTTCTTGTCTGACATAGTCTAGGAACTGTTGAGAGAAGATTGGAGCGGATGTGAACAGCCGGTATTTCCTGTCTCTGCTACACGCACGCTTCGTGATTTACATAATTTATTCCTGCAGGAGCTGAGAGCTGGCAGTGGGGTTTCTGGTCTGGCATGTGAGGGGGGCGGCCGCAGGCCCAGCCACGAGCCGTGGGTGGGCTCGGGACTTGGCTCTGGCTGGCGGATTTGGACTCTTGTCTGTATCCTTGGGGCCCGTGCCACGCTTTAGGTTTGGGTGGAATATTTGTGCCACCACAGCATGTTTGGGCGAGGAATGCTGTGAAGTCCACTCGTGGGATTCTGATTCGTGCAGACACTGTAGGAGAGGCCCGGGCATGTCCGCCCCCCCCACAGCGCTTGGTCTCAGGGACCCCCACACCTACCTAGGACCACCGTGTTGAAGGAGACCATCTCCTTGTCCTTGCCGTCATTGTAGAAGGCCAGGTGCCACAGCCCCACGTCCAGGTATTGCACGAACACGGCCTCGTTCTGCACCAGGGTCTGGATGCTGCGGCGCTCCCGCGGCGACTCCACCACGCTCCACTTCTCCTTCCCGTCCAGGCGCTCCATGAAGTCATACTGCGGGGGAGGAGGGGAGAGAGGGAGGCCCGTGAAGTGGGGTGCAGACTTGTGCCCAGGCCAGCACTGCCTTTCTGCCCATCAGCTCACCGAGAAGTTCTTGGGACCATACTGCTACCAGGGAAAACGAGTCACAGATGCTGTGACAGTAATTGCAGCCGCCAATCATACGTCCTGTGATGGTTGTTAATTGTTTTTTTTCAACCAGGCTTGAACCCAGGACTCTGTAGATGCTAGGCAAGTAGTCTACCATGAACTATGTACATCAAAAACATATTCCCATTCCAGACTTAATTTTTTTAAAAAAGTATTTTATGAGAGAGAGAGAGAGAGGAGAGAGCAGTCAGGCATATGTGTCCAGGTCCGAGGCTGACTTTCAGAAGTCAGTTCTCTCCTTCCACTCCACGGGCTCTGGGGATTGAACTCAGGAGAACAGGTTTGCATGCAGGCGCCTTTACCAGCTGTGCTATCTTGCTGGCCCCAAAACTTAATATTTTTTTTAAATTAAATTTTTCTTTATTATTTAGTTGTGCGTGTATGTGTGTGCGCGTGTGTATATGTGTGTGTGTGTATGTATGTGTATGTGTGCGTGTGTGTGTGTGTGTGTGTGTGTGTGTGTGTGTGTGTAGAACCACGGGCGAATTCGGGAACCACCATGGACGCCTCCACTTCCTCCTTGTTTACTCTGCCCCACGATTCACAGGTTCCGCCCACCAGGACCAGAAACGCAGGCCGCCCCTGCTTCCGCCTGGCGTTTATACGTGGGGTCTAGGATCCGAACTCAGGACCTTCCGCATGCAAGGCGGAGGCTTAACCCCTGAGCCACTCTCTAGCCCCCCAAACTTAATATTTTTTATTTGGTTTTTTTTTTTTTTTTTTGCAATGTTGGGCATTTAAACACAGAGCTTGTGCATGCTAGGCGGTGTTTTTTCCATGAGCTATAATCCCTGTACTATTAATCATATTGTTATAACCATAATATCTTAACTGTAGTTCTGAAATTTCAAACACTTCCATTGCAAGGTTATTTTCTTTTGTGTGTGTGTGTGTGTGTGTGTGTTTAGATGAGATGTGGGCTGTTGCTCTAGACCACAAAGAGATGTTATGTAATCTAGAGTGTAGCTTGCCTATAATTCTCTAAATTCTGAATTGCAAAATGCATTTGCTTCTCAGGTGCTTCTGCAAAGGAGCGCTTACGCCAGTCACATGTGCCAACCATTTCCTGGCAGAAGATGCAACAAGAGAGGAGCTGAGACAGGGCGGGGCAGCCAGGCTGCCCCAGAGAGACCCTGGCTGCAACATCACCTTCACCTGCCTGTCTGGGCCTCCATTTCCCCCCTCCAGCTGTAAAACTGTGATAAGTACGGTTTGCTTACACGTGGGTCATAGGACCTAGAGAAACAAACCCAGCTGGAATTCATCTGGAAGCTTCCTCCTCGCTGGGTAGCTTACATACTGCCACGAACATTTTGCCATGAAAGGGGAAAACGCGCAAGAAGCTCCACGCCTCTAAGAGACTGATGGGGACCAATGCTGAGAGGGAAGAGGCGGGTTCGGTCCTCCGTGGTGTGCCCACTGATCTATGATCCTTGCTGGAGCATGAATCACGTCAGGCACATGTCATCAAAGACAAATAGATGGAACACGCTAGGCCATGCAACTGAAAAGATTCGAAAATAGGGAGTCTGGCAGGAGAGATGAAGGATTGTAAGGGGGAAAGGGGGGCAGATGGGATTGGGGATTAAAGGGTGAAAATTTACTGTATTTTGTATGCAACACTAAAAAATAAAAAAGAATGGCTTGTTGCGATGATTAATATTTTATTTAGAATTTTCTTGCCTACATCAAACACAGGCTAGTCAACTCTATTATCGATACCATTTTTTAAAAATTCTTTGAAAACCTTGTCTTGTGGGAAGGTTCACTATTGGACAAGACATTCCATTCAAGGCAGGACTGCGTCTAGGACTGCAGTAAGACTTGTCCTTACCAGACCTGCATAATGCCTGACATGCCAACATGCTCCCCGTAGACTATAGAGAATCTCGAGAGATAAGAATGCACAATGGAAATCTTGGGGACTGAAGCTGGATGACTGAAGGGAAATGTCTCTATCAGTGGGGTGGCTTGAAGGGAGGCAACTTTGTATGCCACAGAGACCTGAACCCCCATAAGGGTAGACAAATCAGAAGGAACTCTGGGGTCCATAGAAGTAACAGGCAGGAGAGTGGGAGGGAGTGGGATGGATTGATGAAGGGAAGGAAACCAGGTGAGAGGGAGGGAGATGGAGGGATGCTCAATATGCTTATAAAACTAGAAAAATAAAATTAAAAACCCTATCTTGGTTCCATTTATATCCATACATAGATCTATCTATCTATCTATCTATCTATCTATCTATCTATCTATCTATCTATCTATCTATCTATCTATCTATCATCTATTATATACTTAACATCTATCTATCTGTCTATCTGTCTATCTATCTGTCTATCTATAAATCTATCATGTGTATATCTGTATATATCTATAAAATCATCTATCTATCAATTATTTATCTCTATCATCTATCTATCTATCTATCTATCTATCTATCTATCTATCTGTCTGTCTGTCTGTCTGTCTATCTATAAATCTATCATGTGTATATCTGTATATATCTATAAAATCATCTATCTTTCTATCAATTATTTATCTCTATCATCTATCTATCTATCTGTCTGTCTGTCTGTCTGTCTATTATCTATCTCTCTATCATCTATTATATACTTAACATCTATCTATCTGTCTATCTATCTATAAATCTATCATGTGTATATCTGTATATATCTATAAAATCATCTATCAATTATTTATCTCTATCATCTATCTATCTGTCTGTCTGTCTGTCTATCTATCTATCTATCTATCTATAAATCTATCATGTGTGTATCTGTATATATCTATAAAATTATCTTTCTATCAATTATTTATATCTATCTATCTATCTATCTATCTATCTATCTATCTATCTATCTATCTATCTCATTGATATATATATTGTGTGTGGTGCAGGGAACCAAATCCAGGGTCTCTCCCACACTAGGCAAGTTCTTTGCAGGCGGAACCAGGTCCCCAACCTGTATCCTATACTTTACAGCTAGAGGAGAATGATATTCAGAGAAGTCAGGCAATTGTCTAGAGTTCTACTTAGACAAAGGTTTTCATTTGCAATGTCCACATCTCACAGTATCTGACTTTAGACAAAAATGCAACTATGCACCAAACTCTACCTTAGTGGAAACTAGGCTCAGAGCTGGCAGAGAGTAGAGTGTTTTGTGCCACCAGCTAAGACTTCTATGCAAAACGCCAGTGTTGCCCAAGCCGGATCTGTTCCAGGTACCACGCAAATATTACAGCCAGGAAGTGGGAGCCACTGGAGGCTGTTGAGAAGAGATTGTTTTTTGCTTCTGAGAAATTAGTTCTTGCACATTGGACATGAGATGTTTGACAAGGAATGAACGTCAGTATGAAAACTGGCTCAGTGCCTGGGTGCGGCGAGTGCCCGGCTGTAGAGGGGCAATGAGGAGCAGGCACCGGGCATCCTGGGGGGAGTGGCCAGGGCCACTGTGGGCGTGACCGAGAAGAGGAATGGCAGGGAGGCGCCATGCCTCTTCCCACGGACAGGAAAATCGATGCGCTCCCAGCAGAAACAGACTAATCTCACCAACTCTTTCCAAATCACTGCACAGAGAAGTGCCTGGCGTTCTGACTCCCAGAGAACCTTGGGCGAACCAAAACCACTCCTGCGGGATTAAGCATTCTCTACTTTGCCCTCCATGAACAGATTGTCCTCGGTGGTTGACATCCGCCACACCTCCTTTTCTAACTTCAGAACTGGAAGCTCAGGAAACCGCCCGAGCGCCTCCCACTCCATCTGACGAAGGATCACGGGAAACAAGAGACTGTTAATCTTCAACACAAAGGTTTTGTCCTTACAGGAGCCGGGTTCAAGTTCTGACTCTGCAACTGGCTATGTGATGTGGACTCTACCTTTGCTCTGACTTGCTCTGGTGCCCACACAAGAGTCAAGAATACGGTTTACAGGACTGACCTGAGCTACTGCCTAGGGCTGTGCGTGGAAGACCATTAGTGTTTTAAAAGCAGCCACGTAGAGAGAGTCACCTTCTTGCAAGTTGAAAGACCCCTGAGAAGCAGCTCCTGGCTTTAGGCTTTTTTTTTCTTTTTTTAAGAGAGAGGTGTGTATGCATCAATGAGTATGTGTGTGTATGTACAAGAAAACCTCTCTTTCTCTGTGTGTGGGTTGCTTTGCTCTACCTCTTTATTGCTTTGCTCTGGGATTTCCAAAGCTCCACTTTCCAGAGCCAGAATTGCAGGCCGCCACCACAGCATTTTGATGTGGGCTCTGGGATCCAAACTCAGGTCTTTTGGCTTGTGAGGCAGAGGCTTGAACCCCTGAGCCGTCCTCTCCCCGGACTCTAGCTTCAGTTTTATATAGAGTGTGTGATCACCGTGCCTGGAGAGAGGAACCCCGCCCCCCATCTTAGAACTAAGTGTCTGTGCCCGGCTCCCCCATTACCCCTAGACTCCATTGACTAACTGCTGTCCTTAGGAACTGAAACAAATGATTTGCAGGGCTGTGACAAACGGAGGTTGCTTTCGGAGACCTTTGTAACCAAAGCATTTGTTCCTTAGCAACCTAGTAAGTGTCCAACCACAAATACCGACATCCACAGACGCTGTCAGCCAGAGCAATGGCTGTAGCTTCCTCGGAGGTGAGGTGAGAAGAATAGACTTCATTTGGGGTCCGAGTTATCACCCCCATGAGGAAAAGTTGGGGGGAAGGTGATTACTTGCGTGTGACCATTCCTCACGACTAATTTGGACATCCGTCATCTCGTGCGTTCCTGGCTGGACAGCTGAGGGACGCGGCAATGGCTCAGGAGCCGGTGGGACTTGCTGTCCAGCCAATCAAATGACTTCGGGAACGGGCATTGTCAGAGCGCGTGCGCGTGTGTGTGTGTGTGTGTGTGTGTGTGTGTGCATCTATTCTGGGCCGCTCTGCCAATTGCTTCTGCAGAGGCTTGGAGGGCACTTTTTACTTACGGAGGGATCTGCCGGCCGCAGGTGCTCTCTCTAGAAGCGATGGGGGATGGGAGGCAGCAAGGAGCATGTCCCTTGGCTGCTTGCTAAGCGCCTGTCGCATCAGCCCCTAAGGAACACACTTTGTCTTTCTGCCAGTCAGAAGCCCAGCAGCCTCAGGGAGTGCTGAAGTGCTCGGGGTGAAGACGCCGGGGTCAGCCTGCCCTGCAGGACTCTGCGCTCTGCTGCTTGTTTGCTGGGATGCTGTGCAAGTTACTGAAACTCTCTGTGCCTTGGTCTTCTCATCCGTACAATGGGCCTGGCAACCCATTCTGCCTAGCCGAAGGCATCTGTGAGGATTACCCAGCCCATGCCGGCAGAATGGTGTTTGTATGCACAAACCATGAGATTCCTGCCATTGTTAAAGACACTCCTCTATCAAATTTACCTAGGGCAGGAATGGATTGGTAAATGTTTGTTAATTATTTAATGAATAAAACGGCCAACTTGCAGATGAATTTTCTGGCAAGGAGACAAATGCAGGAAAGGTTTTTTTTTTTCCATGTCTAATAATCATTTCCCGCTTCATTCCTGAAATGGGCGAGGACAAAGGGGAGGGGCAGCCAGAGGCTTGGAACCCCCACATCACCCAGTCAGATCACGTGTGTGACGGGAGGCTGTGGGTCAGGCATCTAGAAACTCGTGGACCACATCAGTATTTGAGAGGTACCTATGTCTCCTTCCCAGTCCAATGGCAAGGTGTGGACTGTGTGCTGGCCCCGTTCTGTCTTTCATTCACACTGTGTCTTAGTGACCTCCATGACAGAGATCACTACAGCTCCTCAGACCCTTTGCGGCTAGCTGGGGCACGCGACTGTTGGGCTCAGCGGAGCGCAAGCTAGTGCTACCATGAAACACTAGTGCATCCCTCACATACCCTCCTTCCATCCCCATTTGCCCCCGAGTGGGCCAGGGCTCCACACAGTCCCTGGCGGCAGTGCCCAAGATAACGGAGACCCGGACACAGCAGTATCTTCGAGGAGAGCCTGGAATTGTGTCAGGAACACTGTGAAGGCTGGTGACAGAAAGTTGCTGCAATGACCAAATCTGTCACTCCCACGGCCCTGCGTGGATCTCTGGAGCCTATGCCTCTCTTCCCGCGCTGTCAGCTTTGCAAGATGGCGGCATATTCCAGACCCGCTTCTGTGTCTCATCAGGCAGAAAGTGGGGGGGAAGGGAGATTGCCACCCAGGAGAAAGTAGCAGAATCATCGGCTGATGAAATTTCGGCGCTGATATATATAAAGTGTCTCACCCAGTTGGCCTAGAAATGCTCCCGTTTGCACATCTGGTCTCCTTTGGTGGAATGTCTAGTCTGTCTAGGGCTAGAAATACAAGGAGGGTGTGCAGAGCCCAAGCATGGAGACGTCGATCCAGGACAGGGGACGGGAAGCCCGTGAGGCCCCACAGTGCGGGGAGGGGGCTGGTTTGGGTGGGGGGAAGTTCAGCTCTGTAAGATATGGCTCTAGACAGCAGTGTGGCCGCCGTGCTTACCATTTCCAAGAGTACTAGTCTGGCCAGAGCTCATTTTTTATGGTCTAGCATGGAGAGCTGTTATCTGAGGCTGAGGACTGGGCCATTGGATCCCCTGTTTCCAGACTCTGCAGCCCCCAATCCAAGACATGGAGTTGTTCTCTAAGGGTCCTGCCACGGCACATTCTAAGAGCCCCACTTATGTCTTGGAAGAGGATTAGAGGTGTACAACACAGTCCCAAAAGAAGGATGTATCTGAGCACGGATTGGCTAAGCGAGGAAGCCTTTCTCCCCGTGTAGCCTGTGTCTCAACCTGAAATAAACATTGCCTCTCTCCCCCAAAGCTCCTCTCGTGTTCTCTGGCCTTGGAGGAATAACCCCGGCTGGCACGCAGCTCAGAGCTGTGCCTTTGGGCCATCAGTCACGCCCCAAAGTGACACGAAAATGCAACTTTTACGAGAGCTCTAGAGGCACAGAAATAAACCACAGCAAATATTTGACTGATCCAATTATAAATCTCCCTACTTCTTGGCAGAGAGCGAAGCGGAATGGTAATTAAGATAACTTAGTGGGTCCCCAGAGAAGCTGCAGGAGAGAAGAGGTGCCGGCTGAGCCGGGGCCTGTCACTTTTCCAGAAGGGAAAGCGCCTGTCCATGCCTAGGGAGCACACAGCCCAGAGGTGCTGTGGAAGCTTCCAGAACACACACCTGCTGACATGGGCAAGGGTAAAGACAGACTCATTGCCCTTCAGGAAGATGTTATTACTGGGCCCAGGATCCTAGGAAATGGGAATATAGCTTTTTTGCTATTTGGAACGTGTGCTTGCTGAGGGTTGATGCGGGGTGGGGGTTGGGGGGAGTGGGGCATGTGGGTGGGAAAGGCAATAAACACTGACATTTCCCAGAGCCCACCTGCCCATCCTCTGCTTCTCCAGCGGAACCTTGGCAACCTCCTTGCAGCCCCCAACTTTTGAGTCTCCCTGAGATGGTAGGCTATACTTGGGGGTGGGGGGGTGGGGGGTGGGGGCGGTTGATGGGATTGCAGCATGAGCGTGGGGTGGGGTTGGAAGTTTGTGTGAGCAGAGGTCACGTCCCCTCGGGTGTGACCACATCCGGTGGTGGAAACCACTCAGCAAGGTGGGTCACTTGTGGTTGGTCTGTTTCTCTGTGGACCAGCCGGGCCCGTGGCATCGTGGACCTAGCTGACGCCTTATCTGAGCGCCACACTGGTTTTCTGCTTTTTCAAAGGCATTTGGAGTGAAGGAAGCGGGGAGGAAGAAAGGGGGAAAGTGGCTCCCCCTGGCAGGTAGGTAGGCCTGTCTATAGAGACGGCTCAGCCTTCCAGTGCTGGGTTACTTAACCAGAGGCAGGAGGGTTTACACTGGGTATCGCCTGGCCCGCTGTGGGAAGGAATCCTTGAGCTGCATCTTCGTTTCCAGATTGTAGCCACTTGGACCTCTGGTAAGAGCCAAGCACATCACAGACAGAGGGGTCCTTAAAGGAAGGAGCTGGGGGATGTTTACCTAGGAGTTCTTGATTGATATGTCATTACACATCTCCTTGCAAGAGGGGGAACTCTTCATTAAAAATAAGAAGGGTTTGCTTATTTTGGGTGGAGCACTCTCTTTTCATTGCTTTCTTGGACTTTACTGAGTCCAAGGCTACATAGCCCAGGCTAGCCTAGGAGCCACGGTTCCCCTCTCCCTTCCTTTCAAGTACCAGGGTAGGGCAGGTACAGTCATGCTTGGCTTGTGGTTGGCACTGGTAATGAGCTGGGCACAGTGACAAAAGCTGAAGCGTGTTGCCTTGTTTTATCTCGCTAGAAACCCCTGCCTTTGTCGCTCTTCTTGGGACGGTGCAGTGGCTGCTGCAGAGGGTGCACTATGCCATCCAGTGGGGTGAGGGCAGGGAACGGGCACCATGCTGTCCAGTAAGGATGAGGGCAGACAGCATGCACCATGCCACTCAGTGCGGGGTGGCGGCCAAGCAAGGGCTTGAATTTGGACCTCAGTCGAAGTTCTCTAAGAGCCCGGCTGTGGTCACCAGCCCAGCTGTTGGCTGGCCTGACTGGTGGGTCCCTCGGAGATGCCACCGAGCAGGGATAGGGGCGGAAGACGAGCCGAGGCAGGCCAAGCACAGGCAGAGAGAAGCGTCTCCCCAGAGCAGTCAGAAAGGAGGCCCGGGTATCTGCGGTGTCCGTTCTGGAAGCTTCTCTCAGAGCCAGCACCTTTCCTGTTCCCTTCGCGCCCCTCTCTGTGTTCTGGCCACATGGCTCTCTCTCTCAGTTCCTGGGGACCCTCCCTCCCCCACAGCCTTTGCACCTGCTGCTCCCTGTGCCCCGCTGTGTCTTCCGTTCACACAGCTGTTTGTCAGACATTGCGACTTGAGGAAGGGTGTCTCTGACCATTGTCTCGAAAACACCTTCGTCCCCTCTTATTTCTTGGCAACCGCTCATCACTGTCAAACACCTTGCCGCTCATTCACCAATACATAGTTCTCTCTGTCCTCCTGAATATGAACTCCCGAATATTGAGAGACTTGTCTGTTTTGTTCCGCAGTGTCCCCCACTACTTAGAACTGAGTCTGGGATACAGGGGCACCTTGCAGAGAAGCAGTGGATGGATGGATAAAGATTTAGCCCAGGGAAGAGGAGCTGCAGGGGACTTGGCCAGCATGGGGGTTCTAGTGCTTCACAACCTCTTTGCTTGAAGGATATAATAATGTCTCCGAGAAATGTTTTTGGGGGGATGGGGACATAGCTGAGGGGCAAATCAGTGTGCTGACGTGTAAGGCTTTGGGTTTGTCCCCCCCCCATCAGCACCACAGAAAGGAAAGAAAAGCAGCTTTAGAAAATATTAGCAAACCATGTAGCTTCCCCTTGCTTCCCCTTGTTAATGTCTCAGATGATCCCATGAGAAGATATTTAAAAACATCGAACGAAGGTGGAGGCTATTCTAAGTGATTCTCTATCCTCTAGAGCACAGAAAACACCACTGAATGCAAAGGACCCCCATTGTGTTCTGAGGAAGCCGAGGTAGAAAGCAGCTGTGCGGTTGCCTGTGAGTTATAACAACAAGTGATGCCAGGCCCCGCGTCACACTCTGTAGTCCCAGAACTTGGAAGGCTGAGGCAGGAGGGTGTCGGGGAATGCGAGGCCAGCCTGGGGTGTCTAGTCCGTTCCAGGTCAGTTAGACTACAGTGTGAGGGTCTGTGTCACTAAACGAAAGTTAGTATGTGGTAGAGCTACACGATATGCAAATGGCCAGCTTCACAGAGCACACCTTTAAACCACTGTATTACACTAGCTAGCTAGCTAGTACAGCTGCTCTCTCTCTCTCTCTCAATCTCTCTCTCTCTCTCTCTCTCTCTCTCTGTCTTTCAGCCTCTCTCTTGTGTTTCCCTAGTGGTCCCTAGTTAGTGTTCAGAGAAAAGAAAGTCTGCTCCTTGTCCTTCTTTATATTATTCAGGAAAACAAATGTGCAAGTATTCATTTAGCAAACACTGAACATCCACTGTGATGGTTAATCCTGGGTGTCAACTTGACCGCACCTGACATTAACTAAGATCAACCTTCGGACCACCTGAAGAGTTTACCTGGATCAACACATTTGCAATACAAAGACCAGCCCTAGATCTGATTGGAACCTCCCAGTAACAGACCAAATAAAAGGAACCATAGAACAGAAGACTTTGAAGAGAGACTCTTTGAAGCAGTGCTAAAAAACTCTCTTCCTTCCTGCCACCTGGCTTCTGCGCTTCTTCGACCCTCCAGTTTTCAATGTGACCAAAGACTCTCCAGGAATCCTCCAGTCTTCAGCCATCACCCACTGGGCTACTGGACTGAGCAGTACTGGGCACCATTGTCAGACTACCTCGGCCGTATCTCGTAAGCCAACTCAATACATTCCCTTTTCATATATTCATTCTGTTGATTCTGCGGCTCTAGAGAACCCTGACTAATATACCCGCTCAGAGCTGAGCACTGTTTTGGGTACTGGGGACACTGTGGTAAAATGATATGAACGAGATTCCTGCCTTTTTGGGGTTGACATTTCCACGAGGAACACAATGTCGGAAGGGATGAGGCTGATGGATAAGGCACATCGCAAACCAGACGACCCAACTATCCACCAATAGGGTAACACTTGAAGTCCCGAGCTATCTGCAGGGTCAAGGATGATCTTGTATACCACTCGTCCCTGTGCCCGCAAGATATGAATATTTGTCTTGAAAAGAGATGTGGCAGGAAGGGAGGAAGAAGAGGAGAGAGGCATTCAGTAATATTTACAGTTGTTATAATTTATTCTTTTCCTAATTTTTTGTGTGTGCATGTATGTGTATGCACGTACACGTGCCATGACACATGTATGAAAGTCAGAGGACATCCTTCCTTGTTCATTTTGTTCACAGTTGCTGAGTTAGCCAGGCTGACTGGCCCATGAGCTTCTTGGGTGTCCTTCCTCCCATGTCCCATGGGCGCGCTGTGCTCACTGGTACTTACGTGTCTGTGTCTGGCTAGGGTCGTGATGGCGTCAGGCTCGTATGATATGCTCTCTACCTGCCGAGTCTCTCTCCAGCTCGGTGTTAGCTTATTCCAATGTCAGTCTCTTACTGCACTTTCACTTCCAAATGCAGCTGCAGTAGCCAACTCAGGCCTGGCATAAGCTGCTCAGGGAAGGCGTGGCCACTGGATGAAGACATTTTAAATGTCCCCTTGTTGTTAGGACTAGAGAGCAATTAGGGCTAAACAATCTGCTTGGAGGGTTGACATTTTGGAATGTCACAGTACCTTCCAGTCTTTATTTTGGGGGCTATGAATCGTTGGGTGACTTTCAAAAACACTTAAAAAACATAAAACTTCAAAATCTCTAATTTATCCTTAAGCTGTACGGACGGTAAAAAAAAATAGTACAGCTGTATATTCAGTAATATTCACAGTTTCAGGAATCTTTGGAGGTTTTGGAATGCTTCCTTTGTTGATGTGCTAGGGTACCATTGTACACGCAGTTGAGTGTTTTTCTATTATATAGATTCGCATAGCTGAATCGCTGGTTCACACAACATGGGGAATATTATAGACACCCCTGCTGAGCAATTTCTTGCATGTGAAGTTGTAGGAGTAACAAAGCAAGTCTCTGGTGACAGAGAGAAGGTTACCTGTGGTAGCCTGGTGTGGTGTGTGGGTGCATAGGGTGTGTTGGGGTGATTCCTGGGCCTCGTTATGCATCACCTCAGAATTCTGCTGCTGGTTCATCAGGCAGTTACAATTTTCAAATAGTGTGAATTTGTACAAGCTTTAAAAAGCAGATGCGTCAGATAGCTTTAAAATGAAATATAAAGAAGAAATTAGAAAACATGCATCCACGGATTTAAGAGAATGAAGCAGAATATAGGACTAAAGGGGGAGGGGCAATGGTGGCGAATTCTCACAGATATGGGCTCATTTCTCAGGGAAGTGCCCACCAAGGGCATGTTTTGGGAAAGGCCTGGTAGCAGGATGGAAGAGGAAGAGGGGGCATGCGTTGTGAAAAGCAGGGTGCTTTGGTTAAGCTCTGGAATGTATCCCTTAGTCCCTAGACGTACAGATTTAGCCCTTGGCTTGGTGCTGTTAGGATCTGTTAGACCCTTGAAGATGTGGGGCTAAGGTGGGACCTTCAGTCTCTGAGCAAGTTCTCAAAGGAACAGTGGACCTCATACTCTTTTCTTTCTACCCCCTGCCCCTCAACCTCGGTTCCCAGTCATGAGCTGAGTATCTTTGTCCTGCCAAGCACTCATGTTTCGTGCACCACGCAGGCCCAAAACAATGGGGGCAAAACAACGAACTTCTGAAACTATGAACCAAAGTAAAGTTTGGAAGCTGACTAGCGTGCCATACATAGTGAGGTGGGCTGAAGAAGCCCTGGTGGGTGGGCATGAAGGCTGATTATCAAGGGAGAGTTGGGTAGCTACCCTGAAGACAGAGGGACCCAGCTGGCTGGACAGAGGCTGATCTTTCTTCAGACAATCTCTGAGCACCTATATTGATTGATAAGCTCCATTCTAGAACAGCATCTGATTTCTTCTGGAGTGTGATAGGAAGCCAACACAAAGACCCAAAGACAAGGGGCTCAGACATGCAGCTGTCAGAGATGAAGCCAGAGCTCCCGATTTGGGCGCTTACTGAGGCTGACTTCTTCGAGGGGGTCTCTGGATTCCGCACAGACTTTGGTGGTATATTGATTAAGATAAATAGATAGATAATTAGATTCTCCAAGAGATCCCCCCCTTGTATATCAAGACTGAAACTGCAGTTTTTAAGTTTCGAAGGAGTTTAGTTTGCCTTCATTTTTTTTTCATCCCCCTTCCTTATTTTAAAGGACTATCCTTTAAATATCCCTGGTGTGGAGGGATGAGGCAGGAGAATGAGAAATGAACAGAAGGGGAAAATGCATCTTCAGAAAAGGGTAACTCCTGCTGGAGAGATGGCTCAGGGATTAAGGCTCTGCCTTGCAAGCAGGAGATCCTGAGTTCAGATTCCAGGTCTCATGTTAAGCTACCAGGGAGAAATGGTGGCAGCCTGCACTTTCAGTCCTGGTAGGTGGAGCCTGGGAAATCCCAGAGATAAGCAAAAAAAGAGATAAAAGCAATCCAAGATGATTCCTGAAGTCTTCTCCACAGGGACACACAGTGCCCTCTGACACACACACACACACACACACACACACACACACACACACACACACTAAATTAATTTTTTAAAAAGGAAAAGGTAACCCATCACTATTACAGCTAGTATGCTGCATATTCCAGCAGCTCTCCTGCTTAGCTTTCTTTCACAGTGGGTTGAGCAAGGCAGAACGGACAGTCTTTCTTGGAATTCTCTGAAGGGAACCTGATTTCCCCCTGAAGCACAGAAAAGTACATATTCTGTTGGTCAAGGCACTGAGAATAAGTGATGGTTGAGGGCTCAGGCTTAAACATGATATTCGAACCACACACTTGAAAGCACAGGAAACATTGCGGAGGAGGAGAGACTGTAAGAGCTGGAGGATGAGGGGAGGTGACTGAAATCATGAACTGGTAGCAGCTGCCCGTGCCTGTACTGGGTCAGCACAGGATTGGGCCTGTCAACAGCAGGATGCATGGAGGAGGGCTCAGGGGCCCCTACACGTCACTGTTGAACTGTTTGTGGTTGATAAACTCAGAGAGAGAGAGAGAGAGAGAGAGAAGAGAGAGAGAGAGAGGAGAGAGAGAGAGAGTCAGGAATTCACAAAGATGGTGATGAGACACCTGAAAAATGCCAAGAAGAAGTTGGATGAGCATCCAAAAGGGGTAACCAAGCCGAAGGCATCTGTAGCTGTGTGACTTCTGTCATGGTGGGGGGTTCAGGGGAGAGCAAGAGAGGGAGTCCCACCCACAGTCATAGCCCACAGCCCTCACAAGCCTTTAAATCCTCGTGTGGCCGGTTGATGAATCTCGCAGAGGACTGGGTTACCCTGCGGAGCTGAATCCCATCCTGCCCCTCTGTACCACTTTAAGGACAGTATCGCAGGTATTACCTCAAGAGGGAATTTATTGCTTAAGCCTAGCTACCCTGGGGACCAGAGAACGGGGGAGCAACCATGCATCTGGAGGCCTGAATTTAGATGACAAAGCCCCAAGATGAGAGAGAGCCCTGGAAGACAGCTGTGGGGAGCGGGAGACCTTGGTGTTGACGGCTGCAAACAGCTGCCTGTAGGAGGCTTGGCTGGGGATAGAAGTACATGAGCCCACACGAGGTGGCCAGGAGCCAATCGCATAAGCTTAGAATAGCACTGGAATTGAGCTCCGAGCCTGTGATCAGCAGGTGGATGGTCCTTTGGAGCTACTTGCTGCTCACTGTAATACATCGCCCTAGCAGGGTGACTAATGCTTAAGAAATCGTACAAGTATGAAGACAGGTCTCCTACGTGTTCAGCGTGGTTGCTGAACGCAATGCACGTGAGTGAGCGACATCCGTGCGTTCTAATGGTGGAAGCACCCCAGGTAGCGCGACCCCAGGGAGTCTACGGGCTGCACATCAAGAATGGTTAGCAGAGGGCGCTGGTACACGAAAGAGAAGCTGCTTCAGGGGAGGCACCTTGGTGGACAACTGACATTGAGCCACACCAGTCAGAGTCCAGCTGACTCGCCAATCCTGCTCCGTGCACGTGACCGTCAGGCGCCAATGTGAGAACTCAGAAAGAAGCTTATTCAACACTTCTTTTTCCTTTCCTCCTTTTCTCCTTCTGAACCTTTTTACCCTTTTTTCTTTTTACCATACTTTTAGCAGTATGTCCACTCCAGTGCATGTTTAAAAAATATGTTCTATTTTTTTATTCTGGATACATTCATCTACTTTTAATATTTTTCATTATCAACATGAAATATTATCTTTTCTTTTCCTTTCCTTTTTATTTACTTGTTTCCCACTTTTAAATTCTCTGCTGTACTTTTTAGTATTTTACTTTATTTTTGATCTTCACGTCTTTTTTATTTTTCTCCTTAAATTTACTTCATTTAGTTTTGGAAATTACTAACCATTAAGAAATCTTTCCCCCCAATCTCTTGCTCTTTTCTCTTCTCAAAATCTTCTCCACTACCTTTTACTTTTATTTATTTAATTTTGTTCTTCTGTCTTGCCCCTTTTCTTCCCTCCCTGTTTCTCATTTACTTGCAGTTTCTATATTTGCTGTAAACAGTTTTTCGCTTCACACTATATTCTACATTTGTTTTGTTATCTTCTGCTTTGTGATTGTTGGTGATGTATTACATGGTTTGATACTGCTATAGTTTTCTATTCTTTGAGTGGTAGTATTAAGCACTCGAGTAGTTACAATTAATAGAAGGTTTCTCAATAAGATTACTAAATAAAACCAGAAGAGATGCCCAAATTAACGCACACAAATTTTATCAAAAAAACAAGGCAACATGACTTGTCTCAAAAGTTATAACTTCTCAGATACACAGCTCAAAGATGCTGAGATAGGAAACACGCTGGATGAAGATGTCACAAGTTTACTAATAAAAGCGATCAATGACCTTAAATCTTAACAGTGACCCTAACCAAGCATACGAATCCAATGAAGGGCCAAAAGAGGAAAACCAACAGTACAGAGGAAAAGACTAGCTAAATGTGTAGGAACATCAGCAATACATGAAAAACATTAGCAACATGGTAGAAAAACCCTGCAAGAAGAGTGGAAAGCAAAGAAATGCAAAACACAATGAATCAAACAAACAAACAAGCAAACAAGCAAATGAGCAAACAAACAAAAGACCACAATAGAAAGCCTCACCAGGAGACTCGACCAAGCAAAGGAATGACTGGTAGTAGAGACATTTAAACATGAATAAAAGAAAAAAAGTGATCACACGATATTTACTAGTGAAATTCAGAAAACCATTTGTGCATACCGTAAAAGAATATATTGTACAAAATTGGGGAAATCTAAAAGAAATGGCTGAATTTCTAGATATATATGTTTTTTAGAATTAAGTAAGAATAACTTAAACATCTATAAGCAGAGAGATTGAAAGACAAATGGAAGGATTACTCAACAAAAATATCCAGGCCTTGGCAGACTTACTGCTTAGTTCTATCAGACCTTCAGAAAAGGAGCTGACATTGATGAGTTTCAAACTATTCTATAAAATAGGACTTAAACAAACATAAGCAAATTCTTCTTATGAAGACAAAATTATTCTGATACCAAAACTGGGTAAAGACACAGCCAAGAAGAAAATCAAAGTCCAATCTCACTGATGAACATAGAAAAAGGTATTTTCAACAAAATATTTGCAAACTAAATTAAAGAAAAAGACCATCATTCATTACGATGGTTGCAGTCACTCTTCTTTTGCTATGAGACAACACATATATGCAATCAACTTAGGGAAGAAAAGAGAGATTTATTTTGCTTAGGGAGATTTATTTAAGGCTTAAGGGTTCTAGAAGGGATGTAGTTCATTATGACCAGAACAGCCGAGCAGAAGGCATGGCTGGCGGCAGAAGTAGGAAGTGGGTTCAAGCTATCTCAGCCATCATGAAGGCAGAGAAAGAAGGGCAAACCGAGAGGGAGCAGGACCGACAACTAAGCTTCAAGGACCAATCCCGTGGTGTGCCTTCCTCCAGCAAGGTTCCACATTGTAAAGGTGCCATAACCTTCCCAAACATCAACATCAGCTGAATTTCAAACACATGAGCCCTTGGGGGGACAACTCACGTTTAAACCATGACAGTAATCATGTAGGTTTAATCCTAGAAATGCAAGGATGGTTCAATGCACACAGATCAATAAATGGAATCCATCACTCAATGGGGCTCAAGGACAGAAACCATACAGTATATTGACAGACAGAAAAGGCTGTGACAAATCCAATATCCATGATAAAAAGTCCAGAAGAGAATGAAAAAAGAAAGCATATAGCTCAGCACCATAAAGGCTATTTATGACAAACCTAGAATAACATTATAATAAATGGGGGAAAATTCAAAACGTTTCCACTAAAATCAGGAATAATGCGGGGATGCCTTTCTCCACTGCCTGTAACTCATTCAAAACAGTGCAGAGCATCTTGGCCAGAGCAACAGAACAACAGAAGCAAATAGAAAGAGTGTGAATAGGAAAGGAAGAAGCCAAAGTATTCCTATTTATAGATGATACCATTATGCACACAAGAGACTCTAAAGATCTCATCATAAAACTTTCAGAACTGATAAACACTTTCAGCAAAGTGGCAAGATTTAAAACTAATAAGTGACACTCCATAACTTTTCTATACATTAAAATAAATGTACTGAGGAAGAAACCAGCGAAACAGTCCATTCTAAACTGCCTTGAAAATACCTTGGCATAAACTTAACCAAGAAGGTGAAGGACCTCTATAATGATACCTACAAAACCACTCAAAAGAGAAATTGAAGAAGACATGAGAAAATAAAAGGACCTCCAATGCTCATAGATGGGAAGAATCAATATTTTGAAAATGGCTATTTTTACGTAAAACAAAGTATGATTCAATGCAATCCCAACACCATTTTTCACAGAAATAGAGAAAATACTCTCAATTTTCATATGAAAGCACAAAACACCTCAGACAGCCAAAACAATCCTGAACAAAAAAGAATAATGCTGAAGGTATCACCATATCTGATTTCAAATTGTACTACAGAGAGACAGTAATAAAAACAACATGGTATTGGAAGAAAAAACCCACATATGTGGATCAGTGGAACAGACTAGAAGACCTAGAGATGCATCCCCAACCACCCGACCTTTAGATGAAGATGCTAAAAACACACACTGGGGAAATGGCTACGTGTACAAGAAGGAAGTTAGATCCTTATCTCTTACCTTGCACAAAAAAAAAATCCACTTCAAATGGATCAAATCCCTTAGCATAAGACCAGAAACTATGAAAGGGTTAGAGAAAAAAAGTAGAGAAAACAAGACATAGGCACAAGGAAGGATTGTCTGAGTAGGACTCTTATTAGTCCAAGAAATAAGATCAATTATCAGCAAATGGGACTTCATGAAATAGAAAACCTTGTGTATAATAAAGGGAACTATTAACGAAGTGAAGAGGCAGCCTACACAAAGGGAAAGAATCTTTGCTAGCTGTTCATCTAACAGAGAACTAATACCTAAAATGTATAAAGAACTCAAAAGACTAAATGACATGAGAACAAACAACCCCACAAAAAGTGAGCAAAGAAGCTGAACAGAAAATTCTCAAAAGAAAGAAATACAAATGTTCCCAAAACATTACATTTTAAAAGCATCCTTAGCATCAAGGGAAATGCAAATTAAAAGGACTCTGAGATTCTATCTCACTCTTAGAATGGCCATCATCAAGAAAATGAATGTCAAATGCTGGAGATTTTTCGGAAAGAGGAACTCATATTTGCTGTTGGCAGGAATATAAAATGGTATAGTTGCTGCAGAGCCTCCCTAGAAAAATAAAAATAAAACTACTATATGACTCAGCTATACCAGAAGATTTTATAATGTTACTACAGAGATATTAATATTTATTCATCCAGGCTTGTTTTAGCTCTATTCACAATAGCAAGGAAACAGAATTAGCCTAGATATTTATTTACACATTAATGGATAATCAAAATGTATTACATATGCATAACAGATTTTTATTCATCAGTGAAGTAAAATTATTCAATTGGTAGAACTGGAAAATATTGTATGAATAGAGGTAACTGTCTCAGAACATCAAACACCACATATTCTTTCTCATATGAGAATTTTAGCTTCTAATTTTTATATGTGCATATCTATGTGGAAGTAAGGGGGATTAGAAGTTGACTTGTGAAAGGAGAAAAAGGAGACATTAAGGGACAGTAGGTATGGGGGTGCTAGAACATATGTGAAATAAAAAAGGGGGATACTGAGAATGGAAGAGCTTAGGGAGGAATGGGGTAGTTGATGAAGGGTGAGGGAAGAGTCAGTTAAAACTTAGTAGGTATAAAAATGCAAATAAAAATATGCTAATATGAAAATTGGATTCCTATTAACAATATTTAACCATAGCTGGGTATAGTGTTTTAAGCCTATAATTCTAGTTATTGGGAGATAAATGAAGGAGGATCAAGAGTTCAAAGTTTATCCTGAGCCACAGAACAAGTTCAAAGCCCACAGGGGGCACCTGACACTCTTTCTCAACATCCTCCAATCTCTGAATGAAAAGTTTCCCCCAAAAGAAAAATGTCCAAGACCAGCTTCACTACTTAACTCTACAAAACATTCAAGGAAGAAGAGCTAATAATGACATTCTTAAATTTCTACAAAGTAGAAAGAAAAAGTACCCTATTAAACTCATTCAAAGAAAACAATATTATCTCTATACCACGGCCAGATCAGGACACAATAAAAAAGAAAACTATACCAATTTCCCTGCATGAATACAGATGCAAAATTTTTAAAAAAAATATTTGCAACTAGATTTCAGGAACACATTAAGAAGATCGTACACCATGATCTAGTTGGTTTCATCTCAGGAATGCAAGGTTGGCTCAATATGTCCAGGTCAATAAATATAATACAATACTAAATGGACTTAAGGGTGAAAATCACTTGGGTTACATGAGTAGACACAGAAATGTTCTTTGGCAATGTTCAATACCAATTTCTGATAGGAGGCCTAAAGTATTGCAGATAGAAGGGATGTAGACCATGGAAAGCAAATCTATAGTTAACATTATGCTAAATGTGGAAAATTGAAATTATTTACTGTAAAATCAGGAATGAGACAGGCTGGCCCTCTTTCTTATTTTCAATGTAGTATTCAAAGTTTTAGAGCAATAAAATGGGATAAATAATAAAAGGGATACAAATAGGAAAGGAGGAAGTCAGATAATTGTTCATAGTGCTTAACATGATTTTATACTTAAAAGACCTCAAAGAGTTCATTAGAAAGAGCTTAGACATATTAGACACGACATACACTTTTACAAAAGTAATGAGATATAAAACCAACATTCAAAATTCAGTAGCCTTTCTAGATACAAATAACAAAATTGCGGAGATAGAAATTAGGGTATAATATAATTTACAATTGCCTCAAAAAATCCTGGAGGAAAGTTAACCAAGGAAGTATAAGATGTCCACAACGGATATGTTAAGACATAAAGTAAGATACTGAAGAAGACACTATAAGATGGGAAGACCTCCCTTGCTCATGTATTTGCCAAAGTACTGTTGTAAAAATGACTAATTTTACTGGTAAAAATTCCTAATGTAAAAAAAAAGTCTTATAAATTGAATACAATCCCCATCAGATTTTCAATGGCTTTCTTAACATAACTAGAGAAAAGAATCCTAAAATTCATGGAGACACATGAAAGACCTCAAAGACCAAAAGCAATCTTAAGCAGAAAGAAGAAAGATGGAAATATCACAATATCCACCCTCAAATTATACTATGTAGTCATAGTAACAGAAACAGCAAGGTACTGGTACAAAAATACACATGGAGATAAGTAGATGAGAATGGATGACTTAGAAATAAATAAATTGTCAAAAGTATATTAGAAAAAAAAGACAGCCTCTTCATTAAAGGGTGAGGGAAAAGTGGATATTCACATGTATAAGACTAAAACTAGACCCTTATCTTTGTCCCTGACAAAAGTTTATAATGGATGAAAGACGCTAACTTTAAGTCTCACTAAAGCTTTGAAACTGTCAGAGGGAAAACAGGGGAAAGATATAGGAACAGGCAAGGACTTTCTGAAGGGGATTTAGCACAGGAAATAACATAAGAATTGACAAACGGGATTACAAGAAATTAAAAAGCTTCCGCACAACCAAGAAACAACCATCAGAGAGAAGAATCTACAGATCGAGGAAAGAGTCTTTGTGAATTACACATCAGAATTAAAAGAGGGCTGGAGAGATAGGTCAGGGGTTCGGACTCTGCATCACAAGCAGAAAGTCCTGAGTTCGAATCCTGAGTCCCACTTAAAAATGCCAGAAACGGTGGCGGCCTGCACTTTCTGGCCTTTGTGGGCAGAGCCTGGGAAATCCCAGAGGCAAGCAAAAAAGAGGTAGAAGCAATGCAGGATGATTCCTGAAAGTCATTTTTAGTCCTCCACAGGATCACACAGTGCCCTCTGAGACACATGTGCACGCGCCCATGTGCACACACACACGCACTAAGTAACAAATAAATAGATAAATAAATATAGTTTTAAATTGACAAATAGTGAGTGAATTTGGAGACTGTGCCTGAAGGAGTGAATACACATGGCCACTACATATCAAAACCAGTGATCAGCACCGCCATCCATTACAACAAATTAAAAGTGGTTTACACTTTCATTTCGCCTGAGTCAGAAAGGCTGAAGAAGACAAAAGGGCAACAGAGGTTTGGAAGATGTGGCGAGAGAGGAACGGTTATTCACTGCTGGTAGGAGTGGAAACCCGCACAGTCAATATGGAGATTCTTTAAAATACCAAAAATAGAACCACCATATGACCTAGCTACACCACTCCTGGGAATGCACCCAAAGGACTCTAAGTCAGTATCCTGGAGATTTTTGCACATCTATGTTTATAACTGTGCTATTCATAACAGCTAAGAAATAGAGTCAGCTTAGATGTCCACCACGGATGAATGGATAAAGAAAGTGTGGTGCATACCCACAAGGAAAAAACTTTCCATCATAAAGGAAAATGAAATCATGATATTTATAGGATAATGGATGGAACCGGAGACCATTATGTTAAATGCAATAAGCTAGACTCAGACAAATACATGTTTTCTCTCATACACAGAATCCAGACTTAACGGTATACATATATAGCTTTATGTATAAATGTTTGGGTATGTGTTTATATGTGTATGTATATATATGTGTGTGCATGTGTGGTATATGTGTATGCTTATATATCTGTGTACGTATATGTGTATTTAATCTCAAGGGATGGGAACACTAGGCAATAGAATGCATTAATCATGCAAGTAGAAGGGAGATTATTTAAGGGGGAGGAGGAACATGACCAGAAAGAGGGGTTGGAAGGGTGAGGGAAACATAGAGAACATGACTTGTGTATTAAAATGCCATAATCAAACTCATCACTTCGCATGTGAACTTCAGAAAATAATTCACAAAAGTGCACTTGTACTAGTTTGAGGGCAAGTCAGAGCTTTGGGTTACCTGAATACTCCTTCTTTCTTAGCACGTATGTGTGTGTGAGCGAGTGAGTGAGTAAAAAGAGAAAAGGCGAAGTACTTGTGTGCATGTGTGTATGGGGGGTGCAGTATATATGTGCTACTGCGCATATGTGGATGTCAGAGTATGATAGTTAAGCCTGGGTGTCAACTTGACATACCTGATATTAACTAAGTTGGGCTGAAACCACACCTGGAAGGATCAACTAAGACCACTTGGAAGGATTATACCTGCCCTAGATCCCATCAGAACCTCCAAAGATTTCATAGGATCCTCCCGGTACTGTATCATATGAAAAGGAGCCACCAAAGAGAAGAGATGCTTATTGCAGCTGTGCTAGGAATCGCTCTTCCTTCCGGCTGCCTGGTTTCTTTGACCCTCTAGCCTTCCAACTCTCCAAGTCGTCAACTAGACTAAAGACTCTAGGAATTCTCCAGCCTTCAGCCATCGCCCACTTGACTACCGAAATGAGCAGCTACTGGCAGCCATCGTTGGACTACCTCGGCCATATCTGTAAGCCAATTCAGTACACTGAGTTGTCGATTCTGCGTCTCTAGAGAACACATCTTTAATCCACAAAGCAATACCTTTGGGTATCAGTCCTTGCCTTTCTACCTTGTTTGAGACAACGTGCATTCTCCATTGTGTAAGCCAGGATTACTGGCTTATGAACTTTGCCTCTTATTTCCTGTGGACACACAGGCATTGCAGACACTTGTGTCAATGTATCTGGCCTTTTTGTGAGCAGGATCTGACCGGATCTGAACTCAGATGCTTAGTTGTCCCACCAGCACGGGCTCATGTCTCTAAGATTCACTCCCCGGTTCCTTTTTATTGTTTGAACATGTACTGTTCTCTGGGGTTTGCATCCAGCTATATAAATCTGCACTCACTCAACAGAGATCACCGGAGAACCCCACTCCTTTACAATCACTCCCAGTCTGCAAAACCCAGTTTGGAAAGGAAAAATTTGTGTGTTGAGTGATGATCTGGGGTTAAAGAAGTTTCTAGAAAGTAGGTGACTATGGGCTAGGAATATAGCTCAGTGGTAGAATATCTGCTTGGTATTTAGAAGGCACTGGATTCAGTTTCCAGTACTGTGAAAGTCAGAATAAATGCCAGTGTTTGTAAAGCTGTGATCTTTTCGACACGCAGGATGTGGCTTTGCCCTCTGCTGGGAAGGTCTTTCCCTCCCATCCCTTCTCTTCACTTGCTTAGCTCACATTCCCACAGTTCATCTTTGCTGACACTCCTCCAAGAAGCTACCCTACAATCCTGCTGGGTTAAAAGTGATTTCCTGTGCTCATGTTCCTAGCCCCGTGGCACCCCAAACTCATTAGGAGTAATAATAGCTACCAACGATTGACTCTGTGATTGGTGCACCAGGGCAAACAATAGATGATGCCACCAACTCCAGAAACTTACAAGAGTTAGGTCGTCCTCCTTTGCTCATCCTGAGACAGGTGTATTGGGGCTGGGCACGTCTGAAAGGCAGTCAGACCGCGCCCGCTTCCATATTTATAAGAACATGGGAGGAGAATCTCTTGACTGAGCAGGCAGATCTTAAGCTCTGTAATCCATACCTCTGTTTTAAGGGCCAGTGAAAGCTCAGTTTGCATATCAGTGCTCGCTTTGGCCAGAGGCCCAGCCATCCTCCCCGCAGAGCCCCAGGGTTGCTAGGCTACCTGTGAATCAGCAGTGAAGCCTGCGGACCAGTTAGACTGATTGATTGATCTCTGTAGGGTGCCTACTATTTTCTGGGCGTTCTCTCATTTATTCTTACAATAACCTGATGAAGAATGGTCCTCGCGTTACAAGTGGTGAAGCTGAATCTACAGAGACTCACCCACTGACATGCCAGCTACTACACAGTAGAGGTAACTGCCCAGGGTGACTGCAGGTGTCTGTTCTCAGGGGCCCGCTCGCTCTATTTGATGTTGCCACTGGTGTCAACACTTTTCTGTTTCTCTGACAAAATGCCTGAGAAAGTCAACTGAAGGAGAAAGATGTAGTTTGGCTGATGGTTTCAGAGGTTTTCGGCCTCCACTGCTCTTGGGTCTGTGGCAAGGCAGAAGCACCAAGGCGGAAAGGCATGGCAGAGGAGAGCGGCCCACCTCACTGCTGGCAGGAAGCAGAGAGGAAGAGGTAGGGACAAGATCCTCACCTCGAAGACTCCAGTAACCTACTTCTTCCAACTAGACTCCACATTCCAAGAGCTCTGCACTTATCCTGGACTAATCCAGTAATGAAGTCAACACCCCATGTAGCCCTGTTGCTTGACTGCACCATCCCCCTGGGAACCGAGCTTTCAACATAGGAAATAATGAAATGATGATCTCGTGTGTATGTAGAGATGAGAGGTTAACTATGAGGTTGTTGCAATTGGCTTGCATGGTTGCTGATAAATCACCATCCAACTGCTTAAGGGAAGAAGGGGTTTACTTTCCTATGGTAGGTTATAGTTTGTAGTTCAGCTTGACGGGAGAGCACGCACCACCACCAGGGCCGAGGGAACTGGCCACACCATCACCACATAATGGCTGAGAGAGGGACGATCCTTACTTGCCAGACCAGCATGTCTGGCCAAGTGAACAGAAGGATGCCGACTCTCTCAACCAGCTCTCTGTGGTTTATTCCAGGGCCTCATCCCACCCACCATAGGCTGGGCCTTCCCCATCAGCCAGACAATCTCCTGCAGGTTTGCTCTGGGCTTAACTCAACCACTAATTCTCTGCAAATGTGCCCAGAGCTCAAACCCTCAGCTGTCAAGTTGACACCTGTGCCTAATTATGACAGATGTCGTTCTCTTGTCCGCAACTTCATTTTTGAGACACGATCTCTTGCTGAACCTGGGGTTCACTGTTTCTGCTAGACAGATGGTCAGAGATGCCCTGTGACCTGTCTTTGCCTTCCTTCTTTCCCCCAGCATTGGGGATGCAGAACACAACACCAAGCCTGTTAGCTTTTAATCTGGGAGCCGGGGATCTGAACTCAAGTCCTGACGCTTGCTCAGCAAGTGCCGTACTCACGGAGTCACTGCCTTTCCCCTGACACTATCATTTCTCAACGTGCCAAGACCTTAATTCTTTAAAGCGGAGACAACATATCTTCACCTCTGTATCTGCAGTCTAGACACTCAATAGCACTTGCCGAGTTCATGAACGGACTGATTTCATATTTCATCTGTAAGGGTATGCCCTCATCAGGTCGCGTTTTGATCCGGCCCAGCAACAGAGTGGAGGATACACTCTGAAGACCAAATGATTCCAGACAGCCTGGGGGTCAAGGTCAGTAAAACTGATGAGTATCTCAAATCTCTTCCCAGATGTACAAAGGCTGCCTTGGAGGTCAGGGAAATGCACGCTTCCCTTCTCGATGCTCTGCCGATGCGATTTCTTATTTACCGCACCTTCCCATCTAATTGTCTTTAGCCAACACTTTATCAACAATGTCACATTTGGCTCCTCGCCCACCCAAGATCAATAGGAGGATCTCATGTGAAAATATATCAAACATATCACCAAGGAGAGGGAGCAAATTGGGAATATGTCCAGTCACAAAATCACTTCCCAGGCACTAAAGAGAAGCAGGATTGCAGGCGTGGGTTGGCTTCTCTCCATGCACGATCCGAACCATTGGCTAGACAGAGGTGTGACTCTAGCTACCTCATCCTTTGGTGAACATAACACAGAGACCTTCTTCCAGGGCCTTGTGAATTTGGCCTGGTTCATAACAGCCTCAATCAGTGCCAACAGCTCTTAGGGTGATTATACTGGGAATCCTTTGAGCTATTCATTTCACTTTAAGCATTTGTCATGAAGAAACTGTTAAGAAATGCACTCTTATACACCTGCAAAGATGCTTACTGAAAATGATTTGCAATATCAAGGAAGGAAGGATTGGCTAACTTGACTCTTTTTTTTGCAGTTTGGACTATTTTCAAAATGTTTAAAATGATTTTTATGGAAGAATATGCAGATATGGAAAGATTTTTCCCCTCATTATTTATAAGCAGAGATAAAGGTAAAAACAGCACATGGCTTGATCCCATATTTAAAAAAATGCTTAGAATATGTTAGCAGAAAAGTGGGACACATCCTCAAAAATGTCAATGTTTTCTCCCTTTTTTTCTATCAGCACCATAATAAGCAAAACACAAATCAAAATATCTTCCAAAAAAGCATTTGAAATTTGTTTGATTTGTTTGGGGGCTTACATTTTGGAGGTTCTGACAAACCCGATAATGGTTTCTATCATTCCTACATGTTGGCACAATTTCCAACATTTCATACAGCTTTTCTCACTTACATCTCGCCACATTGTTACAAGCAAACACTATTTTTATCCTCACTGCACAGCTGAAGTAACTTAGGCGCAGTGTCACGGTTTGAATGGGAGTTGTCCCATGCAGGCTTGTGTGTTTGAATCTTTCCCTGGTGACAACCGCTTGGGAAGTTTGTGGCACCTTTAAACAGTAGAGACTTTTGAAGGAAGACAGGTCACAAGAGGTGGGCCTTTGAGGCTTGGTAGCTCCGCCCTGATCCCTGCCTTTCTGGCTGAGGCAATTTCTCTGAATGATTAAAAACCATGACAGAGCAGCTTAAAGGAACAAGCGGTTTATTCTTGGCTTACGAAAGTCTCATCGCGGTTCTTTGTGCAGCTTGGCAGGAGAGCACACGCCAACACCAGGGGCCAAAGGGACGGACGACACCACATCCACATAACAGCTGAGAAAGGGAGGATGATCCTCATTTGACAGACCAGCACGTCTGGCCAAGTAAAGTGTAGAAGGGTGCTGACTTTCCAACCAGTTCCTGCCTGGGGACTAGGCCCACCCACCCTGAGCTGCGACGTCTGTACCAACTAGTTAGCTCTGCAGGTGAGCACTGGGCTCAACTACTAATTCTCTACAAATGCGCCCAGTGTTTGAACCCTCAACGTTTAGGTTGACACCTGTATCTATTTATGATACTGACTCCCCCTGCCTCCTGCCTCTGCTGTCGATCATGTCTTCTGCTATGTAATTCCTACCATAATGGACTATATCCTCCCTGGAACAGTAAGCCAAATAAATATTCTTTCCTCCCTTTCTGCCTGGGTCTGGGTATTGTCTCACAGCAAAAGAATAATTATAACACCTAGTGACTTGCCCAAGGTCACAGTGTTCGGGAGTGCTGGAAATTGTAGTTAAGCTGGCCCATGCTGGAGAAATCGACACCCGTGATGTCTAGAATAGCCACCTAAGCAGGCTACAAGAGGCTTATTTAAATGCTGTTTTAAAAATTTGTATTTACACATCTTAAAAATTACAATTAAGCCCCCACTGACATGATTTGTACAGTAGGGTCTATAGTGCCAGTGATCTGAGGATATTGGTAAAAAGTGGCTACTTGAAGCAAATGAATTTGACAAATGCAAAATGTTTGATTAGGATTTTATCTTGCAAAAGGAAACCCTAATGTTTTTAAATTAAAAAAACTTTATTAATTTTGTGTGTGCATATGTATGTATGTGAGAGAGAGAGGAAGAGAGAGAGAGAGAGAGAACTCAGAACATGCTGTATGTCTCTGTGAAGGCCCAAGGGGGATTCTGGGAATCATCCTGAATTGCTTCTCCCTCCCTCTTTTTTGCAGGCTCCTCCCACCAAGGCTGGAAGTGCAGGCCACAGCTTTTTACTCCTGGTATTTTTACGTAGGACCTGGGACCCGAACTCATGACCTTCTGCTCGCGAGGCAGAGTCTTACCCCCCCTCTCCGAGGCATCTCTCCAGCCCAACCCTAATATTTTTTTACAGCACATATTTTGTCTCACAGTCAGGAAGATGCAGCTTACATTTGCACCTACACTCTATTGGGTCAAACGAAGGCCAAGTTTTCACACAATCACAAAAGTGTGACACAAAGATTTCTGTCTATCTCAGCCTCATCGATTGGCTCATCGATTGGCCACACATCCTGTTTTCAGAGACGTCAGAAGACGAGTGTGACATCCATCTCCGAGCTGATGAAATATACAAGAGCAATACACTCGCCTTCCAGTTGCCTGGACGCTGCAGACATGGCCGTCGCCTTCCCCAGATGGGCAGGGCGCTTCCCCAGGTTTCCCCAGATTGCCCGTTATGTTTTCATGATTGTCTTCTATAAAGCGTCCATGTTGTCGCTCTCTCCGTTCATGGTCTCTGCTGTGATGTGTGTCTACTTCCTGAGTCAGATCCCCATCGGTAAGGCCCCTGCTCAGGCACGTTCAAGACCTCCAGTCCCACCACCATCGACATAACGAAATTCCTGCTTTTGACGGCAGTAGTCGTTTTGCTCTGTGATGACAGGGCTCATTTTGTTCTGAAGATGCCCCCAGAAATGAGTGACTGGCTAGAGAGGCGTCGATCACTGCATCCAACAGCACGGTGGCTTTGTGACCCAGACTCGCTGCTGTTCAGTCCATCAGATGGATATGTTGCTAATGAGGCTGATGTAAGACAGTGTATGTGATAGGCTAATCCTACGGACACTGTAACCCCGACGATAGAGGCGGCAGCTATTATTATCCTGAGTAGATGGTGCTACTAGTGTGAAGTCCAGCAGGATCTCTGGGTGGAGATGGTTTTTATAACTGATCAGATGAATGATGGAAAATATCAAAGCATCTTTACCCCGGAAGGGCTTCAGTGGACATTTTAAAAGCCCTTCGTTTCTATGAAGATCTTGGAACAAAGCTTTTCTTAACATCTCTGAGCATGGATTGAACTTCTGTACCTGTCACTTACTAGGAAATTTAAAGCTGTGTGCCGGGCTCTTCCTAACCCCAGGCCGACAGCGTCTGCTCTGATAAAGTCATACAAGCAGCCACCCTGGAGGATCTTGTTCAAGCAAAGACAGACGAAGAAGAGGCGCTTGTTCATGTCACGGTGAAGCTAGAAGTGGAACGACGCACGGACTGGAAACACGTTCCAGAATGGAGACAGCTTTTTTTTTTTTCCCCTCTCTTTCTCTCTTTTTTAAAATGGATTCTTCCTCTGCAGTCTAGGCTACCCTCTTAACGCTCCTGCCCCACCTCCTGAATGCTGAGATTTCAGGCACATACAGGAGCCCAGGCAAGACTTCCTCTTTTTTTTTTTAAAAAAAAAAAAAGAGTTTAAAATGCGTGGGTGAACCTTATCTCCTTTTTCCAAACCAAGGCAGGGAATAGTTGTTGGACATTGGAAGTGATTTAATCTTGAAACAATTACTTCCTCTTGTTTCTCCTGCAAGCTTGTGGATCAATTAAAATGGAGGGCGTTCACGGTCTGCTATGCCTTGAGGTGAGATGCCCCCTTCCCCCGGGATTGTGGGTTTCTCTCTTTAGTTGCTATTACTGTTTGGGAAGATTGTGGTACCTTTAAGAGTTAGAGCCTTGGGGGCTGGAGAGATGGCTGGGGGGGGGGGTTAAGACTCTGCCTCTCAAGCAGAAGGCCCTGAGTTTGGAGCCTAGGTTCCAGGTAAAAGGAGGTCACCTGCATGTCCCCAAGGCTTGTTGGTCTCCAAGCACGCCTGCCCATATCACAGATTCACTTCTCTTAAAGAGATATCACAGCATCCAGCGCGATAGCTCTAAAGGTAAGGGGCCTGATTGTGAACCTCCCCGGAAGCCCACATGGGAGAAGGAGAGAACTGACTTCTGCACACGTGTCAGGGCACGTAGGTCTTCCCTGCTCTCCCTTTCAAATAGATGAAATTTAAAGAGTGTGACTATAAAAATGAAGTGGGGAGGGGGAGAGCTGGAGAAATGGCTCAAGGTCTTATACAAACAAAGCAGGTGGAAATGGGGGCAACCTGCACTTCTGGTCCATTGTGGGCAGAGTCTGGGAAATCCCAGAGTGAAGGAAAACGGAGGTAGAAGCAATCTAGGCTGATTCCTGAAGTCACCCTTGGGCCTCCACAGGGACACACACACACACACACACACACACATGCATGCACACACGCATGCATGCACACACACACGCATACATACATACATACACACAAAATAAATGAATAAAAGTTAAAAACTTCAAGAAATGAAGAAGACTTGAAGAATATAACAAGTACTCACATTCCAGCAATTCAACTGAACAAATAGGAAGATTTTAGCATACTTATTTTTAGTATATGTACATGTATGTGACCATGTGAATATGGGTATGTGAATGTATGTGGGGGGGTACTGGAGAAGGTAGGCACTTGGTTTCTTTTAATAATCTATTATACATACAAACATATACTTCTAAAACCTGATTCCTAGTCCTATTTCCCTACCTTATTTCTAGAAGAGACCCCCCTCTCACTAGCTTAATCTCTCCGTCTCTGTCTCTCTGTACTCTCTTTGCACATATTTTCATGATTGGCCTATTGTTCTAAGTTCATGCACTTCACATTCCAAGATTCAACCAGGTACAAACTGAAAACATTCAGAAACAAACTTATCTGCACTGAGTGTGACCATTTTTCCGGTCACGATTCCCTGAGTAACACAGTGTCACAACTACTTACACAACACTGACGGTGTACTACACGGTATAAACCATCTAAAGATGGTTTAGAGTAGATCAGGAATCTACACAGATTGGATGCAAATACTGTGCTGTTTTAAAGACGGAACATGAGCAACTCAAGGTGCTAGTGTCCTGGAACCAAAGCCATGGATACTGAGGACAGCTGTAAATATGTGTATGGTGTATACACACACACACACACACACACACACACACACACACACACAGGCATTAGAATTATAATGCTACAGGTAGATTTTAACCATAGACAATTCACTAATAAACTGTCACTTTTTAAAGTTTTAGACCTGGGATTCTAGTATCTTTCAGTTGAAGATAACATCCTTTGCTTAGGAAATCTATACACTCCTTCCTGTCTGACAGTAACTCCAAGAGTCTTTTCAGTTTAACTTGTGATACTGCAGTGCCCCTCTGACTACTCCTGCTTCGTGGTCCTTTTGGGTCTTTCCATCTTTTGGTCTGAGTTCCACGACTTCCAGCATCACACTTCCTGAAGAGTGTCCAGGAACTGCCTGCACATCCCCCTAGTGTCTGTTCTTCCACGGAACTCAAGCACCCCTAGTTGTGTGACACTGTGAGAATGTCCCCTCCCCGCACGCTGGTCTCCTGAGAAAGTCCTTTCCAAAAAAGCTCTTTCGCTCCATCAGGGAAAAACCGAATTGGTTTCACTAAATCTTTCTGCAGACGCTTTCCTCTCACGCCGGTGCGAACACACCGCCCTTCCGAAGGAACTGAGCAGCTTCTTAGGTGTTTCTACAAAGCGCTCTGTGATGTGCTACATAAACTGCCAGTCAAGGCCGGCTGGTGTCTCCAGCCTGCTGCTGCACGTGAGGCACAGGCCCCCACTGGACCCCCAGAGACCCCACGGAGAGTGGCAAGGTAGCGCAACCAAGACATCCAGCTGCCCCAGTGCCCCAGGAAACCCACCTAGCCCAACCGCTTCTGAACCCGTGTCCAGGTTTTCTTGTCAGGATGAGAAAGAAAGGGACAAGGAAAAGAGAAGGGCTTTTGCAGCAAGGTTCAAAAATCGAAAGAGATAATAAGCCCGAGCCAGGAAAAGCTAACGCCACTAATCGCCATCTATAAATTTGCTTTTAAAAAAATGTCATTAGGGGAATTCTGCTGATGAGGACAAATAGGAATGTTTGCTCAGCTCGTTTTATCTGAATTCGCTCATGCCCAATCTGCGATATTTGCATTTATTTGGTATGATCATGGGACGATTTGTGGGCTCTTAAATACTCCCTTCTGTCGGTGAGTGTGCTTGCTGTGTGGATAGATTTCCTCTCTGCCCAGAGAAATGTCGTGGTGGTGTAACAAGCGGCTGCCTGGTGCGGTCTGAGCACACCCCCCCCCACCTCCCTGAAGGCAAAGGCGATGGGCTGTAAGCCCACTCCCTGCAAGCAAGTTGTCACTGGAAGTCGCTGGGCGCCGGGCTCTGTCAGACTGAGTGATGAAGGAGGCATTTTTAATATTTGCTAAGCAGGATTGTGGAGAAGGTGAAGTCCTGGCAGGGTTCCCAAGCGGAAACTGCATCTTGTTGTCTCAGGTTAATCATGTACCTAATTTGCCGATTATTGACTTGTTCTCGCAAAGGGTTTTCCTTGGCTTGACAGATCAGCAGCAATCACTGATGAACTGTCAAGCAAACTTGCTCGCTGCCTTAACCACCCAAGATCCAACTGTGCTGTGGCAGCTTCTGAGATTTCCTCGGATGCGGAGCACTGGAGCCTGGTCACATGATTTTCTTTTCCTCGGGCCCGGTCTGTTTCCTTTTTAGAACCAGGGTTCAGCAGACCCGACACAGTTGGGAAGGTTTCAAATATCTGGCAAGATCTGCCAGGCTTCTGCTGCACACAAACCATCCCTGTAAGAATTCAAGTTGGTGGGCTAAGCTTGGCTTAGATTGACATCTTCTTTCCCCTCTGTAACAGTTACTCTTAACTATTGCTGTGAGAGAGTATTCAAAATCAAACAACTTAAGGGAGGAAGGGAGATTTTTTTTTTTTCACCTTACAGTTTCAGAGGAGAGGAAACAGACTTTCATGACAGAGGAGACATGGCTGGTGGCTGAAGCTGGCAGGCTAAGTCACTCCCATCCACATGGTTGAAGGCTGGAGGATTCCTGCAGTCTCTCTTCTTCCCAGTCTTCTGCTCTGTGGTTCCTTTTATCTGGTCCACTACTGGGAGGTTCCAATGAGATCTAAGGAGGTTCCCATAGGATCTAGGGCTGGTCTTTGTATTGTAAATGTGTTAATCTGGATAATCTCTTCAGGTGGTCTCAGCTGATCTTAGTTAATGCCAGGTATGTCAAGTTGACACCCAGGATTAACTATTGCATCCTCCTTGACTGTGTCTTAAGAACTACAATTTGGGGTGTCAAAAATATTGCTTTTAAAAGCACAAATTCAATACTTGCCTTGCAAACTGATGAAGTTGCAGGAGTTCTGAGATCTAGTTTATGCAAGAGTGGGCGTGAAATAAGTCAATGTGTTAGAATGCAGCCGTGCAAGCTCTCAGGAGACTCCGCCAACGGACAGGACCTTGTGGCCACGCTGTCTGTGTGCGTCACGTGGTTGTGCCTTGATATTCTTGGCCTTCTTCCTGCAGGTACATACCGGATCATCCTTCCTGCTCCATGAAGTGAGGACGTGTCTTGCTTCGGTCAGTAGGAGAAAGGTGATGTATGACCAAGGAATTCTGCAGGAACTGGGGTGTTTCTTTACCTTCTTCCTTTGTTGTGGGGAGCTAGCCAAGTACTTGGCAAAGGAGGATCTGCGTCCTTGAATCAGAGGTTAACGACGAACATATGAAACAGGGGGTCTCGACTTCAGTTTTCTAACCTTTGAGGTTGACAACTTTGTTGGGGGGGGGATTTGTATTACAAGCAATGAATGCAAGGAAGGACTGTGTGTGTGTCTGTGTCTGTGTATGTGTGTATGTGTGTGTGTGAAGCACTCTCTACTCTTTACCTAAGGATGTGGGTTACAATCTCCCAGTTGTGGTGACCAAAGTGCATTCAGACATTGTGAAATGTCTCCCAGAGTGGGAGCAGAGTGGGCTAAAATCTCCCCTGGAGAACCTCTGATAAAGACTTAGCAGGAAGTGACCTTTGCTATTTAAGCCACTGAGACTACCAGGTAATGTTAGCTACGATGGATGTTTTGCTGTAGCAAAAAGTATTGATATTAACATTTAGCCAAAGGGGACTACTTCAAATTATTTTTACATCTTTTTTGCTTTTAATTCTTTTCTGCAACGAAAACATGAATTTGTTCTCTGGCAAGAAGAAAATAACTTGAAAATTAATTTATCTTTAGACTCTGTATTTGCATAATTGCCTACTTGTGTAGGTAGATAATGGGGATACATATATGTATGTATACATATTTTGGTGATGCTTCGGATCAATCCAGGACTTTGCACATGTTAGGTAAGTGTGCTGCTATTGAGCTATATGATCAGTTTCTAATTCTGAAATAGGAAAAGACATATCCTTTTGTCTGTGCATGTGTGTGTGTGCATGAGTGTGCGCGTGTGTGTGTGTGTGTGTGTGTGTGTGTGTGTGTGTGTGTACAAGAAGGTACTTGAATGTGTGCATCTGTGGAGGCCCAAGGTTGACATTGGGAAGCATCTTAGATTTTTCTACCTCCTTATTGCTTTGCTTTAGGGTTTCCTAGACTCTGTCTTCTGTGGCTAGGATAGGCATATTTTACATGAGATCTGGAATCTGAACTCAAGCCCTTTTGCTTATGAGGTAAAAGGCTTTAGCTCCTGAGCCTTTCTGCAGCGCAGACATATGTTTTTATTGAGCTTTAGCTTACGAAGATTTTTCCCATCCAAACTCGTGGTATTGGCTATTTTCTTATATTTGCCACAATGCTGCGGGACGGATAGCATGGGCAGAAAAGGAAATGAAATCTAAGACAGGAGGAGGAACACTTCCAAGGTGACCTGACTGTGGTACAGGGAGCATCCAGAAGCCCTTCATCCAATCCAGAACTTTCTATCATATGCCACGTTGCCTCTGTGTATCTTTTGTAAGAAACGAGTTTCAAAAAGTCAGCTGGGACTGACTTTGATTCTTGGGATATTTTAAACAGGTTAAAAAACTGGTTTCTCTACTGTATTTAATATCCTTGGACAAGGATACTAAACCTTGTAGGCTCTTGGTCGGAGCATGATACGCTATAAAATTTAAACATAGCCGTTTCAGGAAAACATAACCAATGGAATTCCAGCCCCACCCCCCTCCCATCTTTCTGTCTTTCTCCGGCTCAAATGAGTCACCTTGGCTAGACTGCCAATCCCCATAGAATGTACGTTCCTTGATAGGATATGCCAATTGAAATGAGAAATTCTCTAATAGCCTGGGACGTGCGTTAGTCACCTACCCCTGCAAGGAGATGTAGCCCATCAAATGGATATGATTGCCTGAAGAGTCTGTATTGCGGACGAGTGAATGCGAGGGGGCACGGTGCTTTTCCTTCCTTTTCCAAGCAGTGCTGATGGCGCTCCTGTCCTGTGCATTTCTGTGCATCTGGGCTATGCATGCTCACCTGACCCCCCCTCCCTCCAACACACCCCATGTTCCTACAGTGGCAGCCGGACTGAAATCTGGCTCGCACCAGCTCCTGCCTATTCATTTCCTTTCCTTGCAACGCGTGTGCTGGGGCCGTCCCTGGAGTGGAGCTATTTTGAGAGGACGATCACTAGAACAATAACCAGCCTGGCAGGAGACGGACAGTGTGGGGTGGCCACTAAAGAAGAAAAGACATTGTCATGAAGGATTGGGAATCCTGAATGTCAGAATACCCAGGAAACGTGCAGTAGTGTGTCTGTACCCGCCGTCTGCTATCTCTGAGCCACAGAGCTGCCCACTTGACTTGCTCAATCGTGGCTTTTCCAGGGTCCTCCTAGCCAGAGCTTTGCAAAGGATGCTGGGAGAACCCTGCTGGGGAAGAAATGTTTGCCTAAGCACAGCTCCTTGCAGCAGCCGGCTGCTAGAAACGTTGTGCTCAGCTGCGCCTAGAGGCATGTCCATCCTTACCTCAATCGTGCCAACAAGCAGAATTCACCGCCTGTAAATCCTTCCTTATGCTACCATAGAACCAGCGGAGCCTGAAGGTCAAGGGATCACCTAACAATTTGCATAACTCCCCCCAGCAGCACCTGCTGCCTGGCAGAAGCTATATGACCGACTGTCTCTGAGACTCCTCACAAGCGGAATCCCTCTCTTTCTCTGGATGAGAATCTCTTTGGAGGGCAGATGTGAGGAGTTCTGCTGGGTCAGGGCCTGTGTTAACTCATCTTTGGATAATCAGTGCCTAGCCCAATAAATATTTTTCTGGACGAATGGATGGGGGGGACTCATTGATTACCACTTTACATATTGGTCCCAATGCATGCACTGTGTAGGGTAATAAAAACCTACGCATCCCTTCCTGATCAAAACGAAATAGTCCTCAGAGTCCTTATATCGACCTTTGGAGGCTGTAAAGATGGGCTTGCAAATAAGTTTCATCTTGAGAGCCTACACTGGTCGATTGGTCGTGGCTTCCTTGAGAGAGTTATGTTGGAGGTATTTGTGCACTGGGATCAGTGAGGAAAAGTGCCATCATCGATTGGCAATGTCTGACTTGAGCTGAAAACGAGGGTATGGTGGCCTCATTGTTGCCTGCTTGCCAATGGTTTCAAAACCTTAAAAAAAAATCTTCCAGTCAGATTATGTAGATGAACATTTTTTTCTAGCACCCCTCAAAGGCAGCATTGACTGGGCATATGTGTGTTTTCTTTCTGAGGGTGCTCTTTGCTAATATATGGTATCCTTTTGCTACATCTGAGGGTAAATGAGGCAGGGGACGGTTGACTTGTCTCACAATATATGGGTCTCAATGGAAAAGAAACCCAAACTGGGTAGGTGATAGTTCACCTCAAGTGGCATGTTGGATGAAGTTTCTTCCAGGACAAATGAAAGAAAGGAGAGAGGTCTGGAATGGAATCATGCTCCTTATTCCTAATGCTGGGAACAACCTCCCTTTTACACAGCAAAGGGTTTCCCTAGGAACTCAGAACTGAGGTGCCTCAGAGAAACCACTGCTGTACTTTGTGCCATTATTTTTCTTTCATGTACAATGATATGCTCCCTAGTGATATTTTAATGAAATTAGCCTAGATCCACCGCCACATCTCTCAGCGCTGCCTTCGTCAGGCAGGACGTCACCTTCTTGAAAACGCTTGTCATCCCTGTGGCATGAATCCCACCATTTGAAATCTCCGCAATGTGGGTTCATTCGGTGTTCCATCATTACCCCGACTCTTTGACCTCAGAGCATCCCCACCACCTCGGAAGGTTTCCATTCTATCAGCAATCGGTTCCAATCCTCTGGTAGGTATCTGTGTACCCTTCTGGGTCTACGGATCTGCCTAGAGTGGACAGCTCAGACGAAGGGAATCACACTCTGAGGCCTCGTGCATGTGCCTAACTTTCTCCACTTGGCACGGTGTCCAAGACACGGGCACGTGGCAGTGCGGCCCAGCCCCTCGTGCCTTCCTGTGTCTCACTGCTCTCCGTTGCGTGGGCGTGTCATACTTTGCTTGCGCATGCACGCGTCATTTTGGCATGTGAGTTGTTTGCCTTCCTTTTGGCTGTCACAAATAAAGCTGCTGCGAACGTCGGCATGCATTTAGAAAAGTGGTCCTTGCACTTCTCTTGGTGCCGTGCCCTGTGGCCACTCTGTGTTGAAGGTTCTGAGGAGTAGTCTAACTTTTCCCCCATAGTGGCTGAGCCACTTCCTGCAATAAAATACCCCCACACTGACCACCAGTGGTGTAACAGGGATCCGGTTTCTCCATTTTTGCCAACACTTGTCTGAGTGTTAATTACAGGCATTCCGGTGGTTCTAAAACATACACGTTCATGTAAAGAGTTTATGACATACAATAGGTTTACGTTTATCATCTACGTTAAACACTTGCTCCATCAGGAGTGGGTCATACCTGGGCGTGAGATGGCGGCAGCCCCCTTCTTATATAAACGCCGAAGAGAGCGTCCTTCCCCAGGGAAATGTTGAACTTTAAGAACTGGGGCTGGCTGATGTGAATCTGTGATCTCCAAAACACCCCGGGTGGGACTTCTTGGGTTACCCGCCGGCCAACTTCTGCTTCTCCGCTGTCTATGCTGCTGTTTTTCAATGACCAGGGTACTGCAACAGAGGAGGGACACACAGTCAGTGACATCTGCCTTCGTTAGTTGTGAGCACACGTCTGCTTAATTTTACGCTGGAATTCTTTTTGTTGCTGTTGTTGCTTTAAAATTAAGCTCAGACTCACTTTGTCACAGCTAAAAACCTTGAAGAAGTCTTAAACAATAAAGCAATCAACTCGTGCCCCAGGGCATCTGAGATCCTGGCACAATATTTTCTTTTCTGATCAAATGTAGTAAGAGCTGGAGCCTGATAAATACAGTTTCCAACTGCCATGCATGTGACTGGTGTGATCATCAGAGAAGGGGGGGGCTTGGTAAGTTGGCACCAAGATTAACACTCGAAGCTTTTCTGATTCTTTCCAGGTACAAATATTGTCCAGTATGTTTTGGCACTTGGAAAAAGAAACTGTCTAAAGTCCAAAATAAAGAAAGCAAGTCTGCAGACAATGAAAGGGTGACTGAATATTCACTCAGCAGCTACAGGATCTCGCCATGAATACCACAGGATCTCACCATGAATACCACAGGATCTCGCCATGAATACCACAGGATCTCACCATGAATACCACAGGATCTCACCAGAATATCACAAGAACTCACCATGAATACCACAAGAACTCACCATGAATTACCACAGGAACTCACCATGAATACCACAGGACCTCACCATGAATACCACGGGACCTCACCATGAATACCACAGGACCTCACCATGAATACCACGGGACCTCACCATGAATACCACGGGACCTCACCATGAATACCACGGGACCTCACCATGAATACCACGGGACCTCACCATGAATACCACGGGAACTCACCATGAATACCACGGGACCTCACCATGAATACCACAGGACCTCACCATGAATTACCACAGGGATTCATCATGAATACCACAGGACCTCACCATGAATACCACAGGACCTCACCGTGAATTACCTCAGGGATTCATCATGAATACCACAAGAACTCACCATGAATACCACAGGACCTCACCATGAATACCACAGGACCTCACCATGAATACCACAAGAACTCACCATGAATACCACAGGACCTCACCATGAATACCACAGGACTTCACCATGAATACCACAGGACCTCACCATGAATACCACAGGACCTCACCATGAATACCACAAGACTTCACCATGAATTACCACAGGAATTCATCATGAATACTATAGGAACTCACATGAATCTGAAACTCATCTGGTTCTACTCCAAGGCGATCCTGCTGCCTCAGCCTCCCAAATATTAGGATTAGAGGCACCAGTCACTGACTTGAAAGATCCACCCTTCAAGAGACTTTCTTCAGGTGGTGACCTGCCCTCCCTCCTCTACTTCTTTTTCCTCCTTTGCAAGGGAATTGGAAAAGCTGGGAGTTAGTAGTGGTTCTATTGTAGAGCCTCATTCTGCTATCTCTGTAACCAGAAACGCACGCAGCTGAAGCTTTGGCATGTGGACCATCTGTGATGATGTGAATGGGTCCGGGCGTGGCAGGAGGTTCATCAGAACTTCTTTTCTCTTTATTATTATTATTATATTTTTAGTTCCCAAGCATATTGAGTACTTATCCCTGCTTCCTTTCATCCCCCTTCCTTCCCATCACCCTCCCTTCCTTTCCTCAGTCATTCCACGCTTTCCTACCCTTCTGCCTGTCTGCTTCTATGGACCCCAGGATTTCCTCTGCTTTGTCTACTTGTGTGTGTGTAGGGGAGGGGAAGAAGTTACCAGAACTTCTAAATCAGCTCAAAGCAAATGCAGACAGAACTCAAATCATTTTTGCATTGAGTGGGTAGAGACCACCTGCCCGGTAGCCCCAGCCCTAGGGTCTTAGATGCCTCCTTTCCTCGTATGGTGCCTACCAAGTGAGCCGGTACCCACGAAGGCTGCAGCCCATTGCTACAGCCAGACAGATGGGGTTCGACTTTCACGTTGGGTGACTTCCAATAACACGTGTAAGCTCTCCGCGCCTTCAGCCTATGCTATAAGATGAAAGCCTTTATAAAGTGAGAATCACAAGCGAGAAGTCACAAGAAGCTTAGCATGGGACCTGCCATGCCGTAATAACAAAATGAATGCTATCTAGGTACGTGGAATGGAAGATGGTCATAAATGAAGGAAACATGATACAACAGAAAACATATGGCTTTGGTTAAAAAAAAATCGTAAAAGAGAAAATTTGGTGCATGGATGTGATCCATATGCATGTATATACATGTGTGAAAAGAGAGTCAAATAATTTACTTTGCAAGGATGTTGGCTAGGAGGTCCCACTTCCGTTTGGGGCCCAGGGCCTGGCCGAGGTCAAGTGCGCCTTCACAGGGAAGCTCTTCGATCCATTACTGCTCTATTCCGACCACAGAGCTCCTGCCCTGTGCGTGTGTGTGTGTGTGTGTGTGTGTGTGTGTGTGTGTGTGTGTGAGACGCAGCTGGGTTGCAATCTGGGTACCTGCTACTCTACCTGCTTTTTATGGTGCTCCCCCCCACAGTGCTTTTGCAGAGTCAGACCAGCTCTCCCTGCCCATCTGGTGGTTAATTTTAAGCACACACCCCCCCCCCCGTGATAGCAGGGAGACAGGAACGCCTTGCGGATGGGTTACTTTGAAAGCTGTGTGGAGACTGAATGTCTCAGAACTAAAATTACCTTCTGAGACCCCTATGTGGAATTCACGATTCAGGAACCTTTCTTGTGGACCATTGCAAAGAGTCACAAGTAAAGGTCTAGTGTGGTTTTCCTAGAAAATCTTACTGAGAAATGACTGTACCCAGGAGACGTGGGATACAGTGGGAAGGCCCTTTAAGAATCAAAAGTGAAGTGTCCTGGGCCTGGTGCTGAATGACCTTGAGCTGTTTGTGTGAATGAACTTTGTGACGTGACCACTCGCTGCTCAGGAAGTTACGGGAGGTGGAACTTTCGAGGTCTCCATGTCCTTCGCTACTTACGAGCACTGTGGACTCAGACAGTTTAAGAAACTTTCCACTCTAGCCTCTGTTCTCTGCAGAGCTGGCTAGAAGGTCACTCTCCAAACACGCTGGCAAGTGCCTCTGGAGTGTGTGTGTGGCTCCGAGGGAAAGGTGACCAGCCACAACAGGAGAACTGGCCATTAGAAGGCGTATATGGTTGGTTGGTGGATTCACAGGTGACTTGACTTTGAACAAACTCGACATCCTTGACATAAACTACTCAGTCTCTTAGTAAAACAAAACCTTTACCCTTAATTCCCCAGGTGTCCATTTGAATGACAACCTCATAAAACTTTCACCCACACATGTCCACATAGACAGATATATAGCATTTTCATTTTGAAGTAACTTAAGATTTGCAAAAAATTCAAAACTTTTACAAGGAATTTTTGCAATCATTAATCCAGATTCTACAAATATTATGCACATTTATTTGGTTCATCATTTTTTTCTTTTTGTATACATATATATATCCATAGATATACAACACATATACATGTATATGCCTCCATGGATATATACATACGTACACATGATGTATATGTATATATAAATATACAGTTAGTCCCCCTACATTTGAGGATTTCACTATATGGATCCAATTAAATACAAGCCAAACATGTTTGAAAAGCACTTGTATCCATCATGAACACATGTGGACGTTTTTCGCAACATTTCCTAGCAGCACAGTATAACAGCTATTCACATACAGTAAGTGTTTGTAATGTAGACAGTTAATCTCTATGGAAGGATGTGCCTAGCTTATAGCTTTCACCCAAATGATACCAAATTTTATATAAAAGGCTTGAACATTCATAGATTTTGATATCTGGGAGAGAATGGACAGTCTCCCTCAGACAGAGAGGTGACAATTTGTACATATGCATAGGTGCCAAGGCATATGTGTGCACCTATGTGTATGTGTATGTGTATGTGTATGTGTGTGTGTGTGTATGCACATACACGTGTGTGTTTTCTTGAAACTCTGAGAATAAGTTAGTGACAGAGTTTAACTCCACACGTGTCTACATCTTTTCCTTACAACAAGGACATTCTTTTTCTAAGCAGGAAACCAACCTCACTATAAGGCAATGTTTAGTTCACAAAACTCATTCTGATTTGTTGGTGGTTATACTAATTCTCATTACAGCAAATGAGAGGGATCTTTCTGCTTCTTTTAGAAAATAACAAAAAGCAGTGTGCAGTCAGACCTCCACCTATGGGGCAGGCGAGCTCACGGGAGGGGGGAGTGGGACAGATCAGAATCCCCAAGGGGGCCGAGTGCAGCTGATCTGCCGCGGGTGCGAAGCTTGGCTCTGTTGAGTCGCCTTAGGACTTATCACTGCCCTTCTCTGGTTTTGTCCCCTGGGGAACCAGCGCCACGACGCAGCTGCGTGGGCGCCCCCGTGCCTTTCTATTAGGCTGGCCACGGCCCTCTCATAAGTCACCTGGAATCATGACTCAGTTTCGAAGGGTACCCTTGGGATAGTCTCGTTTCATACACAGGCTTTAGGGTAGACACAAGGAAGAAAAGAAGCCCGAGATGTGAGATGGGCCTTGGCGAAGCTACAGCCATTCTCCAGACCTGCCCAAGTCAATACCTGGCAAACAGTGATTTGTGCTAGTGGCCTGGCAGGGCCAGGCCATGCAGGGAATACACAGCAAGACAGGAAGGCCAGAGCGGGCAAAGCTACAAGTTCGACGGCTCTAAATAGCTGGTAGTGTATGCTCCAGCTGTTCCTCGCGTGGGCAGCTCTGGGCACCTGCTTGAGCGAGGGGCAGCCAGACTTCACTTAGTGAACGATGATGAATGGGCATCCCAAGCAGTTGGCTGGACCACTGTCTCCTACTCAAGCAGTCAGTACTATGCTGCTAGGTAACCTTTGGTCCACACAAAACTGCTGAGTGCAGTTCTGTCCCCGACCCACATTCCCAATGTGGTCTGCAGTCCAGGGTCCTCTGAACCTGGTTTTGGATGGAGTTAGGGGCCTCAGGGGAAGAGCGTGACAGAGCATCCGATGAGGGTCTAGACTCCAGACTGTGGCTGGGAAAGGCAAGCAGAACCAAGTCCAACTCACACCTCCCACAGCTGGGGCTTCCATGACAACCTTGCCCGTCTAAGCTCTGTGATCATGTTCTCCAACAAGCAGATGTCTGAGATATAACGGGTCTGGCTAACACATCTCTCTAGCATATCGACAAGGTTTTTTTTTTAAGGCGACATTCTAATGACCCAACGCAGCCATGTCATGGAAGATTGCTCATGCAAATGCGAAGCTATTTGCCTGTTTCTGAAATGTGTACCTAAAATTTCAACCAGTTAATAAGACTGATGTTGCACAAAGTGACAGCCCTCCACAGTCGCATTAGGAGCTAATCATTTCAGAGCGTGCTACCATAACTCATTTATGGAAATGGCGAAACTGTTCCCCAAACAAGGAAGAAAAGGAATACACCCTTCGCCGTCCCCAGGAAATAGTTCTCATGTTAACACTTCCTAACTTTAGGGAACTCCAGAGGCACCTTCGCATAAATCTACCTTGCAGATTACCTATCCTGCCTCACATTTTTTAATCTGTTGCAAATAGAGTCAAATGCAGAACATCGCTTCAATCGTTACACTTGGTTTCCATTTATTTGGGAATCAGGAAAACCATCTGAGGCTTCCTATCAACTAACAGGTAACTGAAGAAGCCCTGTAATGAGCCGAGATTAGCAGCTCAAGAATTTAGTGGATCTAAACCAACATCATACACATCGGCCTGTGCCCCGTGCAGGTTGATCATTCACCAGGAAAAGATTCCCAGGGGGGGCCGCTGCTTGCAGGAGGATGCTTACACCACTACTCAGAGATGATGATCCTCATGAAATCCTTCAGCTGCAGGGACTTCATCACACATTCCAGTGCATTTTGGGAGGCTGCTATGCTCACCTCGGTTGCCGCCAATCCAGAGGCAGCCCTTTATGGGTTTTGAAGCCTATCGCCCTAGACAAGAATGGTCAACTCTTTATCCCTGAGGATGTTAACAAATAGTTCTCTCTTTGGAGCTGTGGAGAATGAGCCAATAGTTTAGTCAAACAAGAAACCAGTGTCGGGCTGGGGAGATAGCCAAGGTCTTATAAGCCAAAGGATCTGAGTTCAGATCTTAAGATCCCATGTAAAAACTTCCAGGTGGGGGTCTGTAATTCTCACCATGGAAGGTGGGGCCAGAGAAATCCTAGAGCAAAGCCAAAAAGAGGTAGAACAATCCGGGATGATTCCCAAGGACATTCTTTGGCTTTCACAGGCACACACACACTTAAGTGCCCACTGTATACACACACACACATACACACACACACATGCATGCATGCACACACACGCACACATACATGCACGTGCATGCACACATATACCACCTCCACACACACTTGATAAAACAAAAGGAATACTCGTACCTCTGGCCCTTCAGTGAACTAACACTGCATGAATGTGTCGCTCAGTTTGCTAGTGTATTTGTAGTGGGTGGCATGTGTGTATCAGGCAGACTCCTGACATTCTCACACTTTCCCCACCTGTGACATGAGGAAACCAAGGCTGAAGGAATCTCATGATTTGCTTAAGATCTCACAGCTCTTCTGAGGTGGAGCTGAGATTAAAAAGCAAAAAAAAAAAAAAAAAAGCAAAACACACCTCCTGTATCTAAGCGTTAGATGGGCTGCACTTCAGCCCTCATCCTAAGTGCAAAGGATACACATCCATCCACGAGCGGGCAGGAGCCAGAAGAACTCTGGCTTGTCGAAGCCGAGTCCGAGAAGGAAGGGTGGCCAAAGAGAAACAGGGCAAGCTCAGCGGGGAGGAAAACGATCGCACCACGCAGGCCCATGTCAAGCCACAATGAGGCGACTTGGAGCAAAGCAGAGGTGCTAACTAACCACAGAAGCCATTGCTACGGCCTGGTTTGCGCCCATCCGCCAATGACAGGACACCATCATCCTCCGAAGTGACAGGCGTTCTTCCATCGGCCCATCAGCCGTGGGCCTGTCTGCCTGGAGATGCGCAGTAAGGTGGTGTTTGTCCTTGTCCTTCTGGGAACCACACCAACTTTGGGAAAGTCCCATGCTGGGAAGCGATCACTTGTAACCCTGGGCTGTGTGCACAGAGAGGCTGAGTGACGGGAGCCGGAGAAAGAATTACCAACCTCCCCGCTAATCTGGCTCCTGGTACCATGCATTAAGCCAACTAGTAAAAATCATTATGAGGTTTTTGCTGAAAGGGCAAGTGTAGAAAAACATGTTTCTAAACAGAATAACAGTCTTTACCATTTTTTCCCAACTTGCATACCATCTGGAAATTCTGATTTTTTTTTTTTTCAAAGGGTAGGAAAGAAATGTGCTTCAGGCACAAATAAATGTTTACAGCTGAGTTATAAACCGAGAATGGTAGGGCTTAAAACAGACGGGCTGCCGGTGATGTAGCTCAAGTTGCAGGAGACAAATGAGGGCGGGCGAGCCGGCCAGCTTGGCCCTTCCGAATGGGAAGTCCTGCCTCCCGCTGAGCTCGTCCAGCGACCATGTGGGGCAAAAATCTTCATCCAGGGCTCGGTCGATTCTGAGATGGCAAAAGGACAAAGACGTGGCACTGCGATCTGTGCTGCTGTTGGAAAGTCAGTCTTTCCTCGGGACGGTGCAGTTTCTCCCAGTGGTCACCTGTGGGCTGGGTCAGTCGGTCCATCAGCAATGGACGCTGTGGCAAAGGTCCACGGCGTGGTTGGTAAAGTGCCTCCAGCAGCCTGTTCTACGAGGGTTACGTCACTGATGCTCGGGAGGCCACTGCACGGAGGAGGAGGGGATTCTGGGAGAGGCAAATGGTCCACGCAGCTAGCATGGCGGCCACGCAATCGACCAGATCTTTCAACAAGAAGCCACAAAGACAATCAGAACCAGTTCTTGGTCAAGAAGGAAGAACTGAGGTGTTGGGAGCTTAGACTCCTTCTGTTGGTCTCCCATAATTTGTGCACAGGAAAAGCTGTAGATCAGTAGAAATGGATTTGGATAAAGAGCAATTATGAGCTTTCTTTCTTTCTTTCTTTCTTTCTTTCTTTCTTTCTTTCTTTCTTTCTTTCTTTCTTTCTTTCTTTTCTTTCTCTCTTTCTTTCTCTCTCTTCCTTCCTTTCTCTCTCTCCCTTCTTCTTTTCTTTCTTTCCTTTCCTTTCCTTTCTTCTTCTTTCCTTCCTTTCTTTCTTCTTTCTTTCTTTCTTTCTTCTTTCTTTCTTCTTTAAGGATGGAGGGATGGAGTAAGGAGGAAGAGCGGGAGGTAGGAAGAGAATTCAATGACTTCCTCCTCATGACGTCCTTACTGCCTGCTTTCCTTCTTTCCTTCTTTCCTGCGTTCGGTTCCTTCCTCATTTCTTCTGTCGTTTCTTTCGTCTTTAGTCCTGTCCTTTCTACTTTCGTCTTTACTTGATCCCACTTAGCGAAGTCTTATTTCTTGCTTTCTCCACTGCTGTCATTCATTCTGCTTTCTCCCAGTCTTGCAAGTCAATTCTTTCTTTCAGTTGCTGCCTTCCCGTCAGTACGGCCTGATTTCTTTAGTTCCCGCCTTCCTTCCGTTCCTCCGTCCTGCTTACCCTTCCTTACCGGCATGTCCTTCCGGCATTACTTCCTTCATTCCTTCCTTTCCTCCTTCATTCGCCCCGTCAGCCCCCACCCACCCAGTCTTGTGTCATTTGTCCGTAATTCTTGCCGTAAGGCGGAAATAGTCGTTCTTTCCTTCCTTCCTTCTTCTCCCTTCTTTCTTCCTTCTTTCCCTTCTCTCCCGTCCCGTTCACTGCCTTCTTTCTTTCTTTCCTTCTCTCCTTCCCTCCTTCTTCCCGCTTCCCTGCTCTACTCCTTACCCCGTTCCTTCCTTCCGTCCTTCTCCTTCCTTCCTTTCCTTCTTCTTTCCTTCTCTACTTCTTCTTTCCGTCCTCCTCCCCTCCTTATCCCCTTCCTTCTTCTTTCTCTCGCTCCCTCTTTCCTTCCTTCTTTCTTTCTTTCCTGTCTCTCCTTCCTCCTCCTTCCCCTCCTGCCTTCCTGCATTCCTTCCTTCCTAGCTTTCGTCCTTTCTTCCTTCTTTGCCTTCTTGCCGTCATCTTTCTTTCGTTTATTTACTCCATTATTTCTTCCGTTCTCTTTCTTTCCTTCCTTCTTCTTCCGTTCCCTTCCTCCCCCCTCCTCCCCGTCCTCCCCCACTCCCCTTTCCCCCTCCTGCTCTCCGCTGTCCTGCCGAGTACATCCGCCCGAAAGCCAACATCACGATCCGCTCTCTGGCCCATCATTGGTTAGTTGCTGCCACCTTTTTTCTTTTCGAGATGGTGCTCTTGTATTTTTTCTGCGTTGGGTAGCCTTGTTTTTCCTTGTTTGCGTCGTCGTTATTTCTCTGCACTGTTTCCCTCCATACCGTTTTTTCTTGCCTTGCCCTTCCCACCCCACCCACCCCCCCCCCCACACCCCCCCCTCTCTCGCACCCCATTCCGTGCCACTCCCCATTTCCCAGTACTTTCTGGCCCCTCTAGCTTCCTCCCCCCCTTCCCTTCCCTTTTCTCCCCCTGTTTAACAATGTACATGCCCCTGGCCCAGATATTTTCCACGTGAGTCAAGAGACAGGCTGTTGCCAATCTTTCCCAATAGGGTCTATTGTTGATACAGTCCTATTTTGTTATTTAAGTGTTAAGAGACAGTCAGAAGCGCTTAAAGATAAAATAAAACTCAGTGCAGTTTCTTTCCAAATATCCGAAGGGTACTCTTCTGACAACTGGAGCTCCCAGATTTCCTTCTGAGGTTTTGTAAAGGTGGCCTTGTAAAATGAGAAAGATTTTTAATGTCCTTGAGTGACCCGAGATCCTAATTTTTTCCTCAATCTCAACCTCTCACACAACCAAACCACCTCTCATTCTCAACCCCGACTTCGTCAAATTTCCTCACCCGGTCAAGCATCAAATACAATCGATCCAGTCCAAAAAACCTAACCCTTCTACCTTCCACCCTTCCTCAGTTCTTCTGTCTTTCATCTTCTTCTGTGCTGTCTGGGCTGTCTGTCTTGTTCTCTGCTTCATACTTTCTGCACCTTCTTCTGCGCCTCTCTCTCTCCTTTCTCGCTTCTCTCCTCCCCCCAATTCTATACATTTAGATAACCCGAGTCAATTCCAATCGACCACTCTCCCTGTGTTTCAAAGAGACAATCAAGACATATTGGCAATAGGTTAATTAAATAACACCCCCTCCATTTTTTGTGGTATAGGATAATCCTTCACGCCGATGTTTTAATCAAGATTCACCACACATTGCTAGGGAGGTTAATCTTATTAAGCAATTACTGGGTAAGTATCCAGCAGGAGCAAATTAAAATGTAAGCAAAACACGGGCACGTGAGTCCTATCTAAGATGGCGTATCGATGGAGATTTCATTACCTGGTCTTTAGGAGTATTTACATAGTGCAGGTTGGGAAAGGAACCTAAAGACAGCGCGGCTCCACACTCTGATATGGTCGTGGCACCGGCACTCTTGATTAATTAGCTGGGAGAGAAGATTCCTGGGGCTTTGTCTGTCTTTCTCGTTTCCATTTGTTGTTGGTCCCGGTTCATGTTTCCTCCGCTCTCTTTCAATTAAACCTTCACGTGGGTGGTGTTTCGGGTTTTCACATCAAGACAGCATGGGCTGCCACAATCACTCTCCATCTCATGTGTATTTCTATGTTCAAGCGAATGGACTCGTACATCTTCATTAGGGGGACAGGGAGCGCTTTTTCTATAGATCTGGGATTGGATAGGCCGGGAGAATGAAGATTCAATACTGTATTCTGACCTGGTCAGATAGCATGGGGGAACCCGGTTTGATTGGCTGGGCCCAGAGATAAGGCATAGCAGAGCTGCGAAAGGGCACATGTTGGCGCCTGCCTTGCACACTGGTTTTAAGCCAGAATGTAATCTCAGGTAGAATTCTGTGGATCCTTCTCAAACATCTATGGGTCGTTTTTAAATTTTTAATGTCCTCCATGTCGGGGGTCAGCAAACTGCATCGTTTTTTGTGTACACCACCCAAAACAAGCACCCAAAAAGAAACCCACCACAAACCACAAAACACCCCCACCCCACCCAACACCCACCCCAAACCAACCCCTGTTGGGGTTGTTTGTGTTGGCTCGTGGCCGCACTGACCAGCCACCGTTGTGAGGACACTGCCGCTGCTTTTGCAACACAGAAGAAGCTACACTACACTCCACAACATCACAACGACTCACAGACTGTCTCTAAGTCCTAATAGTCTACTAGCTCCCTGTCTAAGAGCCCGGTAAGACAAAAAAACATTG